>WBNH01000194.1:206534-335198 GCA_013401255.1 Urocolius indicus | reverse complement strand
GGACTCTTCATCTCTGTACCATTCTGTGTGTGTTGTTTTGTTTTGGTTCTGGTTTTTGGGGTTTTATGTTTTAGTTGGTATTAAATTGTTTTCTGGTTTTCTTCCCCAAGCCAAGCAGCCTGGTCTGTTTTGTCCTGCACCTTAAGCGGCAATTAAGCCCTCCCTGCCCTTTAGCAATCCTTTAGTCTTCGGTACTTGAGGCTAATCGTGGTCTTTTGTTCCCTGATGGGCCAAAACCACGACATATGGCCAGGTTTTGATAGTGGAAAGCTATAGGGGTGGCTTCCTCAAACAAACAGCTACTAGATGCTTCCCCTGTATCTGACAGGGCCACTGCCAGTGGGCTCTGAAATGAACCTGCTGTTTACCAAGGCTGAGCCAATTAGCAATTAAGGTGAATAATGTATTTTACAAGAGGAAGAAATTGCTGTGCAGTTGTTAAATGCCAGCAGCAGGAGGGAGTGAGAATGTGAGAACAACATCTCCACAGACACCAACATCAGTGGAAGGGGAAGAGGTGCCCTGGTACTAGAAGAGAGATTCCTCTGTGACCTCTGGAGCATCCTGTAACCCTGCAGCCATAGAGGACCACTAGGGAGCAGAGATCCAGCCTGTGGAGGACCCCACACCAAAGCAGGTGGGTGCCTGAGGGAGGCTGAGACCCCATGGGAAGCCCACACTGGAGCAAGTTCCTGGCAGGACCTGGGGACCCGTAAAGAGAGGAGCCCACACAGGACCAGGTTTGCTGTCAGCTTGTGACTGTGAGGAACCCACATTGGAGCAGTTGGTTAGTTAGCAGCATAACCCCCATTCCCCACACCCCTTCACTGCTGCCAGGGAGAAGGTGTAGACCTGGGAGGAAGGGAGGAGTGGGAGAAGTTGTTTTAAGGTTTGGGGTTTTTTTCTCATTTGCCCAGTCTCTTTTGATTGTTCATTAACAAATCAAACCAACTGTCTCTAAGTTGAGTCTGTTTTGCCCATGACAGTAATTGCTCAGTAATCTTCCTGTCCTTATCTCAACTTGCAAACCCCTTGTTATATTTCTTTCTCTCCTGTCCAGTTTAGGAGGGGGAGTGATAGAAAAACTTGGTGGGCACCTGGCACTCCACACAAGGCCAAGTGCCAGGTCCTGCACTTGGGCCACAACAACCCCGGTAAGGGTATAGGCTTGGGGATGTGTGTCTGGAAAGCTGCCTGACAGAAAAGGACCTGGGAGTGCTGGTCAACAACTGACTGAGTATGAGCCAGCAATGTGCCCAGGTGGCCAAGAAGGCCAATGGCATCTTGGTTTGTATCAGGAATAGTGTGACCAAGGAAGTGATTGTTCCCTTGTGCTCAGCACTGGTGAGGCCGCACCTCAAATACTGTGTCCAGTTTTGGGCCCCTCACTACAAGAAGGACGTTGAGATGCTGGGGCATGTTTGNCACACAGGACCAGGTTTGCTGTCAGCTTGTGACTGTGAGGAACCCACATTGGAGCAGTTGGTTAGTTAGCAGCATAACCCCCATTCCCCACACCCCTTCACTGCTGCCAGGGAGAAGGTGTAGACCTGGGAGGAAGGGAGGAGTGGGAGAAGTTGTTTTAAGGTTTGGGGTTTTTTTCTCATTTGCCCAGTCTCTTTTGATTGTTCATTAACAAATCAAACCAACTGTCTACAACCACCTGAAAGGAAATCGTAGAGAAGTGGGGTTCAGTCTCTTCTCTCACGTAACAAGTGATAGGACAAGAAGAATTGGGTTCAAGTTGTGACAGGGGAGGTTTAGATTGGAGATTAGGAAGAACTTGTTCCCTGAGAGGGTTGTTAGACACTGGCTCAGGCTGCCCAGGGAGGCGGTGGAGTTGTCATCCCTGGAAATATTTAGAAGATGCACAGATGAGATGTTGAGAGACGTGGGTTAGTGGCAGGGTTGACAGCATTATGTTGGTATTTGGACTTGATGACCTTAAAGGTCTTTTCCAACCAAAATGATTCTATGATTCTATATCCTAAAGCACATATGTGGGCACAAATGACAGTTTTTGCCTTCTCTGGCAAGCATTCCGCCTCTTTGGCCCTGGGGACCATTTCTCTCAGCACAGTCTCCCGCAGGGTTTGCTGTCAGCTGCACTCACCGAGCCATATCCTAAGTTCCCAGGGGCATACAAGATGGGCTGGAGCCTCATCTCTTTCCCCTCCTGGCTCCCTGCCTGCTCTGAAGCTTTCACCCAGGCAGGATGATGGGCTTTTGTGTGCTCATCTCTCCCTCCCATATGTCTCTATGCATGAGAATTCTGTATCTGCAGAACTAAATATTAATGAGTTTGGGAGAACTCCCCAGCTTCCAAATTAATTAGAAAAAAAATCACTCACCAGAAGCCTCAATCAATCCTGCTCTCTCCGTTTTGCAGAGGAGGATTTTCCCATGTGTATGTCCCTCTATACTACACACTGCAGCTAGCTTTCATTTTCTCCTCAGCATGGGGCAGCCTCCTGCCCACCCAGGTAAATAATACCTGCATCATAGAATCATGGAATCATAGAATGGTTTAGGCTGGAAAAGACCTTTAAGGCTATGGAGTCCAACCTTTAACCTAACTCTGCCAACCTAATGCTGCCAAGGCTACTGCTAAACATCATCTCTTCCTCAAGCAGACCCTCCCTGTTGCTCCACACGTTCCACAGAAAGACAAAAGCCCTGGCATGAGGTTAATGGTGGCTCACCTGAATAGAACTTTGTTTTCAGCTACAACAAGTAGCTGAGTATCTTTGCACACTCACTGCTAGTCATTGCTGTTGGGTAAAAATAATGGGTAAGGATAAAAGATCAATCATTTTTTTTTGCAATGTCTCCTCATTTGATAGCCTCATTTAATTAAAAATCATAGGTAGTAACCATGGCAGGTAAATCTAATATAAGTTCTGAAACACCTGAACTAGCAAGAATTTTACAGTCTCTAATATTCTTTTTAATAAAAATGTCTCTGAAGTTGAAGGTTTCTCCCGGGAGTCCTTCCCCAAACCACACAGCTCAAAACTGACTATCCCAGAGCACTGGTGTGAGCCACTAGCACGTTTCTGTGGCTGCTGCAGGGCGATTCTATGAAACCTGGAGGATCGCAGCCCCCTCCCAGTGTGTCCCAGCTCAGATGTGACACAACACTTTACATGACCAGCACCTTCCCTTCTCACATTTTAAGGAAATCTGACAGAGTATCATGACCAGAGCAGTGGTTTAGGTTGTTTAGCATCCTCCTGAATGACTAAACGTCAGTGACTAATGTGTATTTACATACATTATGGCCTATTCCACCATTGGAAGGCGATTTGTGTAGATAACTTCCATTAATGTTAAAGGGAGTCATTCACATAAATCCTCGGCATGTTAATGGTCGACTAGCCTCCTCTGAGTAGCATTTCATGTTGCTGCATTTAGCAAGCTCAATATAAACGTGGCTGACTTAATATGCAAATAAATTCAAGTATTTACTGAGCCATAAGAGACAGTTACTAGGCACATCTCTCATTCATCGTTTATAGGGAAATAAATGGAGGCTGCCACATGAAATCAGAAGATAAATGCTGTAAGCAGTTTTTTAAGGCAGCAGAGGAAAGGGTACCAAGTCTCCACATATACATAAATAATGATCATTAGCAGTTTCTTGAAGACATCCTCACTCCTATTTATTTTTACTCTGTGTGTGTGTTTATTACACATCCACGCTGACGCTAATTTTTTTTATTGCATTGCCATTCCCTGTTGGTGGTGCTGGAATTCCTCCTGTTTCCTCCAGGGAAAGAGCAAGGCACTGCCCCTTTCTCACTCGCTCACTCACTCACTCATTCATCACCTCCTCGGCAGCTGCCCAAGTGGGGAATATGTTCACCTTTAAAACATGGGCCCACCACTGCAACCCCTTCTTTTCCTGGCACTTAAGTGCGAGCCCTTCCTTTAATGGCACCTGGTGCAGAAAAGGGGAGAGAGAACTTTTGTGCTGTTTCTTCTTGTGGATGCTCTCTTGAGAATATTCACTTGACATTTGCAAGACAAGAGCCCTCACCAAGTCTGCACTTTTCCGAAGCAGAGGAAGAACATCATCTACAGTAAACAGGTCTTAAAAATCCTTCTTCATTCCCTATGCAAGATTTTTAAGGTGCCATGCCAAATGGGTATGTCCTGCAGAGGGTATGTCCTCACCAAGACATTTCTTCCTAGCAGTAATAAGTTAAGTAACACTGATTCACTTGTTTATTCTTCCAGATGAAAAACAAGGAAAAATTATCTCTCTCTTGCACAGTTCAATTGGATGGTTCCTATGTACATGCATGCTCATGGAAATATGCAGACAAATATGTTAAAAGGCCTTACCTACCATCACTCTGCCCCAAATTCAAGCCACTCTCTAGGACCAGGGAGCATTGGGAGGTACTCTGGGAGTAGGAAGGTACCTGAGAGACTAATTTTGTGACAAGTGGACAGGCAGCAGCAATGAGACACCCAGAAAATGGGACCAGTGATAGTCCCTCACTCCCACCTTTCCTCTCTCCTGGGTTGATATACTTACAGTGTTTGAGTGAAACATTTCATAGAGTGCCTAAACATTTGCTGGAGCATCTCAGGATGAAAACAGCCATAATTCTCAAAGGTCTGTATCACCAGACAAGGTCTTGGGTTAATCTGTCTGTAGCATCCTCCCTTACATGCAGACAGGAAGAAATCAGTGGGGCCAATGCTGCTTAGAGGCTTTCAGGTCACCAGAGATTTCTCCTGCCATTCTATGATTCTATGATTATGGGTTATGTCAGCTTCCTCCTGCTAGCTGGCAGAGGCTAACACACATGGCCACCAAGAGTCCCTCGGAAGTCAATCTGCTTAGCCCAGAGATATTTCAGGGTGGCATCTTCCTCCAGGGAGCTGTTATGGGATCATTTTCCTTGTAGAAACATTCATTGCAATCTGCAGGTCAGCTGTCAAGAGCCTGCCCTGCAAGGCTTGGGGTGTGGGGATAGCACCTGCTATTAAATCTAAATCAGTTTTGAAAGAAAAAGCACTCACAGTTAGTACTGAAGCCTCAGATGTATCACACCTGTGGGAAGATGGAGTGAAGGAAGGAAGTATCTCATACCTTCTCTGCACCTCCCACCAAGTAAAACACACCGTCTTCTGTGGCACCTCCTTCACACCATTGACACGCAAGTGGAAACGAGGAGAGGTGGAGGCAAGCATCAGGAAAGGATGTTTGCACAAGTGAGAGGTAGGGCAGCCCTTGGAGCCTCTTTCCCCAGCAAAAGGCAAATGTGCACATGCTGCTCACATCCACTGAACACGTCAAAGAGAAATAAAGCTGATTTTTTTCACAAATGACTTGTGCTGACTGAGATCAAGTAGGGTGTCGTGAGGAATCAGGTATGGCTGCATGTGCTGTGGGATTAGCCCTTTGTGTCTCTGCCCAAGAAAGCAAGGCTTGCCCAGGTGCTAGCAGAGCTCCAGCAGGACCCTGTGCCAAGGTGGGAGCTGAAGTATAGAGCAGGGTACTGCTTTGGGTGGAGCATCAGTTCCAGATATGGAGAAAAGCATGTCTTTACTGGCATAAATTTGGGGTAGAGCTGCAAGTGGCCTGGGCTAGCTGCTCTTCTCCCAAGCTGGTGCCTGGGTGCTGCAGTGAAGGGGGTGCAGTGCCCACATGCCATGGCAGGGTTAAATGAAGGAGTGAACCTTGGGCTGTCACCTGCCCTGCTCCCTGCCGTAGCAGAGCTGTGGGCACCTGGGGTCTGTGTGGGCCGTGATACAGATGGGAGCAGATGCTCTTCAAGGAAAGAGCATGCCCAGAGATGGGAAATGAAGCTGGTGAAGGGTCTAGGGAAATGAAGCTGGTGAAGGGTCTAGAGAACAAGTCTGATGAAGAGCAGTTGAGGGAACTGAGCTTTTTTAGTCTGGAGAAGAGGAGGATGAGGGGAGACATGATCAGTTTTTACAACTACCTGACTAGAGGTTTTATCAGAGTGGAGGTTAGTCTCTTCTCCTAAGTGACAGGACAGGAGGAAATGGCCTCAGGTTGCCCTAGGGGAGGTTTAGATTGGAGATTAGCAAGAACTTTTTCCCTGAGAGGGTTGTCAGCCCCTGTCCCAGGCTGCCCAGAGAGCTGGTGTAGTCCCCATCCCTGCAGCTATTGCACTGCTGTGTATCTGAGGTGTTGAGGGACACGGGTCAGTGGTGGGCTTGGCAGTGTTGAGACAGTGATTGCATTCAATAATCCTAAAGGTCTTTTCCAATCAAAACAATTCTAGGATTTTATAAGTACGGTAACCAAAGTACCAAGAGCAATTTTGGGCACAACCTTGAATGCTCAGTTTCAGTCATACCTGTCGTAAACCAAGCAAATGCCAGCAAATACTCCTGGGAACCCCACACATACAAATATTCGAAGCAAGAAGAGCAACAGCTGGCCCCTTTGAAAGCCTTTGTTGGCCTGACATTTCGAATGCCGAGCATGCTGGCACTCACACATGTGCCAGGGATGGGGAGAAGGAAACGAGAGGCCTATTCCTCACCCCACTGCCAACCAGGAAAGGAAAGGAAACCCCATCGTTTGCATCCCATGCCCAGGTCGAACAGAGCAACAAACTCAAATGGGCAGAGAGGAAAAAGGCTGTCATTTATAGCACCATTTCTCCTGTATGATGAGAAGCACCTTTAAAGATGGGGTCAGGATAAACTGCAGGGCAACAGCAAACTGTTCGGTTCAAGAGGAATTATTCATCCTTCAGTGGAACATAATTACACATCCAGACTCTCTCTGGACAATTCATTATTCAGATCAAATTTACACTAGTTCCTAAAGGGAGAAGTCAATATTAATGAATGACTTACAGTTTCATCATCTTTATAAGGTTTTGTTAATAATGGGGGAAAAAAAGAGGAAGTTTAGATCTTTAATTAGTAAATTTTAACCCCACCTTCACTGCACATCACCATTTCTTTTGTCAATTCCTTCATTCTCATCAATAGGAAAACTTGGTGCAAATATGCTATCTTAGATTAGAAAATATTTTCAGCTTTATTAGTCAAGAGCAAATTCAGCCAGTTCCTTTAATCACCCATATATCATGATTCTGCTTGGCAGAGCAGTCTGTAATCCCCTGATGCATGGTTTTTAACCAGGTGCTTTCTAATATACAGCAAAATAAAGGGAAAAAATTGTTTCCTTTGTGCAGGAAACCACTTCCTCAAGAGGCAACTTGTTATTAGACAATTAATACACATAGTTCATTTTTCACTTCAAGGTGAGCCTGGAAGATTTTTCTTTGCACAAGTAAACCCATTACTGTTCATTCTCACTGTGGGGAACCTGGGGGTGACTGTCCCCTGTTAAATGCTGTAGCTGCTCTTAATGGTCAGCTGGAGAACTCAGCTGGGAGTGTTTTATGTAAATAAAGCTGACTCCTCCTTTGCACCATTTTAAAGCCATAGGGAGAGAATGTTTTTCTTTTAAAAGCACCATGATGCCATTGAGTATACTTCATGAAAGCGAACTACAATCCCCTGAAGATGTCAGGGCTTTGCTGGCTTCACTGTTGTCGACTATAAACATTTTGCTATATTCAACAGAAATCACTGTTGTCTTACTCTCACCAACCATTTCCAGAAGGTCTCTCTTACCTGCACTGTGCTTTTATGCCTTGTATCTATTTTGCCAGGCTTGTGATGGTTCCTCACTGTTTGCAGGAGGAGAGCATGTCTCAGTGTCTAGTTTAAAGTACCCTGCACATTTGCAAACTGATGCTAGGGATATTGGCTAGCCTTAGTGATGCAGGAAAAGAGCTCCTCAGGACCTCTAGTCAGAGCCTAGGGAGAAGTGGTGTTGCTTGGGAATCAGTTAAATCGCCTAAAGCCTTTTCTAACTGTGGGGTTTAGGTCAGCTCCTCCCCAGATCTGGGCACTGGGGCAGCCTATAAAGGTGCCCACAGGGTCCGTTATAGCCATGGATGAGAAGGATGGATGTGTGCCATGGGAGGGCAGCCACGTCCTAGCAGCCAGCCCCTTGTTTGACTGCCTCATCCCAGCAGGGCTGGGTGAGGGAGAGGGCAGAAGCTCAGCTGCCAGGGCTTGCCTGTCTCCTCATCCCAGGCTATGAGCAGCCAACCATCCTGCACCCCTCTTCCTCACTTTGCCTACAGCCTATGCCCTCTCTTGCTTTTTTTTCCCCTTTTTTTTAACATTACCTGAAAAGTGAGAGAGGGAAGGCTTTGGGAGACATCTGTGAAAGTCACATCTCGGCCTCCTGAAGCCTGGGGTGTCACCCACATATCATGATAAGGTGCTCTGCAGTTTTTCTGTCTTAAACTTCTTTTTTTTTTCTTTAACATGTATCAAAACCCACAAATTTTTGTGTCAAGCACAGATCTAAGGGAATAGCTGAGGCAAAAGCATCCTACTGCAATTCCTTCTTCCTAAGTACCATAGCCACCATCAAGCACCTTGCAGTTGTGTGTTCCCAGCAGGTGAGAAACCTCAGGGCAAGGTGCTGATTGCCCAAGAAAGAAAACCTCCTCTTTCTACACACTCCTTTCAACCAAACATAGGAAAGTACTCGGGTTAAACATTTCCAACTAACAAAGTAACAGAAATATCAGAGTTACTGTGCTACATCAACAAGATGTTCATCAAGACATATTCTCTGCCAAATATCTGATCTAATTAGGCATGTGTATTTTTTCCATTGGTAGATTTTTTTCTCCTGTCCCTTTTCCACCCTCCATCATTTAAAAGCTTGTGCCCCTGACAGCCTTTCTAATCTGAAGAACACATACACCTGCTAAATAACTTTTATGATGGGGCAGAGGGGCTCTGCCTTATTTGGAAAATCAGCGTGACATCTGAATCAAAATAAAAAGTCACCTACAGCTGGAAATGACTTGAAGACACTTCGTCTAACCAAGTTCACTAAAGCTGAATGTGCAAATCTCCAAGCCCTATCCTCAGCTGGTGTCAGATGAGGCTGGAGCCAAGGAAGTTGCAGTGATTTACACCACCAGCTGATTGAGCCCGGTGTGTTCAGCTGGACCCGGCATCAACAGCACAGTGTGGTGGAGGATGCTATAAGTACTCCTGTAGCACAAAGACACTTTTTAAACTCCAGCCCTGCTCCCACAAATAACAGCATCCCCATGCTTTCCAATTATTTGCTAATTAACCCTCCTTTATGTTCTTTACACGTCCCATTATGCCTTTATTCAATCTGAAAAGCCCTTGGTCTATCCTCAAGCACAATGACTTCAGAAGCCACTTGAAATAAACCCACAATTAAACAGCAATTTCCACACCTCTCCCTCCCCTAAGCCAAGAATTCAAACAACTTTCCTTCTGCAGCTCCCCAAATCAAGTTTATATTCCTGCCACAAGCCTTGCATGCACCAAACCCAAAAGCAGCTATTTCCCGCCAGACCGCTGCCGTCAGATGCACCCGAGGTAAGGAAATCAACCCTCACAGCCCTTCGCTGGCTCTGGATAGGGAAACGGCCCCTGGATTTCCAGCCTGAGTTACTCACTGAACCACGCCGGGCTTCACCCTGTGTCAGTGAGCAAGCAGTGGGCTGCGGGCAGCTTGAGGAGCTGGAGGTAGAGCAGCGGGGCCAGCCCGGTACGCGCGCCCATCATCTCCCTGCTCCCTCCTCTCCCAAAGTTACCTTCGAAATGCCTGGGGAGACAAATATAAACAACTCTGCCAAAGTACGCTCCTCGGTGTCTCTCGTAAGCCAGATGCTTGTTTTGTCTTGAAGGAGAAACCCAGCACTGCTCCCTTCAATTTTCAGTTTAAGGATGAAAGCACAACTTCGCATCTGGTTTGAAGGGATGAGGAGGTTATCATTAAACTCATTGCTCTCTGAACTATGCTAAACCTCCATATCTGTGGTATAAATAGTGCCTGCTACATACATCGCAAAATAAGTTGTTTCTAAAATGGAAGAGGCATTTACCTGGCAGCAAAACTCCCCCTGCTTAGATTCAGGTTTGGAAAAGCCTGAAGCCGCTCTGCATGCAGAGTGTTCTGTAGTCAGAAGTCTTCATCAACTAGTGCTCTCACACACACACACACACACACACACACACACACACTCCCGCTGCTGCTGCTGCGCTGATCTGCTGCCCCTCTCCTCACATGAACTGCTCCCAGAGCTCAGTAAGGGTATCCTTTGGGGAAAAGAGTCTCCAACTGAGGAGCTGTAAAGTTACCACACAGGCAGGCAGAACGAGAACTGCTCTAACAAGGCTCAAAGACAAACATCAGGCAGAGAAGAAGAAGCATGCTTTCCCCTTACCTATTGCTTAGGTTAAAACACTGAGCAGTGTCTTTAGAGAGCCCAGGCACTGGGACTCAAAGGGCAGAGGACTTTCAGCACAGTCACACAGAGCCTGGCAAAAGCCATCTTCTCCCTGTCTTAGCACAGTGTAAGTCTCCAGCAGCTCAGCTCTCCAGCTGCAAACATCTCATTAGACTAATGCATTCAGCACAGGCAGAAAACTCGATTTACCATAGCTACAGCAATGAATTTCCATTACGATGACAGCTTCAACCACATCATGTCCGGAAAAGCAGCCAACCACTGCCTTGTAAAGAACACACACGTTTTACACGCAGAAGATGAGGCCTGCGCGCCGGGTTTCCTTTCTCTCTGCAGCTACACCAAGAAAAAAAACCCTGATATTTCTTTCTGTCTCAGAAACTCCAGAAGCTGAAAGGTAATGGCGTTTGTACTCTTTTTGTTTTCCCTTGTTTCCTTTTTTGCCCCCCTGCAAATAACAGTATCTTTTGCAATGCCGCACATCAGGCTGCGATGAGCAGAAAGGGTGTTTGCAACATTTCTGGTTTCACTCCTACCCCTCCTCTGTTGCCATGGAAACCGGACTGTAGCATCAGCCCTTTGTCCCACTCCTGCAGTAAGCCTGGCCCGATGCTGAGCTTACGTGATGCCACGGGTGGGAAGGACCAGTCTCACTCCGTTTTGGATTATTTACATGGAAAGCGGAGGAATAGCGCTTGGGATCTTTTTGCCAGAGATGCTAGGTGTGAGTGTACAGCCTTGCTCCCATACCCCAACACACAGAATCAACAGTGTGGGTAGTTTTACAGGTACAATAAGGCAACAATATCCATAATATGTACAAACATCAGTTCTCGCAGCCATGCCATGGTGTTTGGGCAGGATGCAGACCCAGCTTTTCGCTACATTTCCAGCCATGCATCACAGAAGGCACCAGCTTCCTTTCCTTATTTACCACAGCACTAGCAGCTCTTACCACCATAAAAAAAAAAAAAAAAAAAAAACAACCAACCAACCAAACAAAAAAACCCCAAAACCTGTGCTACATGTAATCAATAACAATCATAATAATCCCTCTATGCTCCATTGAATGTGCTGGGTCAAATTACCTCAGCAAACGGGTCTGGCGCCGTTGTTTGCATGTGTTGCACAGCTCCCCACTGCCCAGTTTACATGCTCGCACACATTGTTACTCAATATTCATCTAAAGCCAAAATGTGCTCCACATCTCTCTTTCTTTCCAGCCCCGCGGGTGTCTCCTCAGATGGACTTGCAGCCACTGTCACTGGTTCTGCTGGTTTCATGATCCCTGCACACTGGTGCTGTGCTAGCCTGGCTTTACGGGCTTTGCGGGAGTTACTTTGCACTTGTCACCACAGGAGATGAGATGAGTATTAATCCTGTTATTGAGAAGGAAGAGGAAAAGCAAGAAACCCCAGATCCTGGATTGTTAGTGCCAATACTAGCTGGGGTTTTACTGGTGTCCTTTCCTGGCAGTTGGGAGGAGGGCAAGCACCTACCTCCTCACCAGCAACTGTGAGCAAAGTGAGTTGCTTGAGCTCACACCACCAGTCCCCTACTTGCTAGCACAGTCAGGTCAGGAGGATGATCGGGGTGTTTAGTTCTTTCTGAAAGTCATGGCTAGGTAAAAAAAAAAACTTAATAGACGTCATAGGTGTGAAAAAAAAGTATTAGCAGCGCAGAATTGGAACAACTGTTTTCTGTCTTCTATTACTGGTGTATAGAACTCATGGTACTCACAAACTGCTGGGAAAAAGAAGCACACAAGTGCTCCTCATCCAAGCCTTCATCCTGGGAAAGACCTGAAATTCCTTTTTTTCCTCTCTTCTGTTTTCTTCTTTTTGGACAAAATCAAGATCAGTGGACCAACAGTCATGGATTCTTACACCAGAGTAAACCAGAGGGAGTTTTGCATGGAGCACCACGCAAACTCCTGGTTTAAGTCCACTAAGAGGATAAATGGGGAAAAGTATTAGTGATGAAGAAAAATGATGACAGAATCTTTTTAAGAGCCTGTCTTTTAAGCTGTTTTTAAAATTTTGAGCATGAGCCTTTGCCATCCCTGTTGTTTCACGTTGCCTGGGCAAAGGCGTCGCTGCTGTGGCTTGTCACACACAATGCTGTTGGTTGTGTGTCACTTCACGTTACCAATGCCATCTAGCACGGGAGGGCTGGCCCAACAGCACAGCATGGAGCCATCAGCTGCAGCCATCTGCCAACAAGTGCGATATTAATACAGTGAAATACAAAAGCAAAGTGCCAGGGAGGGGACTGGAAATTTTTCATTGCTGCTGCTGTTGTTAATGTCACATGTAATTTTGTAGGCCTCGAACCAGCCAAATCCTCATTGCTTTAGGAGCAAGCTTTGCTGGGTTACGATTGCAGAGTTCTTTGGGCTATGCTCTTTGCAGGGCTTATTTGACAACATTGAATTTAAAGATTTCTTTAAAGAGTCTTGTATTTTGGTTTAAAGCATACAGGTGGTCTGGAGGGTAGCTTAACTTCCAGTCAAAAGAGAGAGCAGAGGAGACAGTGCTGGGGAAGTGGTTCGAAGCATTTACATCTGCTACAAAGTCAAAAGCAAGGCTTGTTTCCAGATCTTGGTCTCCGCAAGAGAGAGGCAAGGGACAAAGGGAGATGAGCCAGAGGTGGAGCAGAGTGGAAAGTTTTGCCAAGGATTGTTCAGGGAAAGGCACACTCACAAGAGATCTGGGGGCCACATGAGCAGCTGCAGTTGCCCACTGGTAGCTTCAAACCAAGGCTGTCCCTTCCAGCCCAAGTCTTGCCCACACCACTCTCCCATGTGCAGAGACACATGCCTGACTCCAGGGCAGCAGGGGAGAAGGAGGAGGCAGGGAAGCTTTAAATGATTGCCCAAGTAAATCTGCCCACCAAACAACAGAAACGTGGCTGAGCAATGTAATCACTCTCTTCATTTCCAAATAGGAGTGAAAAAGGTGATAAAGGAGAGGAAAGAGAAGGTCTTGTTTACCTGATGCCCTGGGTGTCAGCTAGCCTCAAAAATGCTAGAACACCTTCCTCTGCAAAGCATAGGGTTTACAAATGAAGGCAACACTGCAGATAAATGTTAAGGATCTCTGTAGAGAAAGGCAGGGGATGGCAGATCAAAGAGCACGACCGAGGTGCTCTGACACCTGTGGCTGCTTCCACAACTATTTGAGACATAGGCCACCATCCATCTACAAAACACAAATCTTTTTCTTTGTGTCCTCCATTCCCCTTTGTGCTCTTCTCATCAACGTCCTGATGTTTGCCTTTCACTATTTTGTACTGATTATTTTTCAACCCTTCCCTCCACTGCTTTTCCTCCCAGCCTCTTCTGACCAGGAACAGACCCTAGACGTGGGAGTGAAGCTTTCAGGGTAGGTAGTGGCATGGGGCCAGGGCTTTAATGAGCAGCTGTGAAGCAGCCTGACACTCAGGGTTTGGACATGAGATTTTTAGTGCTGGATTAGCCCCCAGCTCACCTGGTTGGCTTGGTGCAAGGACTTTGCTTGCCTGCCTCCAAATTAGCTGGGTATTTTTCTGGACCACGTACATAAAGTTTACCCTTGGCCACCTGAATTCAAACCTGAAACACCAGCAGCCATATCAAAGTCCTGCCTTGCTGTCTGCTATAGGCTCCTCTTTTACTAGTATCATCAGCTGGGGGCTCAGGTGCCCATCACTATCCATGTGGCAATGGGGAACACGTAGGTAAATAGGCCTTATCACAGAATCATAGAATCACAGAATGGTAGGGATTGGAAGAGGCCTCTAGACATCATCCAGTCCAACTCCCTGCTAAAACAGGTTCACCTTGATCAAGTCACACAGAAATTCAGCCAGGAGAGTTTTGAAAGCCTCCAGAGAAGGCGACTCCACATCCTGCCTGGGCAGACTGTGCCAGAGTTCCCTCATCCTTGCAGGAAAGTGTTCAAATGGTATTTCCTGTGTCCCAGCTTATGTCCATTGCCCCTTGTCCTGTCCTGCTCACTACAGAAAAAAAATACACCCCATCCTCCTGACATCCCCCTTTAGGTACTGATAAGTATTGATGAGGTCCTCCCTCAGTCTTCTCTTCTCCAAGGCTGAATAGCCCCAGGTCCTGCAGCCTTTCCTTGTTCTAGTCTCCTGATCATCTTGGTAGCCCTGTGATGGACTCCTGCAGTTCCCTCTTCCTCTTGAACTGGGGAGCCCAGAACTGGACACAGGACTCCAGATAACGCCACACCAGGGGAATGTTGCTTCACCTGCTGCCCACACTCTTCTTGATGCATCCACGAATGCCATTGACCTTGTCTAAGAGGGCACATTGCTGGCTCATGTTTAGTTTATTATCAATCAGTACTCCCAGGTCTCTCTCTGCAGAGCTGCTCTCCAGCAGTTCGACCTCCAGCTTGTACTGGTGCAGGGGATTGTTCCTCCCCAGATGCAGGACTCTGCACTTGTCCTTGTTGAACCTCATGAGATTCCTCTCTGCCCAACTCTCAGGGTGGCCGAGATCCTGCTGAATGGCAGCACAGCCTTCTGGTGAATCAGTCAGTCCTCCCAGTTTTCTGTCATCAGCAATCTTGCTGAGCGTACACTCTGTCCCCTTGTCCATGTCGTTGAGGAAGATGTTGATCTTCAGGGTAATCTGTCACCCCCCCATAGATGCCCTGGAACACCCTGAAAGAGGTACTGACTCCAGGTAATTTTGCATGGATGACAAACCTGGCTGTAGCCTGGGCTCTCCTAGAGAGGGCCAAGGCCTCCTAGAGAGGGCTACCACCTATGCAGGAACATGCTGGATCCTGACCTTGTGCCATTGTTGCTCCTGCACAGCGGGATTCCCTGCGCACCCAGCCCTGCAGCCCCTCGCCAGGCAGGATGGCACACAGCCCTCTTCTGCTCCCCGTTCAACACCAACTGTAATAAACTCCCACAGATTGCCAATTTATTTCAAGTATTACCCTATAATTTAAATAATTTGATTCTTTAAACAATTACATTCAATTACCTTCAGATTTCCATGAAAGCAAAAAAGCATGCAGGGTAAGTGAGAAAGGGAATTAAATATCCAGAAGTGGCCTGAGTGTGTGGAACCCTACCTGCCATTTGGGCAGGAGATGAGCAAGGCAGGGGGCTTGGAGCACTTCTTTCTTCCACCAGAAAATGTCTGGCAGTGGGGGTGACAGTCACTCCTTCAGTAGTGGCTGCACAAAGGGCAGCAGAGGGTCTTTCAGGGCAGCTGCCTGCCTGGGTTATGCCCTGGATGCCATTTTCCCCTGCATCTTTATTAGGCATTTCAATTTAACAAGATTTTTGCCTATAAATCTTTCCAGATTCTGAATCAATCTTGTGACACCTGCCCTGATCCTCTCCAACCCCTTCCCCCATGCTTGTGTAGATACAGCTGGTTAAGTTATGACAGGGTCCTGTTTAAGGGAATGAATTTAAACAATTACCTTAATTACAAGAGCAGTGTCATCTTTCAAGAAAGAAGGTCTCCAGGGAGGACAGCTGCTCAGAGTCATTTAGATGTGTGAACCCTTGAGCACAGGGGTGAGAAGGGCTGTGACTCCTCTCAGCCCTGGCTGCCACCGCTCCCCATTCGCATCCCTGCTCCTTTCCACTTGCCCAGGGGAGGAGGTGAGGTGGCACAGGAGTGCCTGGGCAAGAAGGAAATCCTCAGGGTGCCAAGGTCCCACACCTCCCACCAGTCACCCCCTGCACAGCCTATCCCTGGAGGTCACCTTTCATTTAGGCTCATTGTTAAGTTTGAGTAAAGCCACAGAGACTTACTGATGCACACCAGCAATTTGCTCAGCAGCCTGAGCTGAAAACAAAGCCCAGGGTAGGAAAACACGCAAATAAAAGCCTAGCAGCAAGCCAAATGGGCAAGGAGTGATGTGACAGGGCTCCCATCCCACTCAGACCTCCAACCAGCCCAGCCCATTGCCCAAAAGCCACCGCACAGCGCTATTTGCCACCAGGGCAGGCTCTGGACCAGTTCTGCCTCCTCCATCCCTGGGCACAGGAGCCCTTGCAAGTTCACCCAGCCAGCTCCCATCCCCAACACACTGCTCACTTGAGGGTATGACGATTTCCCAAATCACTAAACATCAGGAGCAGCTTTGTAATTTGCTTGGTTCTTTATTACATTTATTGATTTTAAAACATTTTAATGGATCGTTTATTGCTGTGTTAAATAGCTCAGAAATGCAATAAAGTCACGCAGCACCCTTTGCGATAAAAGAAATAGACCTCTGAGCTGCAGAAATCCTGCCCTCTCCCTTCCTTTCTGAGCTTCTTTCAAACAAAAAGCCAAGAGTGATTGCATCAAAAAGGCCAGGTGCCTGCCTGGGCAAAATCCTCTACGTCCAAAGCAGGCAAGTAGACTAAGGTGTAATAAGCCACAGTCAAAACTCTGGAGTGCCAAAGCAATCTGCTGCAGCTAGGAAACAAAGAAAGCTTATTCATCCCTCTTGGTTGAGGTGCTTGATACACATGATCATTGTTGGTTTGATGACTGAGGTGCCTGGCCACGGGCCAGCTCTGTCTGTCCAGCATTGGCAGTGATGTGTCTCTAGGTCCAGCACAAGGATGCTGGCTGAGCTGTAACACACTGATTGGCTTACCTGCAAATATTTTCTAATGAGAAATTGAGAATTTGTAATTGAGGCCCAGAATAAAGAAATCTGCTGCTGGGGCAGAGCCAAGGTAGCTAGGCTCCTGCCACTGTGTGTACTCAGTGCAGCACTTGCATCCCTTGGACAGGCGGCTCTAGTGCTGGCACAGGGAAAAGCAATGGGTTTCAGGGGAAGGAACTCTGCTCTTCCCTCCAGCCTGTGGCCCCACTTCCAGTGTGTCACCCTGTGGGGCAACAGCCTCACCACTGAGCACCTGGGTGCAGCCTGAGGCTTCACCCATGCCTTAGGCGACCTGGTAAATCCTCCTGTGAAGAAGGAGAAGCAGCAGAATTATGGCTCTGTGGGGACACAGTGCCAGCCTTGGCAAGCCTCACTGTAGGGATGACAGAGCTTCCACTGGTTCCCAAATCAGCCTCTCCAGAGGCTGTTCCCAGAACGGACACATTGCTGAGGCAAGGCCCAGCTCAACGTTCAACACTAACTCAGCAGACACTGGACAGAGGGGCTTCCTCCAGAAATGCAGAGATGGACAGCAATTACCACATCTCATTACACAGGAAGTAGGAGGAAGAGTCGGGGTTAGTTTTTTGCATGTCTTTCTGCTGCTAACTGCATGAGAAATGCCTCACAAGAGTAAGGCATTGAAAGGCTGAATTGGAAACTCTTTGCCAAGTACACACCAGAACTGTTATTTGTGAAGGAACGCACTGAAGCATTAGCTTTTTCTTGGAGGAACCACAATAAGACACGGAGAGTTTTCATGCAGCCAATATACTTCCCTCACCCTGCAGATGTTGCAACTGCCACCAGGCATAACCAGCACCATGCATCCCTGCACCAGGGCAGACCTGGGGGTCTTGCAGTGGACCAGCCCATTTCCCTCCCATACCCAGATGCCCATGTGATGGAGCAGGGAGCTTGGATACAATTTAGGTGTGTATTTTACAGCAGCTCATACCTTGCAGAGTCCCAGAGGCTTGCAGGGGTTTTACAGGGAAAAATCAATCATTCTTTTACCATGCTGGAAAACAAAACACTTTAAACCAATGTTTAAATATTTCCCATTTTGAGCATCCTTCTCCTATCAGTTTGCTTAAGTAGCATAACTTTCTGCAGTTGAGAAACTGGATCTGGACTGTAATTAAAGCAAAAAATCCTCCCAATAAGAAGGTTTTGTTACTCTAGATGGCCCTGCTCTGGCAGGAGGGTTGGACTAGACGATCTTTCAAGGTCTCTTTCAACATTTAAGATTCTGTGATTACTCTGCTGGTTTTCCAGCCATTTCCCTCCCAGGGCCTCCCCAGGCATTTAACCAGGCATTAAACAGCTACAGCTGGGCAGCAGCTGGCAGCTCCCCACTCAGCTAGGACAGACTTCAGCCAGCAGATCCCCTTCCTGCATGAGGTACCACTAGATTTCCCTAAGCAGCCCTCATTCAGCATGCAGGCAGCACAGCTGCCCGTTCCTTGCTTCCCTGAGTCTCTGCCTCCGTCTTGCAAGCACAAAGCCTGAGCTTCTGGGCTTGCTGCATGGATGCCATTACAAGACAAGCAGTAGAAAGCCGCTGTTGGGAGAAAGGGGAATCAAATGGGGCTCTTCTCCCTCTGCAGCAGCCACCACAGTGCGTGCTGTATCCTGTGTGGTCCCCTTTGGCCAGGACAGGATCGTACTCTCCCTGTCATCCCTCTCTTCTCCCTTGGGCTTGGAAAACTGCTCTGGCACTGGGAAAGCAGATGGTACTCCCATCCCAAAAAACATGGTGCTCCTGGGAGCTTGTTAGCACAGAAATCCTGGAGGAAACACCGCGGAAGACACCAGTGAGGGTGGTGATAACGGCCAATGCGTGTCACACCTGAGGGGGATGAAAGCTAAGAAAAAACATTTCCAGACAGGGATTTTGGTCCCAAAAATCTGGTCACCAAACAGCAATGACTACAGCAAGGAGGAAACTATGCTTCCAGTGCAGGTTCTCCCCAGCAGCCCCTGCACAGCCCCTGTCACACAGAAAGCCTCTCTTCCCCAGGCTGAGCACTTGCTCGCACACCAGAAAGAGAGGGAAGGTGCAATGGTGCCATCTCTTGACTCCTGCCATAGGAGCACTGCATCTCACTACCTGGGGTAGGCTCAGCTGCCACCCTTGAGCAAAACTCACCAGAGAGAAAGCCATTAACAGCAATTTCATATAATAAAATTTTATACAAATGCTCAGGTCCAGTAAATTTGATTTTTCTCCATAGCTAAAAAGAGCAGTAAAAATATATGTCTTTATATAAGCTATGCTTGCACACTCCTCTTCCTTAATTCAATAGCAAAAATAAAATCAGTTGCTATCCAAATTCACTGTAATTATCTTTTTTTTTCCTCTTGGCAAGTCCTATTTTTAGTCAATACACATGCATAGTCATACTACAGCAAAGATTTTTCTTAAATTACATATGCCAGCATAGTTTATAGATTTTAATTAGCTGGGGAGTTGGATAGCCATCAGCAGTCAGGAGCTGTATGTTGTTTGCATACAAACTCAGCCGAGAAACTTCCCCACACAGCATCTGCTTGTACAACTGAGGACAGGCAGACCCTCTCTGGCAGCCAAACACTGGTACAGTTTAGAGCCTGTTGAAGGGTAATTGTGATCCAAGGCCTCAGACACCACAGCTCTTCTCTTGGAGAAAGGAGGCCTGGGTGGAAGAGGGCACTTCAGTGATGAGTGTGGATTTAAGACCTTAAATACAGTGTTCTGCTCCCCTAAAAACCTGACAGAAGGGTGGATGGGACAGGTGTCCCTCCTCTATCAGTATATGAAAATGGCAAGTCCAACATCGGTCATAGAGGGTGGTTTCTGCCCAGGATATGCATATTCTCAAGCTGGGGCAAATACAGACATTCCTCTCCATAATCAAATTGTTTCGAGGCTGGTGATGGCTATAAGAGATATGGAGAGCCCCAGCACCCTAACTGATGGCTGGCAAGATATGCGAGGAGCCCCAGCACCCTGTCAGTGGGTGCATTGCCCATGAGCAGGGCTGGGGGCCATGGCTCAGGTGGCTAAAGGTGCCTACATATATGTTTGCCTCATTATCAAAACTGACACCAGCTACATCTCTTGGCCATACACTGTTTTTCTTTATAAAGGTAAAAAATACTAGCAGAGATCAGAAACGTATCAAAATGTCATCATTCGGTTGGCTTCTGAAGTTGATCTTTATCGAGATTTTATTTTACTGCTGGTAGGGGAAATACTTTGGTATTTCCAAAGCACCTCAAAGTCTCGTGAAATCCAGAATCCCAGGACAGGTTCTGTTGTCCTTCATCCACATGTAACTCTGCAGAGACTTGTCAGATCCTGTCACAGGTAAGCAATTAGTTGAACTAGCAAAGGACGTTGGAGCTTTGCAAGTGGCCTCTGCTGTATGCCAGAGATGGGATAAATTCTCTTTCCATCTGTGGAACAGCTGCCAACAGAAGACAGGAAAAAAAAAACCAACCCAGAACCAAAACACACTTCCCAGTCGTTATCTGAGCTAGCTGATTAATTTCTCACATGCTAAATTTCAGAAACCATATTTTGGTTATAACAAAACTCCTCTCATTTTAGCAGTGATATTTTTTAAATAAAAGGCTTGATGTTAGGCTTTTCCTTACTTTTTCCCTCCTCTGCTATTTTGACATTTCCATCATTTTTTGAGGCTGGCATGATGTGCATACCAAAAAGCCTTGCCTAAGCGTCTAACAAGCTGAATTACTTTATTATTGCCTAGCCTACAACCTTGCATCTACAGAGACCTGGATTACAAAGGCTGGTGTCAGCCTCTGCGTTGGTGTCGTTGTCGTATTTAACACCGAGCACTTCCACAAAGATTCAAAAGCAGCACAGTGATTAATTGCTATTGCTCCTGCGAGTCTCTCAGGCTCACATTTGACCGAGACGGCAACGTTTCCCTTTTAAGAGATGCTGGGGTTTGAACAACATCGCTCTGTCTTTTTGTTTTAATTGGCTTTCGGCAGTGAGCGCGGAGGATGCGGCGCTGGGCAAGGCTGTGAGGGCATCGCGCCAGCAGCTCGCGCTGATGTTGGGCAGGCACTGCTCCAGGCAGCTCCATCAACAGCCTTTTGGAACAAAAGGTTAGGGGTGCACCAGGCAGGGACAGTTTCAGCGGTGGTGTTGCAAGGAGGGAAAGAACTGGATAAACTAAGTTGCTTTCAACCCGATTATTTGTCTTTTAGGTCTTCTGCCCCTATTGAGCTCATAATGAAGACAGTCCACCTGACTCTGCCATCCATCCCTCTCTTGCCTTTAATCATAGAATCATTATGATTGGAAAAGATCATTGAGTCCAAACACTCACCTCATACTGCCAAGCCCATCACCAAACTAACCCACATTCCCTCAGTACCTAATTTCCTCATTTATGTATCTTTTAAATAGCTCCAGGGATGGGGACTCCACCAGCTCCCTGGGCAGCCTGGGACAGGGATCGACAACCCTCTCTGGGAAAAAGTTCTTCATAATCTCCAATCTAAACCTCCCCTGGTGCAACTTGAGCCCATTTCCTCTTGTCCTATCATTCTTTTCTGGAGAGAAGATAATACTTGGGCTTGTCTCATTGCTTCCAAAGTGCCTCGATACAGCACCTTGTCTGTTGCTGTAAGGAGCCCAGCAGAGGCAGCTCTGGTATCACCGTGGAGGAAACAGCATCATCACACAGGGAGCAGCAGCACTGACATCCCTCACCAACACCCTCCTTCAGAACACAACAGCCATTCACATGGTGGGGGCCCATCCCACATAAAAACATCGACGGGAGAAGAGGTTCTTCACATGTCCAAAACAGCTTGACCCCTCATGCTGGGATCCAGGAACAGAGGGTCTCTGGGAAGAATGGGACTGGGGTACAAGCAGGTTACATGGACCACTTGCACGCCACTACGAGGTCAGGGCCAGCTGCCCTGCCTGATGGGCTCCATGTCTCATTAGCTTGCTGAGAGATGAGCCATTTTAAGGCAGTTTTTGCCAAGAAATGAAGAGCCTGTGTACAGAAGCCCCTGTACTTTAAATCATTGGTAACTTTTAGCGTACATACTAATTTAAATGTGAATTTGAATGCAAAATACAACAGGGCAGCTTTTCATCATCTGAATGAACTATTCGGCCCCAGTAAAAATGAAGGAGGAAAAAAGAAAAAATACACCTAACAAATCTACATCAGGAGGGAACCATAAAAATATACAACCAAGATAAAACCTTACATGATGAAGTTAACTGCAAAGAGTAAATCCTCATAACTTTAGGAAGAAGCACCTGTACACGACCGTCACTTCTGCTCTGTGATGTTTAAGAGAAGCTAATGCCATAAATGAGGTTGCTTAAATGGCATTGTGACAGGAAGCTGCCACCCATGCCTTGTAGGTGGGACCAAGAGAGCAAAAGGGACTCCTGCATCTGAATTGATCTGGAGGGACCTGTGCAGCTGGGCAATGGAGGTAGACCAACAGCTGAGTGCAAAGCAAAGCAAGATCATCACAGTTCATCCATTCATTTCAAGAGACCAAAGAGACTGTCACCTGGGCCTCCAAATCTCTCCACCCTGTCGCAGGCAGCATCTATTTTACAGTCATTATAACCTAATCTCAACGAATGTGATTTACACATAGTAATTAATGGCGCTTCAGCTGTAAGGTCATTTGATTTGAGCTTAATTTACTGCACACACATGCATCAGAAAGCACAAATTCCATAGCTGTGATCTGAGATTGGAGAAAGGGTTGTATGCCACGGAAGAAAAAAAGAAAACACTCAGTGAACAAAATGCCACGGGCCTTCCACAGCTCCTGCCGAGTTACTTCGGTGGCAGGGTAGCACACAAACAAATCTGGGCTGCCACTGCTATCCCATTTCTCACCTGCAGGAAACATCGGCCTGGAGTGTGAGTGAGAATGGCCTCATTCTGATCCCTGCATACAACTGGGGTATCTGTTGGAGGGAGCAGGGTAGATTTGTGGGGTGTAGCAGTATCTGCTGCAATGGCTACAAAAGATGCAGTATCTGTGGCACACACATGAACAACTCCAGCAATGGAAACTGTGCCTAGAAGCCATGACACTCTTCCACAGAAAGGATGGCATTTCATTTTCACCCAAGTTACAGGTGGCCTCATACGAGTCCTTTGGAGCATCTAATAATTATGCCCAAGTAAAGCCAAAAAGCAACACCTGGGTGATCCTCTCTGGCCCATGTGGGCCCAGGAGAGTCCTGATGGCATCAGAGACTGGCCTGCAGGAGACACCCACAAGGCATCCAACTTTTCTAGGGTTTCTTCCCAGACTGCCTCCGGCTTTGTGCCAAGAAGCATCGAGCTGCCTTCCTTGTGTAAAAATGAAAACACTCACAACTTACTGTATTCTAAAAGTGGACAAATAAAAAACAATTCCTCAAGGTGGTCCATGCAGTCGCTTTTGTGCCATTTAAATTCCACACATGCAATGTAACTGTCTTCCCTGTTTAATTATTAGAGCAGACACGTGGAAGGCTTAGATATAGTGCAAGACAGAAAACACTTCCTGATTCAGCACACATTAAAAATTACATTCTAGGTAGAGTGTATGCAGTTTGGCTTAAAAATATTATCATTAGCTTTACAATCTACTGTGCTAATTAGATTTATTAATAGGTTTCATTACTGGTAACAGTTCTGTTATTTAATTGCATAGTAAACAATTTCAGCAGAAAATTATTTCTACCAACTACAGATTGTGTGGGGGCTCAAACTGTGCCTTTGAACGAAAGACTGATGTGAAAGAAATGAAATGAAAGATGATTCCATCAGAGGCATTTTTAAATGTGACTCTGCACAGAGGTAGAATTCCAGTAACCACAGGAAGCTGCAGGTGCCCACAAGGCACCACAGCTACCCTGTAAATCAGCTCTTCAAAGCACGGGCAGTCTCACAGTAGAACTACTTAGCAGAGATTAAAATACAGCTGAATTAGAGGTATGTTCTTAATGTCTACCTGGCACAAATATTTTTGTTAGAACTAATGCAAAGCAAGGTTTAAGGCTAGAAATGGATTCATTGACACCACAATTCCTGCCGCAAAAGGAAGCTCTGCCTTCCTCTGATGAGTTTTTATTTTTAAATTAAATAATGATCTAAATACTTTTAATCTTAAAGCGTGTTTCCTTCACCAGTTTTTTAATTAAAAGTCAGCAAGGAGTTTGGAGAGAAAAAAACCTCACAGATAAACAGACATAAAAATAAGGAGAAGGCATATATAACAGTAGAGTTTCCTATAAAAGAAACCACCATCTACATCTTCCTCCTCCAGAAAAAGGGAAAACAAAGCCGAACCTACAACTCCACGTATACTAGGTATTCTCTGCAAGAATCCCAGGGTTTCCTGAAGAAAGCCATGCCCCTGCCTCCCTCTGCTGGAGCTCAGCCTGGAACTACATCCCGTCATTCAAAAAAAGCACCTTCTTTTCCCTCTGTAGCTTGAGCGTTTTCCCACTCAAAAAAAAAATTTCTGATTTTGAAATGGTCTTTTTAGGTTTGGTTTTCTTTTTGCACCAGTGTAATTTTCCAGCCACACAGCATCAGACCAGAAAAAAAAAAAATTCCTTTTATATTTATCAACTACTGTCAATATTTGGCAGAGGGGGCATCTCTGCTTGGGGTGGAGAGTCTAGGTGTGCACATGCCTACTCTGATCTAGAAACAAGCTACAATAAGGCATATGACAGCAGAAAAGCGGGAATAAATTCATGCCTGCCAGAACAGTATCAGATGCTTCCAAATCGTGTTTGGGCCACTGTCGCACAGTGAGGGCTGCAGCAAAGCAGATTTTATTTCTACAACTGTTTTTCACTCTTCAATTACTGGTCCTAGGGTTTCGGAAGAGTTAGGTGTAGAACTGGCTGAATTAATTCCTAAAGCTTATGAAGAAGCACGGCAGCTACAGCAGCGAGTGCAAAATGCTGCTTCTTCCTGTAAAGTTTTACCCATTCTGGTAACTACCATTCAAGAGAAAGTAAGTCCTTGAACACCAATTAAAACTTACAACAAAATGGTTATTAGTGGACACACCTCCACAGACTAACCAACAATTCCATAACGTATTAACACTCGTAAGAGCTGTGTATCTGCAGTTGCTGCTTTTCATTGTGTGAGGCTCTTAAATATCTCCTCAGCCCCATTTTTGCATCTGTCTCAGAAAGTGCTGTAAAACGATGCACAACTATATATTTTTAGGATTGAAAGTATCAGCATGCCTTCTTCACATCATGAAGATTTCCAATGCCACTGCAACTATTTTCCTGGCATTTTCTACTGTTACCTTGACTATAAATAAGGACTATATTTGAAGAAGTATTAGATTTAGCCTTTGTTATCTCCAGTTATCCATGGTTTGCAGACTTGCAGTGTAACCTCAGCTGTCAGCTTCAATCCTTAAGAATATACTTCAATGTTCAGACCAGGAACACAAACCATTCTTTTTTCTTCTTCTTTTTTTACCAACAAGGAAAGACAATACCTTCAATGCATTCACATCTTGCCAAGTATGTATCTTGACTTTTAATAGTAAAATTTCAGCACCAGTAGTCAGAACACTCCCCTCCTCCCATCCTCTTATTATCAATTCTATCTCTTAACTATAATCACTTCCCAACTTTCAACAGCCACAGAAGTTCACTCTGAATTGTTCTGGCAGAATGATGTAAGTTTAAACATCCATCTTGCTTACTTGGCCATAAGGAGTACGGTGACTCTTCCTCAAGCATTTTCTCTCATCAATGCAGCACTTGGCTTGAAAGACTGTGGAATGCAACTAGTGTTTTTTCATTGTTATTTCTCTACTGAATTTTGCAAATAAAAACTAGAGTTAAAAGGCATCAAGCATACAAGCCATTTAATTTAAACCTCCATATTTGAGTTTGAACACCTGACACTGCTTATGCTTTACAAGAGCTTTTGCTGCACAATATGCACTTCAGAAATACTTTGAAAGATACCATAATCTCATTTAGAACACTTTCAAGTTTTATTTGCAACTACTGCAATTACAAATAATATAATAATGTAAACTTGCATTTACAGTGACAACCCTTTCTAACAGACAAGGCCACAAATTAGTGTGCACCTATCCTGGCTTTGGGCAATTTTCATAGAATGGAAATTTTCCTGCATGACAATTTGTCATGTTGTACTGTGTGGCATTTTCACAGTTCAATACACAGGAACAGATGTAATTATGTTCCTATTTGCAGAACACTTGTATGTATTTCTGAAATACAGAAATATAACTTTGAGTTAATCACTTTCTTTTGTTTTATTGAGAGGAAGGAAAGGAAGAATCCACCTGTGGCTTTTGTCAAGTGATACAATACACTAGCAGCCCCAATTCTCTGTTCCTTCCCTGAATTTATTTTCTAGGCTCATTTCTTTGTTTTTAAAACAGCAGTAGGGACAGAACCACTGTCTTGTTTACAGCCCCACAGGAGACTGAGGTTAAAAAAACAACACTCAAAGAGATGTACACAACTACAAATGCAGAGCCATCAAACTGTCCAGTTTATTGATGGGAATTTAATACAAAACATGCCCTCTTCGCATGTTGTATTTTACCCTTCAAGTGTTTCTGACATCATCAGGTAGATTCAGAGTTGAGGATATACTTGGGCTTTTAGCACATACCTTTATAAAGGCATTACACAAAAGCCACCAACTTATGTAGCATGTGGTCCCAGATTGCTTTCAGACATTTTGTTTATCAAAAGATTCAGATCTTCTTCTGATCTGACGAAATAAAGTCTTAGAAATGTTTTAAGCCATAAGTATCCTACGGCAGAGTCAAGAAAGTTTATGATTTCCATTATAATCTTGGGCATTAAAAGGCAAGAGTCTTAAAAAAAGCAGCCCTCCAGAGTACATGGAACGTGGCAATGTGTACGATGCCAATTTATAATCATCAAGCTAACTAAAACAGATTTTTCAAGCTATGAACGATGTGAGCAGTATCACAGCAAAATATTTAATGAATACCACAGAATCAATCAAGTTTGATAGTCGAGCAGATGTTGTTTCAATCAACAAGAGATTTGTAATGTCAAATATACCAAAACGTTTTCTAAAATAAATTCCTAACGCAGAAAAAAGTTGATTTAAAGTTTGCTCCTAGCTAATAGTACCTTTTCTTCAAATTGGACCCTAAACTGATCAGACAATACATAGCCCACACTTTCAGACATTTATAATAAAAAAGCTTTTATTTTCAATTGAAACAAATGCATCATCCTTTACTTGGAAGGCTATAATGAGCCATAAGCATATTCCAAGGTGTATCAATGGCAGCAGATTTGTTTCACCTCCACTGAGAAGTTACATAATGCACTCTTAATTGGTAAAGAAAAATTAAACTCAGCCTTCTCAAAGCTTCTGTACTGTGTTTCTTGGTTATTGTACAGTTCCACAGTCAGACCAAGAGTTTGCAGTGTGTGCAGATAGTGTAGTCAATCAACAGTATTGTTTAATCATCATCTTCCTCCTCTTCTTCTTCCTCCTCGAAACTGTCTTCAAAGCCCTCGCTATCTTCCTGGTCCTCATCACCTTCTATTGCTGTATCCCATTGTGGATGATTTTCTGGTACTGGTTTTGCTTCATGAACTTCCAGCTGCAATTGGATAAAATTAGAGAAAGAGATGGGGAAAAAAAGCATTACAGACAATACACATGAACTCGGGAAAACAAAACAAGAAAAAACCACCCAAAGCAAATTACACACCACATGAGATTGACAGTTTAAAAATGAGAGTAAAAAAACCCAACAAAAAACAAACAACTGCTTCCAGAAATAAAGCATGCCAGATTTTTCTCATTTCTCAAAGACTAAGGACAGGGGAGCAGNCTTTTCTTCAAATTGGACCCTAAACTGATCAGACAATACATAGCCCACACTTTCAGACATTTATAATAAAAAAGCTTTTATTTTCAATTGAAACAAATGCATCATCCTTTACTTGGAAGGCTATAATGAGCCATAAGCATATTCCAAGGTGTATCAATGGCAGCAGATTTGTTTCACCTCCACTGAGAAGTTACATAATGCACTCTTAATTGGTAAAGAAAAATTAAACTCAGCCTTCTCAAAGCTTCTGTACTGTGTTTCTTGGTTATTGTACAGTTCCACAGTCAGACCAAGAGTTTGCAGTGTGTGCAGATAGTGTAGTCAATCAACAGTATTGTTTAATCATCATCTTCCTCCTCTTCTTCTTCCTCCTCGAAACTGTCTTCAAAGCCCTCGCTATCTTCCTGGTCCTCATCACCTTCTATTGCTGTATCCCATTGTGGATGATTTTCTGGTACTGGTTTTGCTTCATGAACTTCCAGCTGCAATTGGATAAAATTAGAGAAAGAGATGGGAAAAAAAGCATTACAGACAATACACATGAACTTGGGAAAACAAAACAAGAAAAAACCACCCAAAGCAAATTACACACCACATGAGATTGACAGTTTAAAAATGAGAGTAAAAAAACCCAACAAAAAACAAACAACTGCTTCCAGAAATAAAGCATGCCAGATTTTTCTCATTTCTCAAAGACTAAGGACAGGGGAGCAGCACAGCAGATCAAAGTATAAAAAGCCAAAGCCAAATATACTGCAGAAATCCATCTGAGAAAATGTGCAGTAAAATACACAGGCACTGGAAAGCATCACAAACTTCAGTCTCATTTAATTCATTGCAAAATTGCCACTACTGGTATCAGGCAGAAACTGCTTACAAATCCCTCCTTGCCACTCTATAAATTATGACGGCTTGAATTCTTAAAGGTAACAGGACTTTTAGTAGTCATATGAATTAGCTTTCAATACAATACAAATGTATAACATAAACATCACCTTCAATGGTTTAATCTGGTCCAATCCCATATATGAATCTGATCTTAAATAAACTGTGTACTGATAGTTTCCAGGCTTGCCTGGTGCCGGGAACTTCAGCTCTACCTACAAAAAACAGAGTTCATGTTGTAAGTGCTTTCAAATGACACCTTAGAACAAGTACCCGAGTACTCTAATGAGCAATAAATACTACTACAGAACAGTAGTACTTAAGTTTTTGTTTCTTGCAAGTGACACTTCTTTAAAAATCTCTAACACAACAAAATACTTGCAGAAAAGAGACAGAATACCCAAACACATCACCTGCCTCCCATGACTGCCAAATAATTATGGAGTCACATTTCTTTCCTGAATTAGACCAAGTAACTGCACATTAAGTACACAATTCCACCCTATTGTATGCTTCCCTAAAGCTCAAAAATCCAAATGGGTCAAAATATTTAGTCTGACAAAAGCATTAGATTACTTGTAGTGTTACTTGAATATAAAATCTATTTTGAAAGGACAAAAATCCATCAAATCGCCATTTTTCAGACAGGCACAGCACAGCCAAAGGTTACAGTCTCAGAAAGGTTCCTAACAGCTGAGGCTAATTAATTTGTCACAACTCCTGTTTTACAGAAAAAGAACTCTTAGTATTTCTCACACATTCCAATGTGAGTGTGTGAACAGTGATTTCCATCAGCTTTTGATATCAGGGAAAAAACCCAAATATATTCTGCAAATGAGTCTTTTTAAATTACTTTCTTTCCCCATTATCAATTTTCGCAGCTAAAAGGCTCTTCACTACTTTTTATCGCCAGAGAAAAATTTGTTTTACATCTTGAGACAAGTATGAGAAAATTAAAATCTAAAGGTATTTGCACACCGTAAGACACCTCAGCACAGTTATGTCATACCCAGAAAGAAAATTCTTCAAGTACTTTACCTCTTCTTTATCTTTTAGCGTACAAACGTGATATGGCATACATATTAGCATCTGCTCCTTCCGATCTGCAATATATAGCCACCACCATTCCTGTTTTTCCTTTCATAAAAGAAAAGACAAACACAACAGGATTACTGAAGTGACAGAAAATGATGTCCTGACACTTCACATCGGATGATGACGATTCACTGGTCCTTTTAACACAGATAGAAAGGAAGTGCTTTGTGTTTGCTGGGATGTTTTAATTTAAACTCTTGTATGTGTATGAATAAAATACATAGCATATACAGCGCACCAAAAGCAAATGGGTTACCACAAGTAACTGCTGGTCTCCAAAGGCTTCATTCCAAATGTTCATCCTAGGCTGCCACATGAGACAGAGATGTTCTGAAGAGTTGTGTTCGCTAAGGATTAGCAAGCAATCTCATGCAACACAGTCCTACCTCAGGTCCTTTAACAGAAATCCAGTCTGGATAAAAAGGTCAATATATAATGCAAGGTATGCCCAAAGACAGATAAAACACTCTCCCCAGCAAACAAAGTTTTTCATTATTTCAGAGTACGCTTTGCCCCACTTCTCTCCCCCCCTAAAAAGTATGATTCTGAAGTTGAAATTTGGACATACGGAGATTTCATTTCATGGAAGTGGGAACAACAGGCGATACTGGCATTTGTAAATGCTACCCAACAACTACTGCCTACAACACACAGCTTTCAAAATAAGCACAGGTCTCAAAGGTTTTGCTGCTGCAAGCACTAAAGCAGAGTTCCTAAACTAAATAAAATTGAGTGTGGTCCTTCACAAAAAGACAGCAACACTGGACAAAAATAACCATTCATCCCTCAATTGGAGCCAAGCTTTTAAGACAGTGGTGCAGTTCAGCAGCACAGACACAAACATTCTCAAATGGCAAGAGCTATAGCTCTTCAGCATCAACTGGTTTGCATTTAAACACTATTGCTTTTTGGCTAACCCTCTGGCACACATTTTAGGCAAAATTCACTTTGTTTCAATAGAAGTTTATACCTTTCTATTGCAAATAAGTCAGTTCAGTACTGGCAAAGCAAGTTTCCATTCCTTAAGTCTTTTCATAAAATAAGTAAGAAGGCCAGGGGGAGGAGAAGACTTCTTTATATTTATGAAGTATTTTATGATAGTCTTAACAGCATAATCTTACCCTTAAGGAAAAAAGTGAAAAACCCATTCGTTTTAGACAAATCAATGTTAAGACTGCTGAACTGTGCTCCAAAACAATTTTTACTCACTCCTGACAGTCAGGTAACTGATCACATTTGTAACGGACTGAGCCCTAAAGAGTGCATCTTATGATAACCGTGAGGCCAGATTTTATACATTTACATCAACAACAATCAGGTAGTTGCTTCAGTGCCACAGGAAAACAGTTGTTTTGTTTTTAATCAAACCACACTAGAAGGGCTGAATAAAAGGGTACAATGGACTTTAACAGCACCACAGAGCCCCTTCCAAATTCCATGGGTAAGAAGTAAATGCTGTTAATATGTAGAATTTGAAGAATTTGTCTCAGAGTCAAAACTTCAGTAGTTTTTTTTTGGAGGGGGGGGGTTATGTGTTGCGTTTTGGTTTTTTTGAACACTTCAGAAGCCATTGTTTGGTGATCTGAAATTTAAATAATGCAGGCTGAAAAGTTACAAAAGCTAAGTTAACTCCTTTTCTGTTTTCAAGTGACTTATTGTTAAGCTAGTAATAATTATTTCCATCTCACTGCAACATTCAACTAGCAAACTACAGATTTACAACAGCAAGACACTGGCACCAGCAACCAAAACACCTTGATGAGCAATGTTGAGTCTCAGAGGAGAGAAGTGTTAAAGTTGACTCAATATGTTAATGCATATTTTACAATGTATAAAAGCAACAGCATCACAGTGAAACGCAGCCATTCCTTCATACATTTAGAACAGGCATTGAGAACAGGATAAAAGCCTATTCATATAATTCTAAGAATTCTGACCTTAAATAGTGTAATAAGTCCTTTTTACAGCTATTCCAAGCGATTTGGTGCAGCTATTCTTGATGATAAGCTACCCCATGTCATTACAAGGCATTACAAGTTATTTTATCTGTAAGTTTCAACAATAAATATATTGTCAATCTGCCTGACAGCTGTAGCAAAGAAAAATCTTACGCAGTCAAAGTGTTCATTTCCTAGCCAAGGGGTCTCTAGGAATACAAGAATAAACAGTATAAATAGCACAGATGAAGAGCTACAGAAGCTAGATCCATTACAGAAACAGCAACTTGCCCTTTTAAGCCTCCAAGGATTCTGACCATAGACACAAAGGACCTGCATTTGTATCACCTCATGACTTTTGATGCTACCAAAACACAGTGCTGGCTTACTATATGTTATGTATGTTTCCACCACTCTCAATGGCAAGGAATATGTTGGCTTTTTTTTAAGAATAAAGATCAAAAATGTCAAGCGTTTTTGTACAAAAACTGGTAAAGTGGTAAAAAAAACAGCCCAGGGAGGAAAGAAATACCAGAACAAAAAATATTCATTGATCTAACACTCAAAGGAATCTACAAAGTAAACTCTTGGGAAGTAAAGCTCCCAACCCCAAAGCGCTACTGCTTTTTTATAGAAAGGACAACTGTGCAGGAGTGTCATTTTCCTCTCTCTTATTGGGCGGAATTTAAAGTTTACGTCTGAGAATTTGGCAAGCCAACAGGCATGCAGGCAAAATGCCCTTTAACAGATGGGTGCAAGGTTTGGCATGCCAGTGTGCTCATGAAATTGGAACACCACGGCCAGTTCCTACCTAAAAATGTCAAAACTACAATCTGTGCTGTTTCTGGATCCATGGATGCAGCCGCAGAAGATAATTATTTAGGAACCTGCATAGATTCAAGACGCATCTCTGGCAGAGTAATCAACTGTCCAACACCTTAGATGAATTAGTGTTAAGGCTACCTCCTGAGAACAAGTACATCAGGCTCAGCTCCACTGAAACACCTGCAAATTCTGGAAATACAGAGGTTCACATAACTACAGCATTTCATCATTAACTCTGCATCTCCAAACTGGCTGTGACCATAATACACAGATTAAAAACCACCCAGAGAGTACAATGGATTTTGTTCTTTAGATGTTGCAAACCAACTCTACCTGAACATAACCCAACTGCAGCTACAGCACTGAGCACAACTGCATTCAACTTTCAGGAAACCAGTAAAGAAAGGTGGAACTATTTACACCTGTAGTACCAAGAGATAACACACATGTATCTTTCAAGTTCAAGCATTCATTTCAGCCCTAGATTTTCTTTTAATCACAGCCCTGTATCTAGGTTTTGTCACGAAACCCAACAGCAGCCTGGTTACACACAGTTGAAGCTTAAGCAGTTCTGTACAGAGGAAATATAAGCCAAGTCTCCAAAGGAGCCCTCGGTGCAGTAAAAGAAGAAACAGGAATAGTTAGTGTCCCTGTGGCACTGGGCATAGCACACACGTACTGTTGGTGCTTAGACTGCTGACCAAAGCTAGCTGCCTTTGCAGCAAGGAGGTAATAAAACTTTGATGCACATTTAACATGACCTAAGGATGCCAGAACTGAAGAATGCCAGTTCACTCTTCTCTGTGATGCTGATGTACTGCTAGAAACTGTATTGAGAGATGGAAGGTTACTTAACAGTGCCAGGTAAACACAGCACTAAGATCAGCCATTACAAAACTAGATGTCATGAGGCCTCACACAACTCAGCTATTGGAGTCAGGAAAACAGTTTATCTGGTTTATTTGTGTATCTTATCTGGCTCCTTAGCAACAGGTCTTGCTTCCCACGCTTTGCTTTCTAATGATGGCAGAACTAGGTAGAAAACAGCAGGAACAGTATGATCAAAGACATCAGGACAACCGAGTACACTTTGTACAGACAACGAGCTGTACAGGGTATAGACAAAGAACCTTGGGGATTGAAAAGAGGAGGAAATATATATATATATATATACACACACACACACGCTGTCTTTTTTCTCATGTCTTCCTGTTGTTCCCAGTCATCTCCTTTAAACCACAAGGGGAAGCATTAGCCTGGCAACCCAACTCCCTATTATTGGAGACAGCATGATAAGAGAGAAGAGATCCTAGATTAGTTCCCTAGTCAGACAGCAGAGAAACAAAGGACACCTTCTGAACCAGCCTGTGGCCAAACACTCCTTCCTCCTGGTTCCAATCTGATAACCTTCTGAATACCTAACTTACTGCCTTAGAACATAAAGCCTACGCTTTGAAAAATCCCATCTTTGTTGTGGTTTCATAAATGTAACAGGTTTTCAGATACCTATGAGAAGTTAGCTATTTGTGTGAGTAACGACGAACTACTGGAACATATTATCAGCACCAAAGGCTGCTGTACAGACAGCTCAGTCTAAGTTCTATACTGAGTCACCACTCTCAAACACATCTCTTTCTCATACTCAGTTACATCTAATCTTGTCTTTTTGAGTTCTTTAGGAAAGATTGTTCCACAGTTGGCTTTTGCCACTTCCAGACTTCACTATGGTAGAAAGAGACTGATTTGCCAGCCCCCTCCATCAAGCTGCATGCTACGTTGCCACCGTTCTGCTGCACTGAGACAAAGTGAAGCAGCAAGGCAAAACTATCTGCTTATCTAATTGACCTCATTACTGCCAATACAGGAGGGATCATGACCTCCCCATGCTCATAGACACTTGCAGTTCAACAAAGAGCAAGCAATACTCTACCCTTAACTCTATAATGGAGCCACTGCTGTGCTTTCACACTCCATAACAAAATATAAATCAGATCCTTTTATAACTGGAAGGTTTTATTCTGAATCAGCAGAAGAAAAAGTTTTAGCATTATTGCCATCAAAAAGGAACCTTAAATTCTATAGTAGTTTGCAAGTCTCTGGGAACTGGATTGAAAGAATGATACATTAAAAGATTTTAGGAAAGCATCTGAAGGAGATTAAGAGGATCTTATAAATTAAGACTTGTTTAAACAAAGATTAACAGTCTTTTCAAATGTGGGACTTCTAAAAAGGCCAAGTATTTACAGCACAAACTGATTTGTATTACAGCTGTAAAACATGAGAACGAATGTAATATGTTCTATTACTCACCTCAGGAAAAAAGAGACTGTAAACCGGATGTGTTATCTTTGACTTTGTTTCCAGAAGAGCTCGTTCCTTTCTCTGTATACTTTGCTGTAATTCTTGCCACTCCTGTCAAAGACAAGTTTAAAGAGTTACTGTGCATCAGCCATCTTTTGCATTAAAAAAAAAAAATGAAAGAAGTTTTAGCCCATGGAAATTACACACTCAAGTTCTTGTGCTACGTTACACATTATAAAAGGGAAAGGATGTAGAGAGTAAGCTACATAGTATGATTAAAAGCAAAATTACAAGCAACAGTATAACTGAATGATCAGCTTATGCAAATATTTAAAAAAGTCTGAAACCAAAGCCCAAGTTTGGGGTGCAGGGCTTGCACATATTCTTCCAAACTCACTTCTACAGCACTGCCTACAAACACTACCTGAGCTCTAAGAGTTCTGATTACAAGCTTGATGATTCTGTTCCCATCAGAAGCTTATTCTCACCCTGTACAGGACTTACAGCTGCCAATCTCAAGTCTTCCACTTTAAGACCCGTGGTGCAGAAACCATCAACCACCATGACACCTCATTCTCAATTACATTTAATTTCAAACAACTAACATAATAACTAACAGGTACTAGAGTTTAGTAAGCACATGTAAAAGTTTGTTCAACTACTGCTTGCTTATAGTATGCACTATGTAGGGTGCAACAGTCACTGCATGTAATAAAGTGCAAAAGATAGATTTTTCTTAAAAAATCTGCAGCAGTTAGTAATCCAATTAAACTGAAAGAAACATTACCTGATGTTAAACTGTTTTTCTCATATCGTTTCAGTTTTCTGTCTATGCTACAAAGACTCTTCACTGCTCTCTGAAACACACTTGCAACAACAAAGCTTTTACCCTAGAATGAGGAGAACTGATACTACTCCTTCATCCTACTGCTGCCTAGCCCGAGGGGATGCTAGAGGATTAAAATGCACTCTCTCAACCCAAGGCAATATTACCCTTCAAGAAAAAGTAAGACTTACAGCTTCATCATCTTTGTTTTGCTTCTCATCTTGTTCTCTGTCAGATTCTCTGTCACTTCCATCATCTTTTTCACTTTGAGAGTCTCTGTTTGTTTCTTCTTCTTCAGATTCGCTTCCTTTATCAGACATCTCATCCTCTTCTTCCTTTGCAACTACCTCCTAATGGGAAAGAAGAGAAAAACCCACAAAACCAAAAACCTCTAACTTGTCTGCACCATTGTAGTATACAACATTCACAGCACCTGTCTCAAGGTCATAGTCTTTATCTCCTATTTTGATCTGCACTCTTCTTATATCACAGATTATGTCTACAGTGAAGATTAATCCTTTTGACCTGACGTGCTTAAAAAGAGCAGGGAGGCAATTTTCCTTCTCCATGTGGCATTCACACCACAAAGAAAATGGTATGTGGTTATGGGGTCCCAAGAGAGTAAAAACCCTACAACATGGCCCATAGGGTAGAGAAAACACCATGCAGTGGCAGCATCAATATACAAAAGCTCCTTAATTTACTAGGAGAAACTCCCATTTCGTTTTTTTCTTTTAAAAGAAAAAGAAGAAGGTAGAGAACAATTCACCTCCCAAAAGGCAGCTTAACAAGAACAAGGAAGAAGAGACTATGAAGACAGACTTCTGAAGTAGTTGGGCATGACGTTCCGCAGGCCACTAGAAACATTACTGTGATGGTTCCCTGCTTATTTTATCAGCAATGTTACTGTGATGGTTCCCTGCCTACTTTATTAGTAATTTTTAAATGTAAAGAAAAAACAAATGCTATTTTGAGATACGTTTTACAAAAGCACAGAATAAAATGTAATACACAGATACAAAAGGCCCATCAGATTAGGAGTGATAAAATGAACAAAGTATCAATGAATCTGTGAGCTACCCCATTAGCTTGTTTTTGCTTCTGCTGTTTCGGTGGCTGCAACGAAGGCGGCACAGGTTTCTTTTTCAATGGCTTCTTTTTCTTTGATTTTGAAGCTTTCTTGGTTCCTTTATTCTTTTGCTGCCATCCTTTGCTCTTAACTTTGTTGACATCTCCTTGCTGTAGGAAAGCAGTATTAAAATATTTTATTCTGTTCATTAAGTTTCAGGCATCCACTTCAGCATTTTAAGCTGAGAAAGTTAGAAAGCACAGCTCAAGAGACACTTCAGTACACATTTTTGGAGGAAAAAATGCTTGAGAAGCACACAATTAGCAACTCAAAAACCAAAAGAAAACTCTTTAGCTAGCAAGAGGAATATTCATTCTTCCCTTACCCCATCTTCTGTTGGTTGCTCTTCTGCTGCACATATAGACTGTTCCTTTTCAAACACTTCCTGGTTAAAGACATGAAAGCTATTAATGCCTTTGTATACCAAAAGAGTAAATTTTATGTTTGAACTTAAACTAAATCACCTGAATCAGATCTGAAGGTTTTACTCATTATGGAAAATTATTTTACCAGTGACAAACACAACAGGGGATTAACAGGCCAAAAATAAATGCTATTTCAAACTTTTGGTTTAGGATTTTTTTCCTCTACCATTATGAAGTAATTAAATAACATGCCATTTTGTTCCAAAGAGTCTACTTGTCTTACACAGCATAGAAATCCTGTATGCTAAAAACATGCAGCAGTAAAACAAAAATTCTGCTCCAGCCACCAGAGTAATAAAAACTTCAACAGCTGCACTGCTGCTCAGGGACACAGGACAACAAATCAAACCATAAAAGGGACGTTAGGACAAACACAATACTAGTATTATGTAGACTAGAACATCCCTATGCAAATCAAATTATTTCATGCATTTTTTTTTCTTCAAAACATACTATACGTCATTCAAATTTAAGAAAACAAATCAATCATAAGGAGTTGCATTATATAAAGATTCCAAGTATGGGATATCACCACATAAATATACAAAAGGCTAGTTCTAGTTTTCAGGTCATGTAATTCAACACCAGACTGTCTAGTGGAGTTCATATAGTTTTCTGTACGCTGTCAGATGTTTAATTTTTAAGTACAATGCAATATGCTCAGAGTTTTCAGTTTCTTTAAGATCCAGTACAGTGACACGGCTTTTACTTTCTACCTACTGCCTCCTCAGTTGTCACTGAGATGATGCATTCTGAAATTCCAAAGCATGAACACATATAACTCACATACATAGACTGATTTCTGCTGAACTGCCTTCAATGGCTAGCCTGACACTCAAGTGTAGTACTAGTGGCTTGCATGCCTTACCTCAGAGGCATAACACACACTTCCTGTTCACTTAGCTACCTGAATAGTACAGATGCAAAAACTGGCACTGTAGGGTTTTTTTAGGTAAATTTGTTAGCTTCTGTGTTGTTGTTTTTTTTTTTTTTCCAAATAAAATCAGTAATGATTTTAAAAGCTAAAAAATAAGCACGTCAGAAGTTTAACTTACTAGGGTGTAATATTGTTTCACTTACGACACATTGCTACCCATTCAGCATTCCACTTCCTTCACATGGCACTGGTCTACCTCCTTTATATTAATTATGTATATTCTGCATTCTGTTGGACTGAGTTGCTTACATAAGTGTCTAAAACACCCAAGAGATCTGTAACATTATTAGCTCACATAGTGAAAACACACACTGTCCTAAGAACTTGAGTGAAGACTTTATTCTAGTTCAAGAATTAAGTTTCTGAATGTCTCTTTTCCTGTTATTTACAAACCTCATGGCAGTATCTTTTACTGTTCCCTAGACAACTGAAACAGGTCAAACTGAACTTTGGGTTGAGTCCAGGAAAACTCTCATTGCGAAACAAAAATATAAGGGTGGATTAAGAGCGTAAGTTCTCAATTTCAAATCTTAGTATTACAGTTGTATGTACAAAACACTATGTCAGCTTGCAAAGAAGTGCCTTTTTATTAGCACATACTTGCAGCTACCCTGAAAGAACAAGTATTTTTAATACTTACTGCCATGGTTTGTCTTGTTAGTGTGACCAGAACAGTGACGAGAGAACCTACTGTAATATTGTTGCTGTCTTCATCATCCAAAACTAGCGTAAAAAGAAAAGCAAAAAAACCTATTAAATCTCTTTCAAGCCTTTTTTCCCCTAATAAATGCTGTTTCTGCTGTATCTAAATTCCACAATTTTTTTTTTTTTTCAAAACAGTATTTATTAAGTCTTCTATCAAGATGAGGGCTGGTAATTCAACAAACTATAAAAACAGCAACACTGAGTTTGAAATTTCAATTGCATGAAAGTTACAAAATTCAAAGTTACAGCTGCCGTGGGAACCATAACTCTGTAATATTGTGCATTATATATCAAAGTATAAAACTTCAGAAACATAAAATACCACATATGACCGAAGGGGCCCTGTTATATTTGTACTGGGAACCGTAACTTTGATTTTACTGACTTTCATTTGATTAATAAATCAATTTTAATGCCACATCAACAATCATGTATTTAATTCTTTGCCTTCTACTTAAAAAAAAAAAGCAAAGTAAAATAAAAGACCAGCAATGATTATTTTAACTAAAACATCAAATATAAAACCCACAAGAAAGCCACTAGGGAGTTTGTATCTGCAGTCTATGAACTGGAGAATGTCACAGATTGGAGAGGAATAGAGTTGTATCCCAGTCTAGAAATTATATTTTTGTGTGTGTATACACACACACACACACAGAGACTCTCCCCAAAAAAGCAGGTTTATTATTCACTAGTTTTACACATTTTATATAACGGTAATCCTGAGCTAAACAAAAAAAGTATCTCCAAACCACACCTGAGCATAGTTGTGTGATAAATGAAGGCTATAGGCAAAAAGGGTTACATGCCAAAATATGGGAAGGTACTCCAAGAATACTGTGCTACAATAACTCATGTCTTTTGTTTGTTTTTAAAAACGTATATAAACAAGATTTAGAAATGCCAAGATTTACAGGCATTTGCTTCCTTATTGGGTATTTACATTAACATTAGCTTCTCAGAGAGCTATAACATAAGACAAACTGAAAATCAGGCTCCCCAAACAAGAGATACCGTTTTTATTTGATTATTGTAACCACAGTAACAATACAAACTAGAAACAAGTATTAGAGCCACCTTTCAAATATCTCACATTTATTAACACTGGTCTTCTACAAAGTAAACGAAACAGCAGAACCAATTCACATTCCACTGAAACGCTGCCTAACAGGAACCGTATAACAATACACCTAACCTTAGGAAGAGCATTATACATTCATTGATACAGCACACACAAAAGGTAGGTAAGGACAGCATGGACATATTCTGCCAGATATAAAGAAATCTATGCAAGGATTATCATAAAGGAACCTATGATTATTTACTCATTGAGGTCTCCAGCTCAAAATCTCACGAAGGACTCTCCATGCTACAGTAAGCTGAGTATAAATTCTAGAATAAGCACGACTTCCAAAGATAGCTAATAAGAAGTGGTCCACATTCCTCATGAAATATTAAACCAATACATGAAAGATCAGAGAAGCTGCTGTAGGAGAAACTACTGCTGGCTTGGGAATCTGAGAAACGTTTGAATATACTTTGTCTCCTCAGACCATAAAACTCATGTACAAGAGCACACCACTCAGAGTAGCATGTCATTTCCAGGCCACAAAAGTAACTGAGTTGTGTTTTAGCTTGCTCCGAAAGCTTACTGCCAATAGACTATCAAAACGTCAGAAGAGTAACATATCCAGAACAAAAGGATCTCCCACTCACCCTGTGGCTTTATATCCATAGTGACATACGGAAAGCTGCCGAGGACAGCCATAACTTCATCATATTTCTTATCTTCTAGGAAGTGCAGTAAATTGCGACGATCAGAGCCTTTCAAACTCACCAGATCTTGAATACTTTTGATTTTATACTGAATTTAAAAAAAAAAAACAAAAAAAAAAAAGGTCACATGGTAACAGACAACACAGCTCACAAATAAGCTCTTGATAATATGTCGCTAGAGTCCCCACGTTATTAATGTATGCATGGCATTCGATTTGTCCATATAAAACCCCCATACTTTTGGAAACTAGCAAGCACATATTTCGAGAAACGGTAAAAAGCAAAGGAGGTGCATTGAAACCTACTAAACAGGACTGCTTTGAACATTGTTGTGTTCCTCAGTATATCACTCCTTAGAAACTGGATACATTTCTTATAAAACTATTATTTAAGCCTTTTTTTTTTTTCTTTTTTCCAGAAAACTGAGCCAAGAAATCTCACTAACCTATTTCTTTAGAGTACTTCAGCAATTTAATAGCTTTTTTTTTGTCTCATACAAAAAATACAAACAAATGTAAAACTACTCTTTTTAAGATTTGCAGAGCAGAACTCCTAGGATAAAATACACAGATTTGCCCAAACACTTGATTACCTCACCATTTTTAATGTATGGATTTATTAAAAACAATGTCATATATCCAATCTAGGGGATGGTATTTTTGAATCCTGTACAAACAACCCTAATAAATTGGTCTCTTTGCTTTTTAAGGGGAAGGATGGGTGGGATTACAATATAGCCAAATTCTTGATTGTTGTACTTAGGTGTACTTCCTATGTCAAAAAATATATACAAAAAATTTGGGGCGTTCCCTTAGTTTAGGGCTGGATTAAGAATATTAAGGAAGATTTACCTACAAGAGAATGACGCTTTGTCCAAAGGAAAAGACTAACTATTTGATGAACAAGCATCTCCAAAGGGCATTAAAAAAAATACAGTACTCAAGAACTCTTTATCTTCATACTAACACAGAAGCATTTAAACATGCCCTCTAAGGTTGTAGTTAAAGTTAAACAAAACTTTCAGTGGATAAAAAGCGTATTTTTAAGATTGATACAGACTAATCATTGTATTAAGACTATCAGAAAGCTCAACGGCTTCTACTAGAAGGTAACTGCTTGTTTCTAATAAAGCATTCTTAGAACATATAGTACAGTCTAACAACAAGTAGGTTTGAATACAGTTAGTAAAACAGTGAAGAAACATATGCAGGTGTTCAGATAAGACCAATCTGTCTTGACCTTCAATTCTACAAATACCAACACTTACACAACTACAACTATATAGCACCCTCATTCATACATAAAAGGATCACAAAAGCTGAAATACTTCCCATGGTCATTGATTTTTTTTTTTCCGTTTATGAACTCTTCTGTTTTATCTTTCAAATATATTTTCTGTCCAACTAGATTAAAAATGATGTAAAGCCAAACATGCAAAAACAAAAGTCCCAGTAGGATATTCCAGACACACTCTTGAAATGTATTGCATAGGACACAGTATTCTGTAATAAAAAACTTTGTTTCTTCTGTTTGTGAGGTCGTCAAAGACTGATATTTTACACCTATGGGATCTCTGATCTTAATTCCCACATCCTATTAAGATGGACTTTAAAGAAACAAAAAGCACATAGATTATCCAAGATGTATTGTAGTGAATTTCTGAAAAATAAATATATTTTTATTCTTAGTTAATTTAAAAACTTAACTCTTTTACCTATGTGCCTACAAGGAAGCAACACAAAGTGTTTTAAGAAGTTACCAAGTATCATTTTTAGTTTGATACCTTTTTATGATTGGAGACTCGCCTGAGATTGTCCTCTTCAATGTGAGGCAGCTGCAAAAGGGGAGACTTGAACTGTTGAAGTCCCTGGACTGTCATCTGGGAAAGCTTCATGCAATTTTCCAAAGATCCCAAAGATGGAGCACGGAACTCCCTTTCTTGGGGAGAATGAAACAGATGACATAATTTTTAATTTTTCTTTTTTTTCTTTTTAGACTTTTACAATGTATACTTGCATTACAGACTACAGAAAACTTTTTTTTTGTCAACTAGGGAAATGAAAGGCATCTTAAAATGTCCAGCATATCTGACCAGGCAACCTTTTTACTCTCACTGCAGTCACATAGATCAGCAGATATCTTCTTCCTTCTATTTAGGCTATCACAGCTGGACACTAAGAAAAGGAAAGATTTCCATCTAAGATTGTCTCAGGGAACACCACCACAGTGTATCTATGCAATTATTACAGACGAAAACTCCACCATTTAAGTTTTTTTAAAAAAAGAGCTGCATCAAAACCAACTTGTTTTAAATTTATATATATTCACATATATGTTAAAAAAGTACACATGTATATAACATGTTTACTCTGCTTTGTAAGCATATCATTACAGTTTATCATTACATAATCTTTTGTGACAACAGATTATTTGTAAGATTTCATCTTGAGATATGAACATAAAGGTAGCAGCCTATTACATGCAAGAGAAAAGTGTAGGTATAACTGAAGCTAAGAATAGCATATTATAAGACAGTAAATATAACTAATTATAAACCGTAAGAATAATTGTAAAAAATACTAAAGGCATGGCTTTTGTACATAAACCTAAAAGAGGTGTCTGAGTAAACATCTACTGAACTTTTGGAGAAATTGCTTACAAAATCCTGAACATTTCGAAGTACAGAAAGGTATGCATGCTACATAACCAAAATTATAAACAAGAAAGTCTCAAGCAGGATAAAGCAAAAGAAAAAAATAGTAAGTTAATACTCTTCATCAAATCTGCAAAGAAATTAAAAAAGCAAAGCAGATAGGTTTCCACACACTGCTATTTGAGTTTGTTAGACAACTATCTATTCACAAATAAGACTTCTCAAAGTCGTGTTCGAAGAACTCATTTCAGAATGTCCCTGCAGCTCTAAAGCTGCTGCAAGTCCAGTACTGGCAACGTTCAGGTTACTCTATATATGCTTTACCATGACACAGAAAAATAAGTTAGATCCTCTTCAGAGAACCAGGAGAAATTTAAGCCACTTAAATCTTGTTCTGAACTCACATGTGGCACACAAAAGAACTGACGGCAAATTTAGATACTTACTACAGAAGGCTCCTGAAATTTGTGATGTCTGTTACCTTATTTAAGAAACAGTACGTATTCTCCTAATACTTTAAAAACTTTTTTCAAGAAACAATCAACCTTGGATTACCTTATTTTGCATATAAACATAGAAAAGTACATGTGAGTACAAATATCTGTGTGCGTACACACACAAATATGTCTACAAACATGCAGATTTGGTCTGGATGCATTTGGCTGGTATAGGCATATTTGGGACACTATGAGAGGGGCGGAGGCATCTATCTTTCAATTGATTAGACAGATGGTCATGAGGAATATGCCCATTCTGCTAGGGCTGTGTGATCAAGTTTATCATACTATCAAGGTAATTAGAGATTTGGATAAAAGCCAGTTTGCTTACACCTGGGTGAGAAGGCAGATGGGCTGTAACCTGCACCTGATCAAAAAGGTACCAAAGCCAAAGTTGTTGAATGTTTAAGTGCAAATGGACAAATATTTTGATAAAAAGAAAGTTTACAATGGAAGAAAGACAAAAAAAAGCAATAAATATAATAAAACACAAATTTGGTGTCTTCAGTATGTTTTCTCCCTCCTTTACACCATCACCTTGCTGCAAATTTATAAGCAGCTACTGAGACATGTTAAATGTATATGAAAGATCACTCCATCACCTCTGTTTCTCCTGCCCTTCTCCCTCCAAACAGCATGTTTCTTCAATAATTACACCAAGCTACAAATATAATCAATCATCAAATCAAGTTACATGGCAGGACTTTTTTTAGCCCAGTATATTAATAAACAGTGTGAAGATTATACACAAAGAGAAAAATAAACACATGAATGAAAGTATCCAGTCAGACATACTGATAAACAGACGTAGCTTCTACATTAAAACAAAGATATCATGGAAAGACTAATCTTTCAACTAAGCAGCACAAAATTTACTTTCCATCTTATCTATCTTCCACCTTCCCCAGAGGTTTGTGGGTTTTTTTGCCTGTTGCTAAAGTAAAAAGATCCTGTGTCTTTCCTTAAAGAAGAAAAAACAAACCACCTCCCACTGCAAATCAGGTTAATAAAAGAATACTAAATATTCTCTGACAAACTGTCTTTTGCAGGAAATTCACCAAGAGTTTTGAGAGCACAGAGCACTGGTCAGATCAGAAGTTGTTCTTCTTAAAGCATTGATGGATCATCCACATGAGATTAGAAATATACTTTACCAAAAGTTGGAGACTATTGTTTTGGTTACCTGAAAAAAACACAGAACTTCATATTCCCTGAGCATGGATTTGAAGAGATATACTATAGCTTTTAACAATGCCCAACAGTCTCCACCATAAAATGAATGCCATTGCTGCACAGATTTTGACAGTTTTTGTCTGTCAAAGAGTGTAAGACAATGTTATCTTTAATCTAAGGTCACAAAGTCATCCAAAACATGAGGTATTGAAGCAGTCAATCAAAAATTTAGATGCAAATTATAGTTACTTGAAGGAATGGTATACACCTGCAGCTTCCAACCTGAATTAAGTAAAACTTTTTGGCTGAACTGACACCTAACCTTTCTGCAGATAGTTACAAGAGCACATTCCCCGGTTTCAGCAGCAAACACTTTGCTTGGCAGGGCAGCTGAAAGATGATTTCAAAGAAGTCATTATGATAATTTAGACACACTGATCATTAACTACCACTTAATCATCTCTAAACAACATATGCAAGAAATGGATACCAATGTATATTTTCAGGGACTTGCATATGAAAAAGCCTCTCAGACTATCAAGCAAAAGAAAATATCTTTTTTTATCCAGAAGGCAGCTCACAATTGCCACATTTTCCACCAGGATGGAATGCGCCTAACTGAAAACCGTCTGGAATTAAACAAAGACAGTACCAGTTTTATTTTCACTAAAGCAAATTAAAAATATTTTTTTGCAAATAAATCCAAAAAATAACAAATCCAAACTCATCTGCAAAGAGAGATGACTCTTAAAAAAATAACAAGTAACCAGGAATAAATCACTTATGCCAAATCTATACTCATTTTTTCATGACTGTTTCTAACGGGTTTGCTAAGAAAGGCAGTGTCCATGGCTTTTATGAGCATGCATAGGCAGCCCTAGGTATCACTTTTTGCTATCTGGGGAGGCAGGATGCCTGTCCCGTGAAAGGCTCAGACAGCAGAATTTCATAGTTCTCACTCTGTGATGTGCTGTTATTGGTGTTTCTCAGTCTTTCCTGCATCTCCTTCAAGAACAGCTGGTACTGGACTAGTAGTTGAATATGATATGGACATTTTTACTAGGAAAACTAAGTGTCAATATTCTGAAGATTCATCAAGGTATTTTTCTTCAAAAGACTTACTGCAAAGTATGCGTAAATGGTTGTAGATATTTTTAAGCTAATAATACTTTTTATTGTAAATCAGGATTATTTGAAGCCAAACAAGAGTAGTGCAAAATGAGACTCCTCATCCAACCATCAATTTAGGCTTCACAAATTTAATGTATGTCTTCCATGTCCTATAAAAATATTCCTTTAGATAATATTAACATATGTCATCATGCTTGCATTTTCACAGGACTGCTGAATATCTATGGCTAATTACAGCATGTGAGGATTTTAGGTACCCTGGCAAGGCCAATTTAAGCAAAAATTAGAACTAAACCCCAAACCATCTGTATTTAAGTTTTAAGCTACTTAAAATTATGTTAAGATGACATACTTCAACTAAGCAGTCTCAAAAAAAATACCAGTATCTAACCTTACTTGTATCTTTTAAAAAAAGCCCACACTAAAGCAACAAAACAACACACACCCCAGAACCAAACAATGACACCTTCACAGCTTTCAGTTGTTTCCCAATACTAGTTAGCAGGTGGACAAAATTCTCTCTAAATACAGTCATCAAAAATAAGGTCACTTTTGAAATATAGAAGCAAAAGTGGTGACTTTCCTTTAGATCAAGACCCAACATTCTGAAACAGTTTACCTTCAAATCCTTACATTCATTATTGTTGGCCTGACAGACAATTGTTCAGTATTATCATCTCTTTAATGCTTTGTGCTGAGAGCACTGGCATGGAAGTGAGAGGAAATTTTTGGTACAAATTTCTGAACAATGTCATTTTAAAACTTCGAAAATAATTTTGAGAAAACCAGCTCAAGAAAGACCAAACAAATCCTCAGCTATACCCATGATACACATTTTTTCTAAACCTATGGAAGCACATTCTACCATTCATACAGCTATAAATTCTCATCTGCTTTCTCAGACTCACTGAGGTGGAAAGGACCATGATAATTTCCAGAAACTGTCACCAAAGCTGTTTGAGTTTTTAATAACTATCCTTTCCATTTCACACGCAAATGGAAAATTAGTTTGTACTACTGACTTCCCAAATCCTATTTTTTAAATTTGAGCTAATATATTAATTTCCTGGAACTTCAAAGCATTTATATTAAGCACACTGTATCTATAAATAACCATTCATTGTAAAATTAAGAAATCCATCTCCATGCAGGTACAGAACTAGAGAAGAATACAGCTACTTCACAGAATCACAGAACTGTAGGGGTTGGAAGGGACTTCCTAAGATCATCTAGTCTAATCCCTCTACTTCAGCAGGTCCACCTAGATCAGGTCACACAGAACGTGCCCAGGCAGGTCTTGAAAACCTCCAGAGAAGGAGACTCCACATCCTCCTTGAGTAGCCTGTACCAGAGCTCCCACACCCTCACAGTAGAGTTTTTCTTTAAGTGGAACATTTGTATTCTGTCTTTTGTCTGTTACTGCTAGGCCCATCACTGGATACTACAGAAAAAAAAAAGTGTCACCCCATCCTCTTGACATCCACCTTTCAAATACTTTTAAGTATTAATGAGGTCCTGCCTGTTCTTCTCCAGACTAAACAGCCCCAGGTCCCACAGCTTTTCCTCATAAGGAAGATGCTCCAGTCCCCCGATCATCTTGGTGGCCCTGTGCTGGACTCTCTCCAGCAGTTCTCTAACCCTCGAGCTGAGGAGCCCAGAACTGGACACAGGACTCCAGATGAGGCCTCAACAGGGCAGAGGAGAAGAGGAAAAGCATCTCCCTTAACTTGATGGCCATACTCTTCTTGATGCATCCCAGGATGCCATCGGCCTTCTTGCCAACAAGGGCACATTGTTAGCTCATGTTTAATTATCAACCACCACTCCCAGATCTCTCTCCACAGAGCTGCTCTCCAGCAGGTCACCCCCAGCCTGTCCTCCCCAGGTGCAAGACTCTGCCCTTGTCCTTGTTGAATCTCATGAGCTTCCTCTCTGCCCAACTCTCCAGCTGGTTGAGATCCCACTAAACAGCAGCACAGTCTCTGGTCAATCAGCCAGTCCTCCAGTTTCCTGTCATCAGCAAACTTGCTGCGGGTCACTCTGTCCCCTCATCCAGGTCGTTGATGAAGATGTTGAACGAGACTGGCCCCAGAATTGACCTCTGCCCAACTCCACTGGCCACAGGACTCCATATGGACTCAGCTCTGTTGATCATCTGTTTTATAAGGATGTAGTGGGAGACAGGTGTCAAAAGTCTGAAGTCAACGTAGGTGACTCCCCTCATCTAGCCAGCCAGTTATGCCATTGTAGAAGGCTATCAGGTTGGTCAAGCAGGATTTCCCAAGGGGAAATCCACATTGCATCTCCCAATAACCATCTTTGCCTTCATGTGTTTAGAGATGGCATCCAGGATGAGTTGTTCCATCATCTTTCCAGAGATGGAGGTGAGGCTGACCGGCCTGTAGTTTCCCAGGCCATCCTTCTTGCCTTTTTTGAAGCCTGGAGTGACATTGGCCTTTCTCCAGTCCTCAGGCACCTCACCTGTCCCTCATAATCATCTGAAAATGGAGAATGGCTTAGCGGTAACATCAGTCAGCTCCCTCAGCACTTGTGGATGCAATCTGGTCCCACAGGTCTCATAGACTGGTATGTGTTAAGTTTGCCTAACAGGTCTCTAACTCCATCCTCATCCACCAAAGAAAAGTCTTCCATTTTCCAGGCTATTCTACTATCCTCCAAGGACTGGGCTTCCCAAGGGCCAACCTTGGCAGTGAAGACTAAGGTAAAGAAGGCATTCAATAGTTCTGCCTTCTCTGCACCCTCCGTCACCAGGGCACCCTCCTCAACCATCAGTGGGTTCATATTCTCTCTAAACTTCCTTTTGCTGCTGATGCATTTGAAAAGGCCCTTTATTTCCTTTACTTCCTTTGCCAGATTTCATTCTAAAAGGGCTTTGGCCTTCCTAGCTTCATCCCTGCATACTCTGGCAATGTTTCTACACTCCTCCTAAACAACCAGGTCCTTTTTCCACCTTACATAGGTATTTTCTTTTCTTCTCCTTGAGTCATTCCAGCAGCTCTCTTCTCATTCATGTAGGTCTCTGGTCTCCTTTTCCAGATTTTCTGTTTGTGGGGACACACCTATCTTGGGCTTGGAGGAAGTGGCACTTGAAGATCAACCAGCTTTCTTGGGCACTCCTACCATCTAGAATCCTGTCCCATCAGATTCTTCCCAGCAGATCTTTGAAGAGGCCAAAGTCGGCTTATCCGAAGTCCATCCAGGGTCACAACCTTGCTTGGCATCCTGCTTCCTCCACACAGGATCTTGAACTCCACTGTCTCATGGTCACTGCAGCCAAGGTTGCCTTCAACATCCCCAGCCAGATCTTCTTTATTTGTCAGCACAGGTCCAGCAGCATATATCTTCTTGTTGACTCCTCGGCCAATTGTGAGCGAAAGTTGTCATCAAACATTCTGTAGGAACCTCCTGAACGGGGCATGCTTGGCTGAGTGGCTTCGCCAGCAAATATCATTGTGATGATATGATCAGAGACTGTGACCACAAGGCAGCTCTCAACACTTTGTAGAAAGCCTTGTCCACTTTCTCTTCTTCATCAGGTGGCCTACAGTAAACTCCCACAATGATATCACTCACACTTACCCTGCCCCTTAATTCTCATGCATAAGCATTCAACCTGCCCCTGATCTTTGCCCACGCAGAGCTCCATGCACTCCAATTGCTCTCTCACCCTTGCCTTCTTTGCCTGTCTTTCCTAAATAACACATGGCCATTCATGGATGTGCTCCTATCATGGAAGCTGTCCCACCATGTCTCTGTAATTGCAGTGAGATCATGGCCCTGCATCCTCAACCACATCTCCAGTTTCTCCTGCTTATTCCCTAGGCTGTGTGCATTGGTGTACAGGGAATGCACAGGCTTACTTGAGCAGAGAGGTCATTCCAGTTGTACGTATATCATATACTCTGTTAAGTGTCTTATTTCAGCTTTTACACAAATAGTTAAAGGTGTTTTTCATTTGTCAAAGACTACTAGTTCTGTTGCATAAAAAAGGCTTCTGGCTGTATTATTTTGGTTTCACTTTGCACAAAAGAAAACAAGTATTTGATAGTTGACTAATAGACCATCTTAAAAGATAACTTTCAGAGGTTTGAAGTATTGTTCTTTTTAATAACTATCCAGGAAGAAAGACATAGCTACATTTGGCATACACAAGGGCTTATAGACAAGTAAAAAGATGTCTTAATTCCAGTGCTTTTCATAATTAGCTACAATATGCAGACTTGATCTTGCTGAGCTAGCAAAATGTTAAAAAAAAAATCTACAACTACCCTCACTTCCAAAATAGCCACTTAACTCTTTATGAAACAAATTACTAAACTATTAATTTAAAGCTTCACAGCATGTTTGCAATTGTTACAGTGCTAGTCTGCAGAATATTCATATAAACATATCCACCACTGAGCTCTTAATATGATACTAATTAATGAATATAATCTAGCATTAGGTGATGATTGCTTCTACAATAAAAAATATGGCTACTGTTCAGTTCCAGGTTTCAAGTTTTCTCCCCAGTCTTAGACTGGTAAAGACAGCAGGATTTTAAGAAGAACTGGAAATATTCTTGATCAATATTTCTTTCTCAAATAGGGCATATAAGCCAGCACACAACATCCTTACCTGCTCACAACCCATCCCCCTCATAATTCATTTAGTTATGGAGCACAATTTCCAGCACGACTTGTGACAGTGCTGGGAAAGATCTCCCCCAAAACTCTTCTTGTTATGCAGCTATCAATGTTGATTAAAGTAGTTTTGGTCTAGTAAAGATTAACCAATAAGTATTATCTGATAGCAAACAAAATGGTCACCAGTTTGGCACAAATAATTCCTTTCTTATGTTTGTTGCAATGAAGGAACGAGATTCAAGTCTTTGTTTCTTCACAGTGCAAGTAACCATCTTCATTGCAATTGCCTTTTTACAGTAAAAATAAAAAAAGCTTAATTGTTACATTTCAATTAAATTGTGATTTCTACAGCCCCCTACAAGTCCAGGAAAAAAAAAAAACCTATATAGGCTAAACAGCAGAGGATGCTGTAACAGAGAAATAGGAACAGCATACAAAGAAATGATGACAGAGAAATGATACAAGAAACAAGTGACACACAAGAGAGGAAGAACCATAGAACTGCAAATGAAAAGGTATACAACATTTAATTCGTCTTATACTAAGCACTTTGCTACTGAAAATGGACCAGATCTTTAAGAAAAGATTTCAACTGCTTTTAAGGACAAACTTTTAATTACAAAAAATAGAAGCTGAACACACATACTCAGTATTTCAGAGTACAGCTCAGCAGGAGCAGCAGTATTTCAATCCTCACTACAGTGAAAAGAGCAAAAGTGCATTTAGGCATTTCTAAATAACATAGGTTACATGTCCCACAAGAACCAAGGACTTAATGAAGAATCATATTTGTTAGTTTTAATTATACAGTTTCTTTTCTTACCTTCCCGGCTTCGAGCCATTATTATTAGTTGGCAGATAACATTAATCATTTCTTGAAGTAGTGCAGGGCTCTTTTTCAGGATAAACTGCTGATCTGCAAGACATAACTGGCTGCAATTATGCTGCACTTCTATTAGGCAAATAAAGGAGACAATTTACATAAACTGGACATTTAATGGTGTGGTCTTCATTTTTATTCATTCTTGTATTATTGAAAACATCTCTTCACTCTCATTGACACATCCATCTGTTACATTCACTAAGAGAACAAGAGCAGGTAAGTGCTAAGAGGGAACACTAACTTTGTAGACCAGACAAGCAGCTTCCCCATCAAATGTAGTAGCACTTACTGGATCCATCTAAAAAACAAGCAACAGGATGGCACGGAAAATTTAACAGCCTTACTAAAATAGTATGAATTCTAAAAAAGGAATTTAGTGGAACAGCAGTTTTGGGAAAAAAATATTATTTGTAAAGCACTAACCTCTTCTGAACACACATCTGTAAATTTCTAAGTACAAACAGTAATTAAGCAGCAAGGAAGATGAGAGATTTTTAGTTACTGTTTTTCTCTTGAAAGAAGATTGCAGCAATTGAACCAAGCATCTTCACTGGTTTTTTTTTTCGGTTTTGTTGTTTTTTTGTTTTTATTTGTGTTAAAATAAAGAACATCTCCAGTTTGCTGGCCAGCCTAAGAAACCATGAGTTTCATGGCTGAAACTTAGAACTGCACTTAGAAACGCTTCAGTTTGCATATTTTCTTACTTCCTCCAGTTTCTTTCTTCCTTATGAGGAACGGCTGTGGGAACTGGGGCTGTTTATTCTAGAGGAGATTGAGGGGGAATCTCATTGATATTTACAAGTATAAAAATAGTGGGTGTCAAGAGGTTGGGGCAACCCTTTTTTCAATGGTATCTAGCAACAGGACAAGGGGTAATGGGATGAAGCTGGAACACAAAATGTTCCATTTGAACATGAGGAAAAAAAAAACCTATTTCGCTGTGAGGGTCAGGAAGCACTGGCACAGGCTGTCCAAGGAGGGTGTGGAGTCTCCTTCCTTGGAGGTCTTCAAGACCACATTCCTGTGCGACCTGATCTAGGTTGACCTGCTTCTGCAGAGGGGTTGGACTAGATGATCTCTAAAGGTACTTCCAACTCCTACCATTCTGTGATATTTATAGGACGAAAAAAATGGAAAAACACAAACTGAAGCTCATGTGTAACTGACATTTTAAGTTACAATCTTGTCATCTTCGCTTCACATAGTGGGCTAAAAATTCCAGAAAACAATCACGCATGGAAATGTTAGAGACCAATATTAAGCTTATCTTGGATTTCTTTATTCTAGAAAGTAAATATACTTCACATTTAACTTAGAGAAGGAAAATTGAGTATTTGCAGCCAAAAAGAATTAAAAAGTAGGAGATCGGTATTAAAGAGCTGTCAAGAGAATGAGTAAATGCTAAGTAAATGTTTTTAAAGTGTCATTAAAGTTGAAAAAACTAAGTACACACTGGATAGAGATTACTGAGCAGAGATACATGCAACTCTAATGGACACAAATTAGGAGTACTGGAGCATGCAACATGTTGCTCTGTTTCCAACAATATTCATTACAGGAGATGCCATTACCTTCTTCAAGGACCTCAGGAACTTTCATCCTGGCAAGATGAGTCAACAGCAGAACTCTGGCTTTCAGGCTGTAAGGGCAGGTAAGCGGAGGCTCATTCTTCTTTAAATTTATGCCTCCAATTTCTCTGATTAGCTACAAGATAGTTAAAACACAAATAGCTGTTTTGGTGAAAAAGATAAATAAACACAGGAAGATAACAGTTTACAAGGAAAAAAAGTTACATTCACAAAAGCCAGCCTTTAAGTAACCTTTCAGGGAAAAGTTTTGTAGAGATAGATGAACATAGCCATTTTTATTCATAACCCAGCTCCAAAAAGTCAAAAGGTGCCTTGTTTCAAATGGGAGTGAGGGGATGAAGTAAAGATTTGCACACAAGAAGCTTGCCTTGAATAGCACTGAGTAAATGTGAGTTGATAAGATATTTTTAAAACCTGGTTTTATTGCCAAAGTTTACTGGATTCAACTAAGGTATTTATATTAAACTCTATGCACTAGAAGCAACAGCATCTTGAGACCTTCCACCTGTATAAGACCTGGGACTATTTTTGGGGAACCTGGCTGAGTATCTCACAGGAAAGAGGGTTATAAGCCTGAACCTCCTGGTAGGCTGAAGATTAAGTATTTTATTTTATAAACAGCACCAACTTAAAACAAGCATAGTGTTCTTCATTCAAGATGACCTTTCTTGATCCCGACTAGACCAAGATGCACAGGTCAAACAGGTCTCTCTTACCTGAATTTGTATAAGACCCTGGAGAGAGAGCCTGCAAAGCTAAGGAATTGAAGCTCATAGTTTGTAAGAATCAATACATGGCCCAGAAGCTTCACTTCTTACATCAACAAGTCACCTCAGGAGAGACTGAAATTCCAACATCTCCAGCCACAAGGGGAAGTTACAATATCAACAGCCAGGCTATGCTGACCTTTAACCAAATCTTCCCCTCCATTTGAAAAAAGATCTTCTAGTAAGAAGCTCCTTATAAGCACATTCTGGTACAACACCACACCAATAAAGTTTTGATAAGAAAACTTGTAAGAAGTATAGATACCGGGTTTATGATATCACAGTGAAATAAAAATGGGAATAACGATCATGGCCCCAAAGGCAGGATACACTTGAAAGTTATTAGTAATACCCTTCTGTATTGATGCTTTGGAGACTTGTACTGCCATATATTCAGGAAAAACAAAAAAGAACAGACACCACTGATTACTGGACCTTTAGAAATGAAACAAAATTCAGTGGTATAAAATGCAAGGTCATGCACTTCCATGCTAACAAAAACTGCAGTTTGAAGATGGGAGCTTGTTAACTGGGAGAGATTCCACAGTAGTTGTATTTAACCCCCACATAAAAAACTCAGGGAAAACAATATGTTGAAAGTTATTCCCTGCTGAAATACAGGAATAGCAGTGCCACTGACTAAGGCACGACTAAGACTTAACATGAAATACTGGGGACAATTCTGAGCAGATAAAAAAATAATGTAAAACTCATTTTTGAACTAGAACAGTACTCTCTTCAGTATGCAGCAGGATGAGGTCTTTTGGGATAGAGGGGATTAAAAGACAACAGCTTTTCTAGTTTAGCAAAATAAAGACAAAAGGAGAGCAAATGAGCTAATGTTTCTGCCTGTAAACACATTAAGGACACAAGAACAATTTTTCTTCTTGAGTCTAAATGACAAAAAACATGGATATAAATTGGTCACAAACAAGACTAAACCACTAGAATAACAAGTTCTGGAACTGCTTCTCCATAAGATACGGTTACAGAAGGACTGTCTTTTAAGTAAAGAATGATTAAACGTGAAGGACTTGCACAATGTCAATGCTTGCAACAGCATGGGAGAAGAACTGACGATCAAGGTGATCTTTTCGTTATGTGCTCCTACTGATGAAAAACCTCACCTAACTATAACTTCACCTCCTTCTCCTGAAGTCCACACGATGATAAAGAATTTGTAAGAGAAAATTATGTGAAGAGGTATCTCAGTCTACTTTGCGTTTAGAACAGGAAATCGTGTTTCAGACTTGAAAATTCGATTGTGTGCATGCAAAGGCTAAAACTGTGAGACTTGCAAACTTGAAACACTTTCATTGGAGCATTTCATACACTGTGCTTTAAATTTCTTAAAAATAAATTATTAGTGTCTGATACGATTTCCTAAAACTCTGCTAGCAATAATTATTTGCCACTGTACACACTATGGCATCTCTGTTGGGACGACTGAATGGAAACCAAACTAAAGGGCAACAAAAAGGGAAACAATGACTCATAAAGGAACCTTTGCATAACTTTGGCAATACTAATTCAGACATCAGACAACAATTTCATTTTGGTATTAATATATTTAACCAGATCTGTGTTAATGATTGGAAAGAACTTTATCAAACGGTGATTCACCTCCTTATATCATTTACTCAAAATTTGTAAGGACTGACATTCTAATTCCCAACTCCAACCCAGCAGTCTGCATACTAAGCTGACCCCACTTAAGCTAAGCATTATTACCAACTAATGTTCTCTTTTCTTTACAAAAAAATATAAAATCTAGCTTTTAATTCCTATTTCTGAAGGGATACGTCACACCTCAACCAAATTGATGCCTTCAGAACTTCTGTCAGTTGGTCACCCAGAAGTGCCCTCTGTCTCTCCCCTTGATGAGTCAAATTATTTATAAAACATTTCTTAATATAACTAACCTGTGGTATTTGAATGTTGTCTGCTGGTCTGCTCGTAGCATCTTTATTGTACTGAGGATCAAATTCAGATGCCCCTGCTAAGACCATGATTAGCCCTGCAAAGATAGTTGGAGGTAGACACAGGAAAATGTCAGTAACATCTAGTATCATTAAGTGATTTCTTCAGAACACTCAGCCATAAAACTTATGCACACTCTTCCCACAAAAACCATGAATATCCATGTTCTCTTTTCAGTAGATCAGTTACCAATGCCATAGGGCAAAGGAGGCAACAACCAATGCCTGACAAGACAAAAGAGACCAAGGCTCCCTTTTGCATGGCGTCAAGTCCAGCACTTGACTCTAGGCAATCTTCAGAAAAAGATAGTTAGGCCTCTTTAGGACTGGCAGACATCACTGCACAGCAGTCTGACTATTTCCACACACTCACAAAACCATTCCTCTCAGCAATTCATGTGCCTGCAGCAGCATTACAATGTGCGTACTGGAGGAGGTGGGAGGGATAAAAATCACAACTCCATTTCCTGTTCAGTCAGCATCAAAAAATCACCAAAAAAAATATTAGAAAAGCAGTTGAATAAATACTCCTGCAGACATCCATGGAAGATGATGGGCTACTCCTTTCCCAATGTGACTAGGAAAATCCGTACCACCTCAAAGCATTCTGCTGTGTAATTAAGATGAAAGCCCTACATGATGGGATACATTAGTTCCATTATGAGCTTTCTGCATATGAATGTATCAGACCCCCTCATGCACAGACAGCAAGAGAAAGCTAATCCCATCATTTGCTCCAGTTAAAATAACTTCTTTAGCAATAGTTACTCAAATTTTGAGCAAGTTCTTTTTAACAGGACAAGGGTTTTCTTACCTACTGGCAGTGCTCAGTGAATTCCAACTACTAACAATCTGTCAGGCTCCCTGATCATCCATTTTAATTTGCATTCTCAATTATCTGTTTACTTTTGAGCAGAGCACATCAAAGAGTTTCAGAAAATTCTAAATACTATTAGTGAAGATCAACAACTGCAGATCTTCAGGAAAGGAAGTTTAAAAAAAAAAAAAACTTTCATCCTAAAGCCTAGGAAAAAAACAACCAACCAACCACCTAAATCAAGCTAAGCGATGAAATTCGTCTCACCATTTCCCTAGACTGGTTTGACTACATTTGTCCAGGCTTAAGCCTTCAATTTTGGCATCGGTATTGTGGTATTCATAACCAAGTAAAAGTCTTACCCGATCTCTGTGTGGTTTGTCTAAGTCACCTCAGCTGCACCTCATTTTTTACTCATATTGCACAACAGACCCCAGTGGAAAAACACCTGACCTCTCTCTGAACCCAGGAATCTCTGAATGCATTAAGTCCTTAAAAAAGGGCACTTGAACTTAGGGTTAACTTTTAAATTCACTTGTAGTAGACACAAGGCAAGCCTCAAAGCTATGGATCTTACCAAGGCTCAACATGAAATAATCTACTACTGAGAAAGAAAAGACTAGGTTTGCAGTGATCTCCTTGAACTTCTAAAAAAGTCCCACCTACTCTCCCCATTCTTCCTTTCCCCCTCTCCAAACAGCTAGGTGAGAAAAGTGTAAGAGTATGACAAGCTGGACAACTTAAAGTGATCTAAATTAATCTCACACATAAATCCATGTGTGCTGGGACACATATAAAGCTAATGTACATCTGTACTTGTATCTCCTAGATCTCTTGGATTACCTGTGAAGCATTTATCTTCAGTAGAAAAACAGCAGATGATGCCAGAAATCTTACAGCAAATCTCAAGTACACACACAGTGCAATTCCAAGGAGCAAGAGAATGTATTTATAAATCCCTTTTAGAGAGTTTGGGGACTTTTTTTATTCTTTTTCAATTGCTCTGAACATGAAATCTAGTACAATCCAATCTAGAACTAACTAGCATCATTCTAATTCTTCAGATCCATGCCAGCCTCCAAATGGAAAGATCTAATTCTGTACCATAAGGCATCTAAAGATATCTCCAGAAAAAGGGAACCCTATTTCTTTAAAAATGAGAAAAAGTACTATATTGAAAACCAAAAAGTAACATGAAATTGATAGTGAGCAAAATTCTCAAACAGAAATTTAGCTACAAGTAAGAACCAGAAATGCTATTTCATTCTTTACTGACACAAAAATTTTACTGCAGCCTCTAGTACAAAGCCTATTACACTAACAGAAGAAAACATGCAGATAGAGACTCCTCGTTAGCAACATAGTAACTCAGGACTATAGGCAGGTCAGTATGTTTTTGCCCAACGTAAAATCTTTCTTTTTATTCAATGTATAGACAGACATAGATCTATGTAAGTTCTCCTCTGAAATACTCAAGTCTCCTTAGAAACTAATATTTACCTGCAACAGAATAAAGTTTTAAACAAAAAAAATTCTTAAAAAGTACCACAAGCATTATTTTAACTCCATTTTAACATCAGCAGATCAGCATCTCCAGATGAACACATCAACACTTCAAGATGTCTTTTACTTACTTTTCATGTCCATGTTCCGTGTTTTATAGACAAAATAGGTATATATTTGAGTTGTCCGAATGAGAATCTGATCTCCACTATATCTTATTGATCGGTACCACCAGGAGCCCTGAGACATTTAACAAGAAGAAAGTGACATCAGTTAGGATGAAGCATTGAAACAGCTATGCTGGATCACCTAATTGGCTGTTCATAACCAGGTAACTCAGCTCAGTTGATTTCACTTATGTTAATGTCAACTGAATCTTAGAAAGGAGACAGAAACAAAAAGTATTTGATGACAAATTTTGAAAGCACACCAATGCATAAATCTCAAAGAATCTGGTGACAAACCTTTTTGCACTACCTCTAGCCTGGAATTCCCCCAACATATGTAAATGTACGTATATACTGCTTTGTTTATTTTTGGCATTACTTTAGTGAATCCACTGGATTTACCACTTTCTAGATACATGGCAGCTTCTTACTGTGCAACAGCATTCAAATAAAATTCAGTTTAGTCAGATTAAGACGAAAGATTCCTTTCAAGAAAATTAGCAAAAAGAAATCATTTCAGTCATCTGATCAGGAAATACTTTTGAGAAGGGGAATCTGGAAGTGGCTCAGTGCCCTTGCCACAATTTTTTTTTTTTTTTTTCCAAACTTGCAGAAACATGCCAATAATTCTCTCATTTGCCTTACATCAGAGACTTCAAATTCTGGAACTCACTGAACAATGATTGTTTGCTGTAATATATTTTAAGCAAAATGGTGTGCTGACTTACAAACTGAGGTATGCTTATTATACTACTATTAAGAGATATATTACTAGCACAGGAAAAAACATCCAAGACACACTTCAATCTATTGTAAAGTTTATCATAAGTGAAAAATAACAAGCAGTAAAGTACTGATGAGTACTACTAATAATTTAATAGGCAGCAGTGTAAATTCCTGTACTACAGCAAGAATTCTGCAATGTTTTGACCTATTTGGGAAATGCTCTAAGACTAGCTTCCAACAAACTTTATTTTTAATTAAATTGTTTTATTCTTCCATTAAAACATGAATCCTGACCCAAAATAGTTAGCAACTTTTTAAAAATTTTCTATGGAGGAAAAAAAAAAAAATCAGATTATAACTCCTAGTTACTAAATTTTTGTCAAAGTACTGCAAGAAAAATATAATTATAGTCAGTCCAAATCTATGTGAAAGACTTCCCAAACTGCTTTTGCAGATACAGCCCATCTCTCTTGCCCCATGTACAGAACATTTTTTAGGTCAGTGTAGGTCTCGAAATAACTGTATATTTGCCTTTTTTCTAAATCCTTGATCTGAATATTCAAAGGGTGGAATCAGCCTTACTTTATTTTCGATGCCTATCTCAGATATGGGATGACTACACTGTAGTTAACTTCAGCTTCTTTATTGATTCATAAAAGAAAAACAGGCCCATTAAAAGCATGAATCATCTTGTACGTCTGCTTTAGAATGAAATGATAAAATGACTTGCTCCATAAAAATGACTATTCCTCTTCACTGACTGTAAAAGAAATTTACAGTGACATGTCTGAATGCAGAAATCTATATCTGGCATAGGGGCAAGAGGAGGCAGATGGTTTTTTTTCCTTCTGCTCAGGACATTTCTAAGTAACAACAGAAAGGATGTTTACTTTCATTTGAGCTATGACAAAGCTGGTACAAATCACTAAGAGTACAGGTACATAAAAAAAGCACCAACAGACACCAACTGAAACCTAAAAGGTGGGAAAAATACACAGACATTGTACATTGGATTTTAGACTTTTTATTCAACAACTTGTTGAAATTACCACATTTAATATCCTACACTAAATCTTCGACTATGTAGAGATTCTCGAAGAGAAGGGATAATGCCTGGCTCAGCCCCTGCACGCAGAGGTCCAAGTGTCTGCAAAGACCTCAGAATACTTTCAGAAATTAAGATCTACCCAAGAGTATGCAGGTTTCTGGGTATCAGTTTTATGAGTCTTTCTTCACAGCATACTCCAAATGCACCATCACTGGGTAAGCGACATTGTTCAAAAGCAATACTGTAGGGCAAACTCAAGCCCCGCAATGCCACTCACTTAGCAATTTATTCCTCCTCACACAAAAAAATCTCAAAGGTAGACTTGAGATACATGGTGTACCGAAGACCAATAAAAATTGATGTTATGAAAACAAAGGCAGACAGAAGAAACCAAATCAACAACCTGTTCCACATACAGTAGTCACTCTATTACAACCAGCTACAGACATCTCAGTCTTGGCTCTACAGTAACACCACTGAATATACTCTTGAGTTCATCACATCATATTCATTTTCATGTGATGAAAGACAAAAATCTAACTGAATTTAACTCTTGTTGTTGCCAGTCTTTTCCCTACAGCCCTCTCTCTGTTGTGACAGTGGTCTTCTGGGAACTCTACAGCAGCTACACTTTTTCCACAAGAAAATACCTTCATTTAAAGAAAAAAAAAAAGCTCACTTGTTCACTCCTTCCATGAAAGGGAAGAACAAGCAGCTGTACTTATGTCTATGACAGCTTTGTTTACAGCTTGGTTACAGAGGATAGAATATTAATTAGACAGTACTTACCACAACAACTGGCAGAATAACCATGAATGCTAGTCCATATACAAGCAAAACCTAGAGAAAAAAATATGAAACACATCACATTACATACTTCAGTTACTTCATACCATTCTTGTTTAATCTTTATTGTAAAATGCAGACAAGTAGTATTACTACAAGCATACTACAAGTCAATGTGAACTTATAGTGTAATACCCGTCACTATTTCTGAAGAACAACTTACAATATAATCAGTTGGGCAGGGTTTAAGTAAGGAGTATCACTTCAGTGTAAGCAATCTTTTAAATCATCCACACATTGTCTCTGGTGGGTTTTATTTCATAATTAAAGAGTTGGCAGCTGAACTGTGATACAGCAGACAGAGATGATTACCATATTAAAAGAAATCACACAGGTAAGCCAAATACCATGCAGAGAGACAAATGCAACAGAAAGAACACTTAAGACATCGTATGATTACAGCATCACTAGCAAACCAAATGGAAGTACAGAAATTCAGCAGTTTTGTGTATGTTTCTTTGCAACAGCACACACACACTTTGTAGCTAGGGTGATGACAGTACCACCTCACTATCATTGCAATGAGGTCCTTCCATATCAACACAATACTCTCAAAGATTACATTTAAGCTACTCCAACCACTTTCAGCTCCTGAAATTCACTTTTTAGTTGTGCATTTGGACTACAGCATTATTAACATGTCTTGGTTACAATGTACCTTATTAAGCACAAACATTAAGGTTAACACTTGAAAGTTCACCTTGAAACCTTGAGCTAATAATTAAGTTCACTCACCAAAATGGAATTTTTCTGATCCACAATCCAAGCTGGCAAAGCTATACCAAAGCTTGTAGCTGTAGGATGAAAGAAATGAAATCCACTGTAAGATAGTAAAGAACTGTTCTAAAACCACATTAAGTCTACAAACAAGCAAAAAATACCACCCAATCATCATCCCACCAAAAAAAATGTTTACCATATCACTTCAATAAGCAAAATCAAAAACCACTAATTAGAAATACGGTCAAATATTAAATAACAAGACTTAAACATCTGAAATATCAAATATTTTAACTGTAAGTAAAGAGATATGCAATATTTAATACATTAAAAAAAAGATTTCAGATGGAAATATTTATAAGATTTGCCTTGCATTGTTTTCAGCTGTTTAAACATTTTAGTAAGTACATGAACTACAAGGAAATTGTTTGAGCAAACAAGTTCTACTGAAAAAAGTTTTATTAGTTTGTAACTTTAGGAATGTGTTCTAAGCTGTAAATTGTAAAAATATAACACTGTGCCATTCAGATTTCTATGTGATTGGTAAGAAAGGAATCCTCTTCAATTCAAAAGGAATTAGGCCGTATAAATAAAATGCCTGATTCTCTAACAATAACATCTACAATACATAGACATAAATGGAGAATAGCATAAAATAGCTTGTCTTCAGATATTTCAGTGGCAAGAAACTGAACTTCACAAACACCAGCAATACCAATATTAAAAGTTCTAGAGAATCAAGAAAAGAAAAAAAAAAGTTTCAAATTTCTAGGCCTGCTTAAAAGAAAACAAAAAAAATTTTCATCTTCTTTTCTACTGTCCAGCAGCAATGAGGAGTACTTCCTTAACACAGACAGACTAGGATCCCTTATGAACTTAGATACTACTGTGATCCCATCTACAACTGATGGTAACAACTGCTTGTCTGAACTGATGGTTGTCATGCACAAGCCCAACATGACTTCCATGTAGTTGAGCTGGAAACCACTATTCGTTTCATTTAACACATGACGAACTTGACCACAGCTCAAGCTTAGGACTTCAACAGAACAACATCCAGCGAATTTACCACATTGTCCTAAAAATCCATAATCGTTAACAAATAGAGGAATGTCTCCAGACACCTCTCCGGAGAAGGGCATTTTCTATATCAATCTACTAAAAACATAATCTGTCTTTTATTGGTTGTATCAATTCCAGTTCCCCACAATATTTTTGACCTTTTAAGGATTCTAGTTTCAAATTGTTCCAGGAATAGAAGTAGTTCAGTACAAAGCTCTTTGTCTTCTGTTCCAACAGTCTCACATCCACGATCACTAAGCTAAAGCAATGGCAAACACCATGAATATACTGTCTACTAAAACTATCTTATGTTATTAAAAGCACATCCTTTTACTCTCCAGATCCCCTCATCTGCTTTTAAAGACTTTTCAAATGATTTTGCATATTCAGCGTTTTACTTCAATAAAGCAGCAAGACAGGCTGAAGAAAATCTTTGCTTGCCTCTAACCTCCATGTTGCTCTAATTCGAGAGAGGAGTATCGCCCGCTGTTCCTTTGTGCTGGGCACAGAGGACAGAATGTATCTCATTTGACTTTGTTAGGTATGTCTAGCTCCAGATGTGCTTCATCTATTTCACTGTGAGAGTGACGGAGCAGTGGAACAAGTTGCCCAGAGGGGTTGTGGAGTCTCCTTCCTTGGAGGTCTTCAAGACCCACCTGGACATGTTCCTGCGTGACCTGATCTAGGTTGACCTGCTTCTGCAGGGAAGATAGACTAGATGATCTCAAAAGGTCTCTTCCAATCCTACCATCCTATGATCTCAACCCAGAACGTATCTATAAAAGGGATTGTCCCGATTCTAAGGCTACATAGAACTAAAAAAAATAAGAGTACATAGCTTGGACACACATATTCACACTACAAGTGTTTAAATGAATAGAAGATGAATTTCACTACATTAGAAAGCTCATCACACTTCAGTTTGCAACAAGGTTACAGAATAAAGGATGGAAGTGAAAATGTCAGGCTTCTTCCCACCCTTCAGATGAAGCAATGCTGAGAGGTCTAGAAGCAAAGCAGAGAACTCCAACACCACCATAGTCTGAGCTTGGATTTCAGAAGAGTAGGCAGCTTCACACTCATAGTAAGAACTGCTGCTCTGCCAAAGAATCATTTCATTTCACCTTTCAGGAACCGAGAAGTTTGTGAAAGCAACCTCTGAGCCAACTATATAAGGGATGAGTTTCCTTTCAAAGTCACAGCTTTAGGTCCATTCCAGGACATTGACACACTGCGTAACTAGAAATTCTTTGCCTTGGCAACATTAACTTAGTAGCTTATGGATGCAAAAAAAAAAAAAAAAAAAAAAAACCACAAAACCCACACAAAAACCAGTTTTGCATCAGGAAAGGTCCTAGGAAAGCTAGTTGTGCATATATCACACTAAAATCTACAGTACCATTTTGCTGATATTGTGACAGCCTTTCTGAAGCAAGATCTATTTATATTTTTCAGTAAGAGGGACAGAGTCCTCCTACTTGCCCAGCTAGGAAACCAAGAGAAGCTTTGAGCTGAAAAAATTTGCTATGCTATAAAATACAGTGGTTAAAGAAACAGAACCACTACCTTAATCCATCAGAAATGCCTCTGTCAGACTATCATTTAATGGGCACAGTTGTCTCTCTTTGAAGTGAGAGGGAAGATTGTTTGGAACAGTGGTTAAGGGGCTGTTTTGGTTTATTTTTCCTTTTAGTTTCCCCCAGGTTAAATGAATATAATTCAGAATAAAAATTTCCAGCAGAGTTCCCTCACATCATCCTGTAACTTCACAATTCAGTTATAAATTTCATTTATTACTTCCAAGCTCATTTTAACTCATTCCATGCAGACATGGAGGTCTCTCCTAACAGATGGCACGTTTCCTTTTTGCTTACGATGACTACCAGAAGCAGACAGACCATACAATATTCTTTCTCACAAGGAGTCCACTTAAACAAGTGTCACAAAGATGTTTTACAAGAAACTCAAGCAATTGCAAATAGGAAGCATAAAAATCTATTAATTCAGTCTAAAATAGTTTCAGTTTGGATCACCTACTGTAAAACTTTGATACACCAGCATCAGTATTATTTTTATGTAGCTACCTGCCCAGGAACAATCTACCAGTGTAGGGACAAGAACCAGGACACTTAAATTGAAGGTGGTATAGAGCTACACTCAAACAGTTGGAAAGAAAAAGTGTACACAGCATTTCTTAAAATACACACACATCCTTACATGCATTCCTTCAAAGTGTGTCTAATGCATTATGGCTAGCTGTTAATTTTTCAATATGCATTTATAGTTTTGAATAATAAATACTGAGAAATGTTTATAATTGCCAAGTTTCTGATGAGAAATACTCTTTTCCTTATACTTCCTTTTAATATTGGCAAGTCTCTCTAGATATTTACCGAAAATTATTCTCTCTCTATATATATAAAGATCTGTTCCCTTCTTAAATGATCAGATATAACACAGTTCATTACAGGACTTCTGTCATTCATAATTGTTACCTTGTGGTCCATCTGGATTACCAAATTCTTCCCAGTTTTTTCGTGACTCTTCATCAGTTAAGCTAATTTCAAGAAGAGATATTAAGTTAATACACAAGTAAAGAAGTTTCTCTATATCATTAACATATAGAAACATTAATCTGTTGTATTTACACTATCCTTCACAGATGGTTTTGCAAGCTAAACAGCTTCTACTAATGTTTGTATCAGGTATGAAAATACTGACCTATTTCTTCACAATACACAGGCAAATTCTTTCAGTACTAACACAGGAAAAAAAAAAAAAAAAAACACACACAAAACACCACACACACAGAAGGTGCACCCTTGTACAGGAGATGGAACAATCACATCTCCCTTTCAAGTGAGTGACTGCATACCCATCAGGAAAGTGGCAGGTTACAGCACAACAAATTTTGAAAGAAAACAAAGGTTGAAAACAGTATTTTGGAAGGAAGGTGAATATGCAAGATAAGTTGATGCAGCAGAAGTTTTCCATATGGGTTTTTAGTTCTCTTATTCTAGACTTTTAGCCTTTGATGGCATGTATTTCTTTGGCTGTCAGATTTTGTGGCTTTATTTTACCCTGGAACTCCCTAGTTTCATATTTAAGGAGAAATCAATTAAGACACCACCTCCTAAATCTTACAGTTTCTATGCCTGTTCTGTAGTGACAGTTTCTTGGCAATAATATACCACCTCAAACAGAATCCCTGTTACTAGAAGGAAGAATGCTGATTTAGGAAACAGAACACCAGACATTCTCTGGATGGAAGTTTTTATCTCACAAAAGAAAACAAGCAACAGGAACCAGTAAATGAGTCAGACATTTCCTGACTATTTCTAAGTCTCACATTTGTTAACAAGCAGACTCACTGAATGGGTAGCTTTTATAATCTTTCAAAACAGCACGGCTGACAAATTTCAGCATCACTTACTTCAAGATATGCCTCTGCCACAGCACTTGAACTTTGCACAGTATTATGAAATATCAAACTGTATCACCAAGAACTTGAGTACTATCTTGGAAAAAAAAAAGTGAGGTGTTTCAAGAGTTCAGAAAGCAATACCAGAACATCCTCTTGAAGAGGCTTCCATAGTGATTCCAATGCGTTTAAGCAGAAAGTATGAATTCAAAACTGCTCAAACAAGCAGTGTTGGTCCTCCTTCTCATCTCACCCCAAACAGGAATCTCAGACAGTAAGGTGAAACACAAACAACAAACTTATAAGCAGAAATAACCAACTTGCTAGGTTCTCTACCCAATAAACACCTACAACAGAAGGCGGCTCACACGGGATTGGCAAGGGCGATGTGCTGTGACACATTGTAGCTGCTGCAAAGGTGACTGTCTCAACACAAAGGTGAGCAGAGGGTGGCCTTCGTTTTAGATTAAAAAAAACTATCAAGGTGGAATAAAACTAGTTTCTCCTCTAGTACATTGAAAACATATCAATATGTCTTGCTTCCCTGGGAAGTGGTAAGATTCATCATCCCTGGAGGTATTTAGAACTTGTGCAGATGTGGCACTTAGGAGCATGGTTTAGTGGTGGACTTGGCAATGCTGGGTTAACAGTTGAACTCAATCTTAGAAGTCTTTTCCAACCTAAACAATTCTGTGATTCTGTCTCCACAAATTTGAGACACCAGTATGGAAGAGTGCATATCTATCTCAGCTCAACATTGAAATAAAAACTAGACAGCTAGCAAAAGAATTTTGAAGAGAACAACAGGCTTGAGATGGCTTCAACACACATCTTCCTGCTGCTGCTGGGGACACGCAGCATCTTGACACTGAGTGTTATTTGAGAAACCAGTAACAGGAATCACATTGGTACTGTGATTGAACTACGTATCAAGATTCTTGCATTTTGCTAAGTCTAACTTAGAAAATACACTACATGCACAATACAGATGTATCACTGCTAAATCAGAAACTGCACGTAATAAACTGTCTTCAGATAGTCAAATTCAATCGTAAACTATAAGTTTCTGGTCTAAGACTATTGAACTCTGCCAGATGATCACAGAGTAGAAAAGAATATAAAGCTGTATAAACATTCTGTGTACAAAAGCATTGCAAAACCTAAACCTACATCTTTATGGAAAAATTCAATATAAAGGGATTTCCTTTATATTGAATTCTTGCATTAGTCATCATTTCTCAGACAAAAGAAAACAGTAAGCAGAGGTAAGGCTAAAAAATACTTCAGAGGAAAAGAGGATTCAAGGATTCAGCTTTTAAGAAGTATGCAGGTAATATGACACAGTCACCAAGTAAAAAAATCAGGACTGCCAGGCAAGTGCAAATGAGAAGGGACATGGGGGAGCTGAAAGAAAATGGAGTCAGAACTGGAATGAAACATCTTTGTCACTAGATGGAAACATTTAAAACGCTGTCTCTTGCTCTTTGGCTTTATCACCAGGTGAAACAAACAGTATATTTATTTTCTAAGCAACACTTCAGAAACCTGCAACAGAGTTGGTTGGTTAAAAACTGTAACACTCATTTTGTTCCCTGTCATCTTTAAGATTTACTATGTGTCATACTGGAAACGCTTTCCCAAGTTGACATGAAGTTTAATACAAAGATCCAATATCTTACAGGATTCTGACAGTTGCTAAATGAATGATCCTTCCTAACTTGTACACGGCAAATACACACTGAACCAAGTCATGTTTTGACTTGCATTACATATCCAAACACATTTTTCTTTGCTGCTTCAGTCAGCCTTGCTATTACTTTAAAGGTTTGCCTCTCCAAAATACCACGGTACAATTTTAATAGGTGAAAAAGAAACTTACGCTGCGTAGGCCTTAGCAATCCTCATGAACATAACTTCATCTCCTCCTTTATCTGGATGGTATTTTAGCGATAATGCACGGTATTGTTTCTTAATTTCCGATATACTGGCTCCCTTAAAAAGGAAAGTTTTGAGTTTACTAATAAATACCTTACATCAAATCCATTCTTCTATGTCTGTATTCTAAAGCATACTGTGCAATACTTTTTAAACCATTCACTGAACTGAAGAGTTATGTTCTAATAAAAGATTGGAAAACTACATACGTATTTCATGGAAATATGATGATTTTTCTAATAACACTTTCATAACCATTATATTTTTTAATGAAATTAGATGTCACAGACAATAAAAAAAAACATTCAGGTGACTTTTTTTTTTTTACCTGGATTACCTTGTTCATCTATCCATATAAAAGCAATAAGGCCTCCTTATCTGTTTGACAAATCTCATATTTTCCTGAACACTCACAAATACAAGAAATTCTCTTGCAATATTCACCTATTTAAGCAAGAGTTCATAGATCAAGTATGATGGTTCGCCTGCAGCTGGAATGCAGAAATAAATCTGTCAGTCACAAGGAACAGCGGATTGCTGTGCCACTTAAGAACCTTTGATTAGAGTCATCCTACCCATAAATAATTTCAAACTTCTTGAATTAAGGCAATAGATTGCCTATACCCAAGAAAGATGAATGTTTATTCTACTACAGCACATTATTAAATGTTGCCAACACAAACCTCTGTGCATTAACTTCCAAGCTGAACTTCACTAAAAGAAAACCCACAAAACCTTATAGTAAGTACAGATAAAGCTTTTCTAGTAAGCTATCTACCAAGTTTCACAGAACTATTACCATAAGAATTGTCAACATTTTGTGGTAGAGAGGCACATGTTATTTAAAGATAGTGATTCAACACAATTTAAACCAGAAATTAAAACTACCCTGAGGCTTCATTTGCTGTTTCTCCATCTCTCTTTATACCATGTGCCTATCACTTTCCAATACTATTTTTCAACAGCATGCCTGCCTGATTTAATGCGCAGGATTTATTTACTTCATAATCAACTAGACTTCAAATAAAAATAGCCCTTTCAAGACTAAATGAGCAATGTCAGATGGGTAACAAAAGCTGAAAAGCGGAGTGGTTGGAGAAGTCTGGTTTCTAGTGAAGAAGACATGGGTTTTCATGAGTCACATGAATGCCTTTAAAGAAAAATCCTGATTTTTTTCCTATATCTGCCACAGAGCATGCATGCCATGTGAACTGAAGTGATGTGCTCCAAAAGGTCATTCTATGCTTAAAACAAAGTGCCGATATTACATATAAAGTGCATGTATGTTACATGGACTTTGCCCATGTTGTGTTTCTCCTCTGGAGAAAAAAAAAAAACAACCTCTTGTTATAAGCTGATATGCTAACATGAGATTAAAAAATAATCATCTTGGCCACAGTGTGAATGCAAAGCAGCAAATGAATTCTTGTGTATCAAAACTTTCAAGTGCTTGCACCTGCAATTTATTTATTTTTTTTTTTTTAGGTTTAGGGGTTTTTGATATTCAACAGCAACAACAGTTCCACTATCTAACAACATTTCAACATCAACATTTATAAAATTTCAACGTTAGCAGAACTGGCAACAACTCTAAAAGTCCCACTTGAATGGTAACAGAAACAAGATGTTAACTTCCATGTAAACTGAATTAGAAGTTTTTCAAGAGGATTTAACAGACATGGTCTGATAGCACAGAAATACATAAAACAAACATGCTCTGGAATCTTGGACTCAGTATCTTGAGCCCTATTTCAAATTATCTACCTTCACACCCATCTCTTCATTCTCCTTGTAAAACCTTAATTCAGCTTGTCTTTATGACAATATGCTCCATCTCTCTATCAGTTCTTGCAGCATGCCACTACTGGTTTCTTTGCCTAGATAAACAGCATTTGTCTTGAGAATTTGTAGAAGCTTTCGTTTTAATAAACATGAAGTTACCATCAACTGCATACATACTTTTTTCCCCCCTCAGAGTTGTTATTAGCAGAAATTTGCCAAAGATGACAAGTAAAATCCTCTGATGATCTAATCCTTAGCCTGATTTGTTTAACCAAAGTTAACGTGAACATTTGAACTGCATGGTTCCAACAGATACCATTCAACAGTAAAAATTTTATCTTGTTCCTGTACGTCAGTGAGAGAATGCAAATCAGCAATCAGTCATTTACAGAGGAACTGAGCAGAAGCTGAATTTAAATTATTTGCCTCTACACTGTGACAAGTAGATCTTGTTCTACCTGTCTAGAAACAGGCTAGAGTCTCTTTCTCTGCTATAATGGCCTTCTTAGCCTAGAAAAGCTGTGCCTGTGATACCTATCCTTCTACAAATAAGCCACATCTCTAATGGCAAGAGATGTATTTGTTAATATTCATATACACATTAAGCTCTCCCACACTAACAATGTACTTCATGTTTAATCAAAGCAGGTACATTCAAAGCTCTTGCACATTCTGAGCCCTATCCACAGTGTACTCCTTTAGACTAGAGAATAAAACATACCTCAGGCTTCTTAACTGAAAAGATGACTCTACTGTTACTCGAAAGAGGAGCATTGTGTCAGGAAATAGTTACCACGAGCAGAGAATTTGCTTAAGGTGTTGTGGTTAAGATGAAGAAAAGAGTTTGACAAGATTAAGTAAGAGTTTAAGACATATCCAGAAGGTCTATTTGTGTCCTTTGGATAGATAACTTTTTATATCCACTTTGAATCAGTCCTTCAATATAAATAAAGCACAGCATTTGTTTCCTAGATAAACACTTTCTCTATTTTTTTTTTTCAGTGTAATAAACCAACTACCCAGTAGCACTATTTAGAATTTGTTGTTTGCATTCACAGATGCAACTGAGATTCAAGGTAACCTTTGCTACATTAAAATGTGCATCACAAACACCTTTCAGTGAAACCTTTCATTTACAAGGGAAATACTGCTATAAAACAACTGCAAATCAACTGAATCTGCATTCTTGTTTATACAGTTTATTCAGCAATATCCCTAAAAATGGCTATTGGGAATATTTTCACAGGGCATAAAAAGCTAAGTCACTTTTCTGTTTTCCTGTACCAAGTAAGGAAAAGAATAAGGTTGTAAATAGATTTTAAAAACCACCTCACTATATTGTCATTACAATTCTGAAGGAGTTAGACACAAAAACCTGCAAATTAGTACAAATACAGGCAAAGAATATCTAACAACTGACATTACAATTTGCAGCAGCAACTTTCAGATACACAAAGAAAGAACAAAACTACTAGATACATTCACTAAAGTTAGCTTACTTCGTTTAAAAAAAAAAAAAACTCAAGCCTTAAATTTGAAATCTAGACATAGGATATACAGCTATAGTACTACAGATTAGTGGAAGACGCTATTACTTACAGGATCCAAATGTAAGACTTCATAAGGATTGTATTCTTGGTACTCGCGGTCCGTTTTGGAAACTTTGTACGCAAGGAACAAAAATAATGCCCAGCCAGCAAGAAGGACTATTTTCCTGTTTGGAAGAAGGAATTTTTTTAAATGTACAGATCACCTACTCCTACACAAAATTCTACAAACAATACAAGAAGCCGTATGATATCAGTCAAAAATTTTCTGAGAGTAGGAGTAATAAACAAAGAACCAAAAGATATAAAACCACCAGCTTCAAAACACACAAATTATTACTGCTGTGTATTTGAACATACAGTTATATACTACATATTTAAATCAAAAGACATCACTAGCACCGCTAGTTTTAGTGAGGTAGTATTACTTTTTGCAGAAAATAAATGCATTGTTTACTAATTTATCAGTGCTGAGGTTCACTGGTTTCATTTAGCAGATATTTTATAAATGACAACCAGCATCCATCTTGATATCAAGCCCTACTAGATAATCGTTTAACTACTAATTATTCAAATACAGCAGATTGAGAGTGCCTCTTCTGTGACACAGAAGCCATTATTATATAACTAATTCCAGCTGCTCTGATTACAAAAAACATTTTTATCAAAATAAACATGTAGAAATTACTTTAATAGAAAGTCACACAAATGAAACATACTTACTTTACTGTAGGAATTATGTTTTGCTGTGGTTTTAACAGTCGCAAACGGTACCACAAGCACCTTCCATATACATTTCTTATATTCTTTAATCGAATTTGCTCTATAAAAATAAAAAAGAAATACCATGATTAAGCAATCTGACCAAAAGCAGAGTGGCAAACAAGCTCACTTCATCCTGAAGTAGGCAGCACATCGCCAGTTGGAGGACTAACAAAAGGTCTAGCAACACTTTGGAGGAATGTGTAAGTGTAACTTATCCATTTAAGTAACACTGCACATCCATAAATGTAAGAAGTTGGTCAGATAATTCTCCACTACCTAAAAGGAATCCATTCTATTTTCCATATGTCATACTGCAACACCACTTCTGAAGCCAGCCTCTGCCTGGCTAAACTGCACCTGTAAATTTTACTTCTGTCACTTTTCGCTCAACTCCCATTTCAGTATGTCAGCTATTGTATGCACAACAAACAAACAACCTAACCCACATGCAAACCTCTGTACACAACCACAGAGTGCTAGAATAACTGCTATTTCCCACAATTCAAAATATAATGTATTTTCCTCCCTTTTGCAACATCTGTTTTTCAGAAGTTGCCTTCATTTAGCTTTTTCCTGTTGAAGGAGAAAATGAAGAGTAAGATAACAGTTATTTGTAAGCCATATAGCTCAGCAGTATAGGCCCCTGACAAGAGTGTATACAAACACATTAAGGACAAAGCAGCCAACAAGATTTCCTCCCACGTCCTTCCAGGCCAAGCTGTGGCTGAAATTAAATTGCATTTGTATTGTCAGCATCATCATAATATGGCACAGAAGCTCTCTGTGTTAGGAGAGTTTTAGTTGTATTTCAGAGTTAATCAAGATCTACTTAGTCTTGGTCAAAGAAGTCTTTCATGCTAAGAAAAGTATGGTGGAAAGCAAACAGCTGGTACAGAACTTCTGTAAGCACTCAAATTGTATGTTATAACGTGACTCCAATCTTGGTTTTAAGTAGCTTGCTTATCCATAGACTATGCAGACTGACCTCCAACACTACTGAAATGAGTTAGTCCTTGTATTTACCTTACATGCAAAAAAGTTAGACCGCTTGGCCCTTATAATTCTCTCTCCTTTAATACGAAGAGCAAAAAAATCATCCTAATACATTCAGATATTGCTGGTGAACAAAGTCACTAAATTTGAAAATTTAAAAGAAATTTGTGAATTACCTAAATGCAGGAATTATATTAACAATTTCAATCTAAAGCACATGTCAATCACATCTTAAGTCTTAAATCTCAGTTTTTCCACTTTTAATAAGGTGATGCCCCTATCTCAAATAAAATAGCAGTTATGATACATGGAAACATTTTTATTTTTTTTTGGCAAATTTCTGAAAGATGACTGTGGAAGACAGTGACAACCTAGGTTTAGCTATTCTGAAGATAGCAGGAGATGGGACATGGTGCCCAGTGATGTGCTTTAATTTCTAAGCAAAATCTAAGCCATTCAGAAGACATCTAGAACTTAAATTTGCAGTCACCAAATCATCTGAGGCAAGAGAAATGTGATTATAAATGCTCATCTTGTGCACCAGAACAACCACATGTTCAGACTTAACCCCGATCAGATGTGAGCACAGGACAGTATTTAAACTGTGGATGATTTGGCAGAAGTAAGAGTGGGAACACACAACACTTAGCCACTCATGATAATAGTAAAGCAGACAAATATTAAAACCTGCATAGACAAAGTACCAGAATCAGCAAAAAAGTATGAGTTGATTCTGAACAACTTAATAAAATTAATTATGTCTTCCCCAAAACTCAATATGACATTAAAAAGTTTGATGAGATTCCTTGAGAAGATTAGATTAATAGCCCCATCTCCCTCAAAGAGAGAGAGAGATGGAGATAAGGGAGGATAATTCAATTCCTTGCATGTGATCCAACTCTCGCAGGACTTCAGAATGGGGTCCCAGACTTCTGTGGTTTTTCATTTGCACAAAATGGTGAGACAAGCACTTTGTGGTTCTCTTGATCTGCAAAGATTGTTCACATACTTCAAACAGGCACTAAACATGAAATTTTCTACATAAAAAGGACATTTGGTTAAGCAACTGCCAACTTAGTTGTGCTTGTGTAAGGCTTTAAAAAGCACCATGAAGGAAAAAGATGACAGTGAAAAGGAGGTTAAAATGCAACACTGATTCCCTACTGGTAGAAAATTAATTTGCCATTTTCTCTTTAGAACATTGGGTTTTTTTCCTTCTCAGATGAAAATCTATGGGAGATGTCTGCTGGTTCAGAACTGGATCCACCACAATAAGAAGTGAGCTAATTGTTACTTAAAACTAAACTACAAGTTTTAGTGCAAAACTAAGAGACATTACCAGTATATAAGGTGTCATTTCAAAAAAAAAAAAAAGCCAATGACATTAGGAACTAGATAGACAATTAAGCCATGAGCACTAACATGCCCTTCTGCATAAACAGGGAAGAGAATGTTCTGTGGTGTTTAAGTAGTTACTGCACAACTACAAGCCACAGTGTGATGCTTTCATGAACAAGCCATCCACGCTATTTGAACAAATCAGAGATCAGAAGCCTCAGAAAAGACACCTTAAGCACAAATATCGCTCCTATCAAATACTGTTGATAAACTCAGTTGTATGATATTGAAGCAAGATGAAGCCAAAAGTTCTGTTCAACCACATTGACCCAGATCAGTTACCTGATCCAGTCTGTATCACAGCCCCACAGGCATTTCTTCAGCACAACCAAAGGGCAGTGCTGTTTGGTAACTGACTCTGCTGCTTGCAGAAATACCTGAAACTAAGATGACAATGTCAGATTACCAGTGCTCTCAGCAAAACAGAAGGTGACTAAGAGAATTTTGTTTATTTAATCCTATAAAACTAAGCCTAACAGGATATGACTCCTGTTAGTGTTTTTCCTAGGACATTTTTAACAGCCTGCTGTGCTTTGTGTTTAAAAATCTGTGCCACTCTGTGATACAATGACCCAGTTCTCAAATCTGCCTACTCTCTAGCTCCACAATTACCAGATGACGTCTCTCCTTTCCCCCTCCACATTCTCCCTGCAAAAACAGACAATATTCTTTACCTTACCGTGCCAAACAGTTTCCAAAAGGCCCTTAGGGGAAGGCACGATGGATAAAAGCAAGGTAGTTGTGCCAGGTAAACTAAAGATCTGGCATAAGATCAAATGAAAACTGACCACAGGGGAAAATTATGCTAGAAACTAAAGGTGCTTTGTAGCAACCAGAGAACTGAGGTATTTGAACAGCCTTACAGTAACAGCTGCAGGGGTCACATTTTGTGACCTGTCAGATAACAGCAGAAAAAAAGGAAAAAAAAAACAACAAAAACAAAACGCTACAAAACACCCAGGACCACAAAATCACAAGAGAAGTTGGGTGGGCGAGCAACATTTAAGCCCTGGCAATGCTGTCCTGGAAAAGCTATGCTACACAGAGCAACCTCTTCAGATAAATACTGAATTAATGCAGAATGCTAAGCAGACATGGCATTTTTTATACACATATCTGAACAACCTTGCATCCAATGTAATTACAGTTTAAACAGTATCAAAGCAAAAGCAACTCATTAATTTCCTTCCAATCTTGGGGGGGCTATGATCTCGTTTTCCGTACAGGAAATGGGGCACTAAAAAGACGAATTATTTGTTCTCCGTTATCTGTCCACAACCTAAAGAGAACTAAAATTCTTCCCAAATTGAGGCTAAAGTCCAGACTACTCAAATTATGCAGAGCTATCCTGAGGCACTTCCTCTGTCAAATGTCATCATTAATACATATTAACTTGTGGAATTCAAAAACAGGCAGTTACATGGAAGGAAGGAGGAGGAATACAGATAGCATTGCTCCCAGCTTAGGCAGAAAGCCACTGGCAAAACATCACCTTAAGCATGAAAGCTATATTCCTGCTGTATCCAGGAAAAACAGCTTTCCTGTTTACTGACAGAAAACATATGTGGTCACACCAAAGAAAATAATTACTTAAAAGCTGCAATGTATTCCTAGTGAGCAAGTTCTGGATAAATCAGGTCCTCTTTTCCTTTGTCCTTCTCTTGCAAGAAGCTTCCTTTTACACAAGTGGATTTACCATGTCACAGAACTGGCACACTGTCCCTGCAACATCCTGCAGACCCTGAGCACAAAGAAGTAAATACATTACATGCTGCTCAAGGTATAGCTTTGCAGTGAAATAGGAATTGAATCTTCTTTGGGTATTAGCTCTAGAATCCTTGCTGACTCAGGGATAGAGGTTCAGGGCCTGAAAAGCAGGCAACAGGTTTTTTTGCTGCATCTCTCTCCAGATCGTGGCCCCCTATTAAAGCATAAGAGCACTTCAGACATTGTTCTTCAATATGAGATTACAAGGAGACAAGTTGGGGGAAAAAATAGCTTTTTCTCTAGCCAAAATGACTTCTCAACCCTTAACAGTAGTGAATTTCTCCTACTGTTTTTTAAAATGAGTGTTAAACAGCCATGGAAAGCAAAGGCGTAATACATCCATGGGCTTCTGAATTAATCTCACTAACAATAATCATGCACCAAGGTACTGTTAAAGCATCTCTCTCAAAGATGTAAACTTACAGTTCATTTCTGTAAATCCAGGGAAGCAACCCATGCTGCCTCCATTTGCCCACGAATTACTCTGGATGCATCCAAAGTTCCTGAGATTCACAAGCAATTTTCCATCAACACAACTCTTGTACTTTCAGAGGGCTCTCACAAGTGCCTATTATAGTATCTTCACAAATGTTATGTGAATATCCAGCTAAAACAACATCTTAATATATTCTTTAAGAAATAAAACAGTTACAAGTACAAAAGGAAACCTAAGTGCTATCTCTTTCAGTTATTCAGAAAGAGCTAGTCGGGTCCACCACTGATACCAGCAAGTATTTTAATCTAACATTATCTAAAGCTTTTAGACAAATGAAAATAAAATCAAGACAGAATCCAAAGAAGCATGTAACATCTGAATTATCAAGCTGAAAACATTTTTAAAATAAGTAGAATGAAAAAAAATCATTATCTTTGATTTTTATTTAGTGACAAAAGGTTTTCTTCCTTTGTCTTCCAGATGTATTTCCTTCCTTTGTATTCTACTGATACAGGCATGGGCAGAGAATCTTTTAAGTAAACAATTAACTCCTCTTTGTCATAACTTACGTATTCCACTTGAACATCCAGGTCTTGAGAGAGAGATTTTTGAAGTGAATAAGACAGAAGTGCCAGCTTTTTCCAAGCGTGCAAACCAGACCACACAGTTCTTGGATACTGCTGAACAAACAAACATCTGAGGTTCAAAGAGACCTCTGGAGATCACTTAATCTCACCCTGTGCTCAGAGGAGGGTCAAAGCAGGCTGCTCAGGAGTCTGGCTATAAACCTTTGAAAACTTTCAAGGACAGAGATCCTCAGTCTCTCGGAGCAACCTGTTCTAGTGTCTTACCATCCTCACATTGGGGTGTTGATGTGGAAAAAAGAGATCTTGTGTCTATCTCAATATCTGTTCATTTATCTGTTACACAACAGGTAAGGCATACAAATACTAAAAGGAAGCAGATCACAGGCTGGATACACTGTTTCCATACATACAACCTGTGGTCTAGAACTCAGTAATACCCCAGACTTTGGTTTTGATGTTCACCTATACCTTACTTACTAGCACATAGAATGCCTTTATGTACTAATAGACTAATAAAAAACTAATATCCAGCATAAACGAAAGCCACTGGTTTTCCATCATACTACCTCAAAAACTAGGAAAGAACAGAAGTATATCCTAGCCTTCTGCATCCTGTCTGCCTTCAGGCTACTAAGAAGAGCAAAGACAGCAAGTCTAAAATACAGCTCTGAAGGACTCTGTCAGAAAAAGAAATGTGAGGAGGTGCACATGAAACATTCTGTCCAACACACACGGACAATTCGCCCAAAGGAGAAACCCTTTGGTTTCGAAAGGAATTCTTTTTGTGAAGAACAGAGTGACAGAGTTCTGGAGCCTAAGAAATGCCACGATCACTTTCAAGACAGACTTTCACAATATCTATATCTACCATGTCACCCTTTCTCTACCCTTGTCTTGGAAACTTATACCTGAGGAATGCATCAAAAGATAGCAGTCAAGTCTATGGTACCCAAGGGCACCACATCTCTAAGCATTAAACCTGCTTTATTAAAACTGAGGGTAACAGGTTTGGCTGAAACACTGCTCTTGAGAGTTTCTGGTTTTGCTGGTTTTATTCAGAGTTCTGCAGTTTTAATTCTCTAAATTGTGCACTAAAGAGATTCCTATTTCCATTCAACAGCTATGTATAGATACATAGAATATAGAGATAATACATAGAATATAGAGATACAGAGGAGACTGCAGGGGAATCTCAACATTTACAGGTATACAAATGGTGGATGTCAGGAAGTTGGAGCATCTCTTTTTTTCTATTGTATCTAGCAACAGGACAAGGGGTAATGGGATGAAGCTGCAACACAAAAAGTTCCATTTAAACCTAAGGAAAAAATATTTCACTGTTCAGGTGTAGGAGCCCTGGCACAGGCTGCCCAGGGAGGGTGTGGAGTGTCCTTCTCTGGAGGTTTTCAAAACCCACCTGGATGCATTCCTGCATGACCTCATCTAGGTGATCCTGCTTTGGCAGGGAGGTTGGACTGGATGACTTCCAAAGGTGTCTTCCAACCCCTACCATTCTATGATGATTCTATGACATGTGTGTGTACATATATGCAATGTATATTTACATATGTAAAAGTTGAAGTCTTGGACTTTTGTCTACTTCAACCACGGAAATTATGGAATGGTATGAACAACTAGTTTTTCTGAACAAATTGTCTCTGAAGAAATTTGTTATTCATAGAACCATTTCTCAGATAACAGGTGAACACAAGTATAAAAACACCACTCTACTGCCTTAGTAGGTCATTTTCACTTAACTCTATTGACATTTTCCTTGATAACTATTGTAAAATAGATTCCATGTGGATATAGTATGGTATCCAGGAAAAGTTTTAGAATCACAGGACTAGGAAAAAAACCTTCCAAAGAAGCCACTGACAAATACTGATAACGATATTTTAAACCACCAACCCGTCTTCCCTGGCACCTAAGAGGTAGGTTTCAAACTCACAGTAATTTAAAGTCAGCAGCTCCTGTGAAGTAGTAAATAATTTCAAATCTTATAATAGGATTGACTTCTAGTGTAAAACCCCAAATTACAAGGCATGAGGCAAATTAAATCGATTTAAAAGCATTCTAAAATGTAGTTGCTCATTTCCAAAAACCTTCAAATGACCACTAGTGTTTCAGTTCAAAAAAAAAAAAGTCATCTGAACTGGAAAACCACATTTCAGGACCTTGAACTGACTATAGCAGTGATGCATTAAATGATCTGAATAGATGCTTTCTAGTTTTCATGTCTATTATTGTAAGAATTGTCCTTATTACCCTGAGTTTATGGATAAAGAGGTCCTGTCCAAGCTGGCCTCTTCACTAAAATGTTTATAGATGAGTAATCTGACGCAAGTTGTTTTCAAAGAGATTTTTTCTATCTAATAAATAGTCATATAATAATTTTTTTTAAAAATCACTTAAGCAACATGTTGTTGTTAACTATTAGAACTCCAAGCAATTCATAAACTACAGTAAGTTCTGTGAAACAGCTTCCTAGCAAGGCTTATTCATTCCTATGGCATGCTTTGCAGTGACTAGATTAAGCATAAAGGCAACCAAGTAACCTAACTTCTCTTACACACACTCTTCCACACACATTTGCTGACCTAAAGACAATATTTGTTACTAAAAACTTCAATAAACAGCAGCACAAAAGCACTCAATATTTTGAAAGTTACTTTTTTACTTACTTGGACTCTCTGTTCCTTCACCCTCACTGGTCTCAGAGTCCAGTTCCACATTACATTAGCCATTAAGTCACTTCCAAATCTGCTCCTTCTTATTATTACAATGTCTCCTTTGTGACGGCAAAACTGTCCATGGGACTAACTATACTAACTTAAAAGCCACATCATTTAAGTCGGCAAATTTATAGTAGTGCTGGACCTACAGGTACATCACAAAAACTTTAATGGAAGCTGAGAGGAAAGAGAAAATTGGCTCTTTCCATATGGAACGACACCAATGAGTCAAGGCTAATAATTTTAGATTAAATCAACAACGCTGGGCTCCAATACTTATACAGAAAACTATACTTATATACTTATGCAGATATATATATATATATATATATATATACACACACACACATATATATACACACATATATAAGAATGAGTTTGGGGCTCACCATTACCTCTCAGGAATGCTATCTTGGTGTTGTGAGAAACTGTTCCATGACACTCATCTGAACACTTATTAGCTATAAAAAGCTAACTAAATGCTTACAGCATTCCTATGAGGAAAGGAAGATAAAGTTATTCCACCCCATAAACTAGAGTCCTAGTCCTTACCTCTCAAAGAGGGGCAACCAGAAAAAATTCAGTTAAGGTGAATAAGGGCCATTGAAAGAATGAGGAGATTTATGTCCAAAAATATAAGCTGCAAATCTTTCAGCTGGGAGAAAATGAAAGGAGAGGTAGAGGAAGGCTGTAAAAAAACCTAAGTGATAGACAGGATTGAATGTTTACTGCCTCTTCCAGTAGAAAAAAAATAAGAATTGTCAAATAATCAGAAGCAGATGAAAAAGAAAGGTGATTATCTGCACTGCAGGCAGCAGAGCTGGTGAACTCCTTGCCATAGATTCTATGCTAAGAGAGTTGTTGAACTGAAAACCACTGAAAACTGGGAGAATATGTAAAGGAAGCACCATTTATGCTTGTCCTGTTATTCCCTCCTTAAGGCATATACACTTTTGTAATACCATGAAAAGAAGATACTTGACCAGAGTGAACCAATACATCCATTCTCTTGTCTCAAAGAAAAAAAAAAACAAACCACACTTGAAACTTTATTGGTAAGCCTTTGTAGAAGTCACAATGCTAGTAAATACCCCAGTTTCAAATAGTTCAACTACCCAACCAAGATAAAAGCATCCTTTGAATGTAAAACGCATTCCCCTCCAACAGAGATACATTTAGAATGCTTCCAAGTAATTTTCTGTACAAGGGAAATACTAACTGAACATCTGAAAACACCTCTTCCGTCTTGTCAATTGTACACTTACTTAAAGCCAGTGCAGACAGAAGTCTTTGCCCAGGAGAGAAATGGAGTGCCTGTACCGGGCTTCTCGCTACTCTTTATATGGTCCAGTCAGCATGACCTCCCTCACAATGCAATGGAGGCATGTGTGTCAAGTCCTGGCTAATAACCAAGGGAAAGGACTACAAATCCCTCTGTGAGAGAGAGGGCAGCATGGCAGGGAGAAATGATGCTGCAGCAGTGCCAGCCCAGACTTGTTCAGTTAGCTGCAGATGGGCTCTTCTTCAAAAGCATGAATTTGAAGGGGGGGAAAAAAAAAAAAACATCACCCCAAAAGCCTTGCTTAGATCCCATACCTCACCATCTCTCTTGCTTCTCTCAAATTCCTACTCCTCCTGCAAGAATGATTTAGCTGTTCATAAAACTGTAACTGACCAATCACACTTCCCCTTGAGTGTGGCAGGATAAATTGCACTATCTTGAATTCTCTAATAAGTAGCCTGCACAGGCTGGTAGTTCAGTGTCACCTACCTGATTAGTCAGGATATCCTTGCAGCAAGTAGGAAATTAACAATAGAGTATATAATAAAACTTACACAACACTGTTTTCATAAGCTTCCATAACAAAGGTTGCATTTTTTAAAAATAGAAACAGCTTTATTTTCATGTACATGTAATGAGAGATATAGTCCTTGTAACAGCATGATCTATATCTTGCAACAAAAAGCTCTTCATAATTAAGTGCTCTGGACAGTTTTGAAGCTACTCAAATAATCTCTAATACAAGGTTATTAATTTTGTTTTACTGCTCGGAGGCTACAATGCTTATAATAAGATTACAATACTTTAAAAGAATTCCATGAAAATACATGGTTTGTTTCCAAATAACAGAGCAGTTTAGATAACTCTTTCCAAATGCTTTGTTTTGAAAAGTATTTTTAGAGGTAATTGCTAGGCATTACCAACGACATTTCATGATGTTTGCCCTGTCTTCATACATTTCTGAAAAAAACCCTGCTGCTTCAAAACAGCAATAGAGTAAAAAATTAACAAAATAGTAATAAATATCACAAGGATCGGTTCTGGGGCCAGTCTTGTTCAACATCATCAATGACTTGGATGAGGGTACCCTCAGCAAGTTTGTTGATGACAGCAAACTGGGAGGACTGGCTGATTACCCAGAAGGCTGTGCTGCCATTCAGCAGGATCTTGACTGGCTGCAGAGTTGGGCAGAGAGGAACCTCATGAGGTTCAAAAAGGAAAAGTGCAGAGTCCTGCGTCTGGGAAGGAACAACCCCCTGCACCAGTACAGGCTGGGGGCCGAACTGCTGAAGAGCAGCTCTGCAGAGAGAGACCTGGGAGTCCTGATTGATAAGCTAAATGTGAGCCAGCAGTGTGCCCTCATGGCCATGAAAGCCAACGACATCCTGAGATGCATCAAGAAGAGTGTGGCCAGTAGGTCAAGAGAGGTTCTGCTCCCTCTCTCCTCTGCCCTGGTGAGAGCTCACCTGGAGTACTGTGTCCAGTTCTGGGCTCCTCAGCTCAAGAGGGACAGAGAACTTCTGGAGAGAGTCCAACACAGGGCTACCAAGATGATCAGAGGACTAGAACATCTTTCATACAAGGAAAGGCTTCAGGAACTGGGAACAAATGTCTAAATCGTGGGTGTCAGGAGGTTGGGACATCCCTTTTTTCTACTGTAGTTAGAAACAGGACAAGGGGTAATGGGATGAAGCCGCAACACAAAAAGTTCCATTTAAACGTAAGAAAAAAAAACCTATTTCACTGTTCAGGTGAGGGAGCCCTGGCACAGGCTGCCCAGGGAGAGTTGCAGAGTCTCCTTCCTTGGAGGTCTTCAAGACCCACCTGGACATGTTCCTATGCGACCTGATATAGGTGAATCTGCATCTGCAGGGGAGTTGGACTAAATGATCTCTAAAGGTCCCTCCCAACCCTACCATTCTATGGTTCTATGGTCACCACTGCAATTCTATTTTTCTGAACTTGAAATGGTTTAAGTTAATCATAGTACCTGCAAATCTCTATCTTAAAATATGAGTATAGATGTATTAATAGTTCTTAAACACATAACTGAGGTTTACTGACTCTCCTCCCACTTTCTGACACAATGCTCAAGGCATATCATAACAGCAAGGATAAACACACATATATACAGGCACAAAATGCTTACATTCACAGCCCTAAAGTTTTCACACCTATGCTAGTCCATCACATTACGATTAGCAATCAGAATGTCATCCTGTGGTTTTATCCTGTCCTTCACCATCATCCTGTGCTTTTATCCTGTACTACCAAATACTAAAATTCTGGGAAATACTTTTGAGGCAAGGTTAATGAGATTTCAGCGAGCAATGAGCAAGCACAGAGGTTACAGTTAACCCACTCCAAGCAATCTTATCTCACCAGAGGATTAGAAGCAGCACAGAAGAATTTTAACCTGGAGTGGGAGTAGCAGTATTGGGCAGTGCCAGGATGCCCTTCCTCTTCTCCAGCTGCTGTAACGTACAAGTACTCATTACTGCATTACAGATAAAACAAAAGAAATGCTGCCTGCATTCTCTACATTGACTTGAGTCACATCCAAGTTGAAGACTCACAGTTTGTCCTTAAAGAGCCAAATAAATTTTACAGCCTCAGCTCCTGTACTTCCACTTTAAAGCAGGGGATTAATATGAATCTCTGAAGACACCTTTGAGATCTACACATGAAAAATGCACCAAGTTACACAGAAACCTTCATATTCACACTACTACACAGAGATATCCAATATAGTGGGCAGATATACAAAGAAGTATGGTTCTTAATACACTAAACCTTTACAGAAGAAGAAGAGAAGAATTCTCTTGGTACTTCTATTCAAGGTTTTTAACGTGGCTACCAAGTACTACCACCTATAGTAGTATGCAAAAAGTCCTACTGCTTCAAAATACCACTTCAGTAAAAAAAAAGAGAGAAAAAAATCACCATTATATTGTATTTTCCCTTTTAATAGTCACTTAGTAAGCTTTACTTTCGGTGTTTCTGTACTTTGCTCAGCTTGAATACAAAAACGTTGGACTAGAATCAGGGTTCTCAAACTGTCTATACTACTTCCTAGAAGCATCGTATCTTCAAACATCAGCAGGGAATAGCCTCCTTTAACCCTTTTTTTTTTTCCTTTGTATTAGCCTACTGTTCTTCAACAAAACTTTAACACATCCCAGAAAATCTGAGAGAGCAGAGTACAGGAGAAAAAGGTTAGTGAGCAACAAAACAACATGTAGCTGGGAGGTGAGGACCTCCCAGCAAAAGAGAGACACATCCCTTATACAGATTTCTAGCACCATGAAAGTAAACTGAACACCTTTTATCTATTTCATAACAATATTTTTTCCTAGATGATAAAATGCACTAGGCTCCTCTTCCTCACTGCTCCCCAATTCATTATTCTGTTCTTACACTTCTGTTTGGAACATAGATCCTTCTTCTTCAGTACCTCCTACAAACTTTTTTTGCTCTCAGAGAAGAGACTATGAGAAAAAAAACTTTCATTAACATGTCTGCATTCATAGTTGTTATTATTTGGGATTTTAACTGCTTTTAACGTCTTATATTTTGTTCATTACTTGTTCATTACTGTGAAAGACTCAGGATCGTCTTTTTCCAGCAGCTTTGTAACACATTTCAAATACCCACTGCCCTAAAATAGGATAACTTATTTCATGTAGACTGAAATCAACTAGAAAATTGGACAAAATGACAAGCTTTCACAGATATATGTATTTAACCACAAAGCATATCACAATCTATGACCACCTGTCTCAGCACAGCCTTATAATTATGTGTCTCAATTCAGCAGCACAGGTATAAGCCGAAAAGTACACTAAGTTCAGCAAACACGTCAGCACTATGAAACAACTGGCACATTATCCAATTAAATTCATTCACCTCTTGCCTCCATCTCCTTTCTAGATGCTGATGTTGAATCCGGCAAACCTACAGTGAAACTGGTTCAAAGCAAGTCCAACAACACAAAGATATTTTGATGGGCACTTATCTCTCCCTAATTGCTGAGAAAAACAATATATTTCCTTCAGCTGTCACAATTAACTTTTTGGAAAGCAGATTAAAAATTCCCATTGCAGAAAATGCTCTTTAGTTAAGAACTATCTGCATCAGAACAACTTTTTAGCAACTGTATTTTTTTGTTCCAAACCAAGAACAGTCCTTGCAATAGTCTGTCTCAGACTAATTATGCTCAAGTTATACCAATATTTACCCAAAACACAGGTAAGCCACAAGAAGTATGGAAGGGTGTGGGGTTTTTTTGTTTTTGATTGTCTTTTTTAATTAATAAAACACATAAGTTTTAAAGATATGTCAGGGATAAACAACACAGCAGTTTCACCATCACCTGAAGCCATTACCACCACTGAAACAATCAAGTCTTCTCCTCTCACAGTCCACCCCAGACACCCAGAGTTCCCTGAAACTAATACACATTAAAATTAAGATAGGGGAAAAAAAGTCAAAAACTCATTTCAGCTCAAAATTAATTTATTCCAGTCCCTCACATGGCTGAGGTGTTCTACTTGGCACAACAGAGTGGGAGAAGCTTGCTCTGTTAGAGCATTGCTACCTTGAAGTAGTTATGAAACTGCAGCCCAAGACACAAAGCTGTACAATTAACCTTTTACGGAAGACTTATTAGCTCTACAGCGAACACCGAGGAGATAAATTCATCAGGACAAAACTGTTTTACAAAGTCAATTACCTGCTCGTTTGGGTTATCAAAGCTGAGGGAATGAAATTGTGAGACAGTTCACAGGGCAACTACCACACCAGAGCAAAACCCTCTCAAATCTAAGTATTGATCCATATTGCAGGCTGCAGCAACACTTCACATGGACTCTCTCAGAATGTCTGGAGAAGTCAGGTTTAGACACCCACGACATAAAAGCAGGTTACATTTTACTCACGACTTCGGAGAGACAACACGTTATATCATGTGGCTCTAAGATAGAAGTATTGAAAAGGTCTTTCAAAAGTTTGATTTAGTAAGAACCAAGAACAAAAAGTCAATGACTTGCCAAAAAAAAACCTGTCCTGTTAAAAAACTGACATTAGGTAATACATTTTGATTTTTCTTGAAGTAGTAAAGGAGCACAGTCTTACTTTCCTGTCTTCACTATGGCAGAAGCAAACACCAGTTTCTTTCTTAATTTACTCTCTGAGCATCTGCTTCAAAACTACAGCACAGAACAAATCCTAAAAATGTTACAGACCACCAGAAATTCCTAGATTTTTTTTTTGGTGGTAAACCACACTTGGAGAGCTGTGTTTGTTTTGTACTCTCACTCCTCTCCTTTCACTGGTATCTCTATTGTATCAAGTACCAGCAATCCATGGCTGTGCGTGTGTAGAAGGAAACGGTAGGTATCTAAGGCTCAGCCTCTCTGCTATGAGCACTTCACTTCTGCTTCAGACTAGCTCTAGTCCACTCTCACAAAACAATGTGGTTGAAGCTCATCTTCCAACCTAATTTTTACCAAAAAAAAAAAAAAGAAGGAACCTGCTCTGTCTTTCAGGTGTTCTGGTTCACGTTGCAAATAGGTCTTGAAATCAGGAGGACAGGCATGTGATTCACTTCAGAAGGTCACTCTGATCCAGTCTTTTTGCTCTTGGCAAGCTGAAACTGCTAGCTAAGTCCACCTGGACCTCATCAAGTTCACCCAGGGCCACAGAGACATCTCTACACCAGACTCTCTAGCACAGGAAGTACAAAACAATTTCATAACAGAAATGTTCAGTTGGTCCTATGCAGAGAGAGCAGAGGTCTTGGCAGAACTTACTCAGTTTGGCCCTGTACTGTGCCTCACTGGTTGGAAAACCTGCTCTGAATTAGTATCAAAATAAACATCTCTTATCAAAGTTTAGATATGCTTGCTGATTACAGGAATCAGAAACTAGCAGCGCAGGAAAATTTATCTTCTGAAGACACAGGTCTTACCTTAGTTCCCAAAATTCTTCATGTGTTTTGGTTTGTTTGTTTTTAGTAAACTACTCTACAAACAAGCAGTCATGGCTAATCAATCAGTACTTTGCATCACCACAAGCTCTTATTTTATGCCTGAAATTCAGTTTGAATGACATAACGGGTACCACTGAATACATATGAAGCTGTATGAAGACTACTCAGAGGATTTTGCTGGAAAGGAGGTGCAGAAGAGACAAATGCTTGAACAACTAGAATATCACAGTGAAGCATGGGAAGTAGTCCTGAATGTGATCTGCACAACACTTCACCTCTTTACTCAAAAAGAGCCTGCAGAACAGAACACAGGAAACTACAGGCATGCTATTAATCTGTATGCTAAAAATTGGACCACACTCAGATTTTAAAATCCATTAAGACCAGCACAAGGCAGAAATCATTCTTTGTTTTCCATTCATTGCCATGCCAAGAGACTTTCCCTTAGTTGACTCATTTTTGAACCAAAAGTGTAATAAAATTTACTTTGTGCTTTGGAAAGTATGGTTTGATACAGCTTTGTAAGACTCTAGACCTAATTGCAGAACAATATGCAGCAAGCCCTCCACACGCTCAACAACACTGTCTGGAGGGAAAGAAATGAGCAATGTTTAACAGCAGGACTATTTTGAAACTGACTACAATCCACGCAGCCATATTCCACACTAAGGTTTTCATTTTCTGGCATCCTGTAGTGACATCTGAAGATCAAATATACATCTAGTAAGGTATTTCTGAGTTTGACAGCATTTCTATGGCTTTTCCCGATTCTGTTGGACCCTTGAAACTGAAGTTCACAGCACCAAGTGTCACTGCTGGCCACTCCATTTTGCACAGCATCTCAATTGAGTTGCAACAGTTTTCCTAAGAAGCTGCTGCTAAGAACTACGGAGGAAGTAAAGCATTCTTCAAGAGCGATTTTCCCTCCCACTGCCTCCCACACTGCATCTGAACAAAAATAAAACAAAAATCTTGAATTTGGAGGAAGGTTACAGAAGTTATCTTCACTCTCTAAGAACAACCCAAAGATTACAAAATGTCTCCAACAACAGTAACGCCTCCCTCTTGCAACAGTCAGGACTCAAAGACAGAGAAACCTTCCTTTCAAAGAAGAAGAAATAACTTCTCAGATGCACAACAGGTAGTATCTGGAGGGCAAAGATAATCCTCCGAAGAGGTTCTCTACCCAGTCAGAAACACCTTGTCAGTAACCAAGACTGTAAACAGCTACAATTTTTCACCAAAAGAGCATTTGGTTCTATCATTTTTTAAATGCTTACTCCTTACTGGAAGGTATAGGGGTAAGATTTCAGTTTTATATCCTAATTTTTACCACCACAATAAGTTAAACAGAACCACGCAAGCCAATTCAAGTAGCATTCAAAACCACTAAACAGCCACCAGGTACTCAGCAGAAAAATATGCTATGGACAAACGAGATTCCTCTCAGTTTATAGAGCACAAGCACTATTAGAAGGTCAGTTTCAGCCATGGGAATCGGCATCGAGCATCCCTGTTCCCTGCATTTAATAGCGTGACGTTAAACACAATTTCTGCCATCTTTTTCATCTCAAAACTGTGGTTAAAAATGCATTCCTGTACAGTCCATATACCAAAATGCCTTCTTCCAAGGAGAGAGGGATGAAGGAAAGACAAAGAAGGAAGTAACTGGGGAAATGAAATTTAGAAGTACTCAGAGAAACTTTCCAACAGTGCTTGGCACCACAAAACATCATCCGAAGGGGTGAAACGGAAACGTAACGCTTCGGACATTAACCGGTGACTTGCAATGGGAAATACTAAAGCCTCATCTTCACAGTCGCTGTGACCTTACGGCATCTAAAAAGCAGAGGACTGGTAACTTCTCCTCTTTGGCCTCACCTCAATAGTTTATTCTTTTTCCCACGATGCAAATGTAGGTCATTCGCTCTGAAACGCCCCGGGAAGAGAAGAGGGGGAAAAAAAAAAAAAGAACCAGAACAGAAGCCAACCCACAGCTTTAGAGCCCAGAGCAGCAATGACTCTGCAGGAGCAGAGGCGCGGGGCAGAGCGCGCTGTCGGGGCGGCAGGCTCAGACCTCCCCGTCTCGCCGTCGGCCCCCGGTTACCGCTCAGGTTGAGGCTGACGGCGATTACAGCACCACCCGCGGCGTCCATCCCCTTCACCCGGCCCCCCCCTCCGCACCCAGAAGCGGCAGCTCGCCGGGGCCGCGCTCTCTGCCACGCTCCCCGCAGGGCCGAGCGGGCGGCTCGAGCAGGACGGAGCAGAGCGGAGCGGAGCAGCGCAGCGCCGCCGCCGCCGCTGCGGGCCCGGCGGGAGCCACAGCCCNGGGAGGGGACGGCCACGGCGGCCGGCGGAGGCGCGGGCCGAGCCCGGGGGGCAGCGTGGAAGGCCGCTTACCGGCGTGCTGGTCCCGCGGCCACAGGTAGTAGGTGGCGGGAATGACGATGAGCCCCACGAAGCTGGTGAGGAAGTAGAAGAACGTGTTGCCGCTGTCGTCGTACTGGAACTGTTGCCCCGCCATGGCCTCTCAGCGCACCGACCGAACAAGGGGCTGCCTGCTTGCTTGCTTGCTTGCCTGCCTACCCTGCCGCCGCCGCGTCCGTACCGGCGGCTCGGTGACGCCGCCCCCGGCTCGCGCGGGGCCGGGCCGAAGCCAGCCGGCCGCTCCCCTGTCCCGCGAGAACGGGCGCCGCCGCTGCAGCTGCCGCCGCCGCGGAAGGAGACGTGTCACTGCGCAGCCACCATAGCCATTGTGGCGTCGTCACGGACGCTGATTGGCTCGCCGAAAGCTCCACCCTCCCCTCGCTCCTCTCGCCGCGCCGCGAGCACCGCCCGAGGCGGGGCGGGAAGGGGCGGAGCGTGTCGGATCGCTCCGCCCCGCCCCGCCCCGCCCCCGCGCCCGGCCGTGACCCTGCCGTGAGGGGCGTTGTGGCCCCGCGCGGTGCCCGCAGGGAGCGGTGTGCTGACCCTCTGCCGCCTCCCGCAGTTCCCTGCCTTCAACGCCCTCCTTTCCCCTCCCCCGCGTGCAGCGCGTGTCCCAAGGCACCAAGGCGCGCGGGGAAGGGTGTAGGGGCAAGTGCTTGCCTGAGCCCAAGTGCGGCTGTTGCTCTGAGAGGCTGTGCCAGCCACATCCCTGGCAGTGCTCACGGACAGCCTGGATGGGGGCTCTGTGCAACATGGTCTAGTGCAAGATGTCTTTGCCCATGGCACAAGGGTTTGTCACTTGCAGGATGAGAGCAACATGGTCTAATGCAAGATGTCCTTGCCCATGGCACAGGGGTTTGTCACTTGCAGGATGAGAGCAACGTGGTCTAGTGCAAGATGTCCTTGCCCATGGCAGAGGGGTTTGTCACTTGCAGGGTGAGAGCAACGTGGTCTAGTGCAAGATGTCCTTGCCCATGGCAGAGGGGTTTGTCACTTGCAGGGTGAGAGCTTGATGTTTGCCTGCCAGATCCCTCCTGAGGATTTTCACCAAAGACAGTTTTGCAAAGTCAAGGGTTACTATTTGATTTATATGAGGTGACAGAAGTAACAGATTCGAGATTGCCGTTGATAAATACGCTTAATGCAGCAGCACCTGTATATGATCAAAATGCCAGCAACGCTTATCCCAGACATTCCTCTTTTTTTGCCACAAAGCAAAAAACAAGTGTAATTCTTAATGAAGAAAGTGTCACTGTCTTGGTGGAGGGAGTACAGTCCATCAACTGTCTTGTCTGGGTCTTCAGTCTCTTTCTCCCTGCCACATCTTTCCCCGAGTCAACCTGAGAGGAAGCAGAGTGAAAGCACTCAAAAGACTAAAAAGCCATCTCTCTGGGGACTCCATCTCCCCTCGGGACTTTTACACCCCAAACTTCTGTGCACCCTCCCTGGGGTGACATTTAACATGATTTGAGTGAAGAGTTGAGGAATACAGACATATGTTTAGCATGTACCTCTTTTTGCTCGGTATCATTTTTAGGGATGTCAATGGGGTGTTAAATTTAATATTAGTTTCACAGTTAAAGAAACAGTTATCTCACTCTGGGCACCATGGCCTTGCTGAAACTGTTCTGAATTTGTTTTTCTCCTCAGTTTCTCCCTCTAAAATGGGATTGCCTTGCTTTCACAAGGCTTCCTCCCTTGGCTGCTTTTCATGAAGGTCTCTTAGGCCTCTACCTCCCAGGTCCATACCAGAGATAACTGGGCACTGGCACTTTTAATACTTTGTGTGCAATTCCTACAGGGTTTTACCTAGATGATCTTTAAGGTCCCCTCCAACCCAAAACATCCTGTGGTTCTGTCATTGAAACTGGGCTGCCCTGCAGGAGCAGTGGGGCTTTGCACTAGACATAGGGCAGTAATGTTTGTGATGGGCATTGGAGTGGAGGAGGCTGCAGGAGCAGGGCTAGGGCAGACAGGAAGGCTGTGAAGGTAGAAACTAGGAAACAGCGTTCAAGGATAAATAAGGGACCAAAAGTCGTAGTGTTCTTAAGATGTCTAAGAACTTGGATAAGAAAAGTAGTTCAGATCTCTGAAGTCCCGAGGATTTGGTGGATGGACTCTGAGCAGCCATGTGAGGGCAAATGATTAAAATATGTCTAATTATGGATTTGGTTACAGGAACGATCATGCACTACAGGAATATGTGACCTTAAAGGTGTGAAATCAAAACGCAAATACTAGGTTGGGATTCATCACACCATTATTGTCAAGTTACTTCTTTGAGGCAGAAAAGATTGGTGATCATGCCCATTCCTGAGGATGTGCCCGTCTCTACAGCTTCACCATCATCAAGTGTACAGCCACCCATAAATGTGATCTCATAAATGTCTCACAGCTTCAGGACTTGTAAGTTCAGGCTATGGGAAAACATGACACAGAGATGGTGATGGCAAGGGAAGCATTAGACATACCTCAGTGGGAAAAAAGTGCCGTCCCAACATTGAAGAAGACTGATGTAGGAAGTGGCAAGACAGATGATAACATCACAGCCAATGACAGGCACCAATGTTCTGGTGCCATGATATAGTAATCTATAGACAGAAGAAACCTGGGAAAATATTTTGTCTTGATTAAAAGGGGGAGCGGTAATTTTATTATTATTATTTATTCCTATCTTTGTAATTGTTCCCAATTAGATCCTTATAGGGTTCATAGGCAATATTTAAGATATTTCCTTTTGTGTTTTTTGCTATATACAATGCCTTTGAGCATTGTACACCTTCTGCAGTGATGACAACTCTTGAGGAGCTGTTTTGGAAGATGCTTGAATGCATGAAATTCGCCTCCCTCTATGGCCTTTTAGTCCTTAATGTTTTACAGTGAGGCAGTGAAAAGCTTCTGTACAGAAATAAAAAAGATGCAAGACAGATAAAGAAGTACACGTGTGCTTAGCCCAGTTTTGTAATCAGAGGAAATGCTCTCTCTGCAACTGTGTTCATCTGCTGATTCTCTTACTTCAGTCAGATAAAGGGCCAAGGCTCTCAAGGATCATAGAATCATAGACTGGCAGGGTTGGAAGGGACTTCTAGAGATCATCTAGTCCAACCTCTCTGCAGAAGCAGGTTCACCTAGATCAGGTGGCATAGGACCATGCCCAGGTGGGTCTTGAAGATCTCCAAGGAAGGAGACTCCACAACCCCTCTGGGCAAAGGATAATTCAGTTCCTACACATTTGTGAAAGTAACCTGTTGGATGAGGAAGGCTTGTGANCAGGTGGGTCTTGAAGATCTCCACCTGTGGGTGCCCCAGCTTGAAGGACCAGCACAGGGTGAGCTAAGATTTTATTAGATGCTGTGAAATCCACAGAGGCCATTCTAGCATGGAACCCAAGGGTTTGAGTGCTGTTCCTTAGGTACATGATTTTTCCCATAAACAGTGATGGCGATCCCTTGCTTCCCAGGGGAAATAAGTGATGTTACTTTTTCCCCTCATAGCCTTGCCTGGAAGGTCACCTGGGAAAAAACATCCACACCTGCTTGGATTTCAGGAGCAGCTGGGTCCACTGGAGGTGAAGATAGCATTATGTGAACCTCACTTTGTATACAGCTGTTTCTAAACTAGAGGAATTTGATCTTCACAAAATGCTCTCAAAATACTTTAAGGGCCCACTGTGTCACCTCACAAAAGTTCCTTATTTCACAACTCAGCACTATCATGCCACTAATAGTCATGGTGAGCCCTTCCACATGAGCAGGGCCTGCCCAAATGGGTTGCTGCAGCAGTGGGGGCTGCCTCCAGCATCTCACAGCAAACTTCTGCAGTCTGCCTGGCTTCCCTTCAGCACCCTGCACCTGCCTCAAACTGCTCACGTTATCGGCATTGTGCTTTCACAGTCACCAGCATCCCTCTTGCACATCCACTGGTAATGTCTCTGATCTTGTCGGAGATTGTCAGCTGCTGAGCACCTCTACCAGGTGTGCACCTTTGGGCTCTTATTGAGGGAATGTTGCAAGAATGCAGCCTTCTGAATTCAATCCTACCTTAATTCCAAGGTCCACAAGCCAGAGACCCAAATTACTGGCAGGAGAAAGAGTGCTTTGATGAGATCTCATAATCTCTGTGAAACAGAAGTAACAACAAACCTGGTAAAGTACCAAAGATGACATGTCAGACTGGTTTAGCAGGCAAGAATGGTGAAATGTAGGACATTTCATCTGTAACAGAGATGTCGTTTCCAAACCAAATGGAAGATTTTGTGATTGTGAAATGGCAATCACAGTCTAGTAGTTACGCCTACAGCTGCGGGAACTTTTATCCCAGATGTCATAACCTTCTTGATCTTTTGTGAGTTGGAGGACTGCCTTCCAATAAAGACTGGAGAGCAGGGTTTTCCAGAGGCAATGACTCTCTATTCCATGTGTTATAATATAGTGTCCATATATATAGTAAAAATAATAATAATGGACATTAATAATAATATATAATATAATACAATCCATATGCCACAATCGCTAGGCTTTGTCTAATGTAGCTAATAATGTTTAAGCTGCTAGAGCTAAGTTTTGACCAACTTTTTCTACAGCAGCCCTCCCTCTATTTTTATTAACATTCTTGTTGTCCTATGGGAGAAGAATATTTGTAGCCTCTAAGGCTACAAATACAAACAATAGTATTATAAAGATCATTAGAAAAATTAACACTTACCATTCATTTTGCCCAGGCTCCTAAATCTGGCACCCAGGAGGTGATCCAAGACCATACTTCTTGGAATCTTGCTGAAGTGTTGTCCAGTTGTACTTCATGTATTCATTTCACTTGTACCCACAACTTACAGATGTTGGCTGAAATCCTTCCACTCTGGTCAACGTGCATGCAACAGCTGGTATTAATAATTGCACATACTCCCCTTTGTGAAGCTAACAAAATATCTAATGCCGTTCTATTTTGCAGTGTAATTTTGTAGAGCTGCAAAACCTCTTCTTGTAATGCTGAAACTACATCAGCAGTATTGTTGCCAAGGATTTCAATTGCTTCTGAAATGTTAAATAAGGCTTTTTCTCATTCACAAACTCCCAACCAGGGAAGAAACCATCTAGCAATGGGAGTGGAATGTGGTTGGGCTTTCTATTAGTGGATTACTACATTTGGTCCCATCAACAAATGTTTGTAACCATGATCCTGATTCCATAGTCAAATTTGAGAACACAGAAATGCTAAGAGTTGTGGCTTCTAAGGTGCAAGTCCACAGCCAATCTCCAGGTAGTGTTTTGCAAGCTCTCGTCACATGTCCTCAGGTACAGGCCAAGGTATATTGGAAACATCCTGAAGTATTCCCAGTATTCCTGTTTTCATTGTTTGATTACAATCAAGTTGCCCACAAGGGTGGTACCTTAAGCTTAAGTTGACTGGAGAGGGCCTGACACTCCACATACATTGGATATCTGCTCTTTGCTCCTGAGACTCTCACCCTGCATCGTTGCGAATCAATGTGGTCTCAATGGAAAGTAATTATTTGATATAGGCATCCTTCACAGGGAAACACGTGAAGCCAACTTGGGAGGTTGGGTATGTATTCAACAGTCACTTTTCTTAATAATTTGGATTATGGTTTGTGACAAGGTAAAATAGAGGGTTTCTCTCCACTCATTATGGGACTGTACAGACTTAGATATTCCCTTTACCTTTGTAATAAGCACCGCCAATGTTGGTAACTTCACCATCTCCTTAATCTTCCTAAGTAAGAACTTGGTAAGACAGTATACAGCCCCTTCCACATGGACTCGTTTTTATTTAGATGAAAATTCTTTTACTAAAACTTTATCCCTAGGCTGCACATCACGTAACTGCATCTCTGGAGAGGTAGTTTGGTACCACTGAGCATGCTCCCTTTTAATTTTGAAACTTTCTTGTAAGTTTAGAACACAATGTGTTAAATGCCTATTTCTGTTCATAAGGGTGGTTTTGGCAGGGATGTAAGATCCTGGTATAGCTAAATGTCTCCCTAAAATAACTTCAGCAGGCAACAATCCCAAGGGTTGCCTCGGAGCACTCCAAACGTCCTATAAGGCTAATTCAATGCTACTGCACAATGTAACCCTGTATATGTGCAAAATTTAGCTATTCTCTCCTGAACAGCTCAATTCATTCTTTCTACTTGCCCAGATGCTTGAGGGCAATAAGGAGTATGCAAGTTTTTTTCTGTTCCTAAACTCTTTTAAAGTCTGTCGATTATTTCTGCAGTGAAATACAACCCTCTGTCTGATTCAATAGATTCTGGTACTCCACACCTAGAAATAATTTCTTTAAGGAAAGCTTTTATTACTTCTCCAGTGTCTGTTTTTCTTGTTGGGATAATTGGTCTACTATTACTAGCAATTGCTTCTGCAAGTGTATCAGCATAACCTATTTGCAGTCTTTGGAATGGTAAAAATGCCCATGGTTGGTTTTCCAATTCACATACAGATTTTATTTTTGAGAATTTTTTATATATATGACAAGTAATAATCCCTTCAGCGGCTCTACTCTCTACTACCCTCTCTACTCTGCCCTGGTGAGGCCTCATCTGGAGTCCTGTGTCCAGTTCTGGGCTCCTCAGCTCAAGAGGGACAGAGAACTTCTGGAGAGAGTCCAATGCAGGACCACCAAGATGATCAGAGGACTGGAACATCTTTCATACGAGGAAAGGCTGCAGGAACTGGGGCTGTTTAGTCTAGAAAAGAGGAGACTGAGGGAGGGATCTTATTAACATTTACAAATATCTAAATGGTGGGTGTCAGGAGGTTGGGACATCCCTTTTTTCTGTTGTAGTTAGCAACAGGACAAGGGATAATGGGATGAAGCTGCAACACAAAAAGTTCCACTTAAATATAAGAAAAAACCTATTTCACTGTTCAGGTGAGGGAGCCCTGGCACAGGCTACCTAGGGAGGGTCTTGTCTGTCAAAGTGGGTCTGTTCTTCCGTTCTTTGCATCTTCCATATCAGATTGGCTTTCTTCATCTATGAGAATGCTGAAGAATGCCACAGTCTAATAAATCACAGTAAAAGGCTTCACCCAGCTTGGTGTTTGTAGGAGTTCAGGAGGGGTACCTGGCAGGACGTGGGGTGTGGCAGGGACATTCCCGCTTAATTGCTCTAAAATCTGGAACAAATCGAAAGCCAAGACCCCTTTTTTCCCTCCAGTCTGTGCAGGTTTTGGTTTTCTCACGGGTAGCATGTGAGCATTCTGCGGGGATCCAGACACCTCGAAGATTGCTCGGGGCGGGGATTGAGCCGGCGGCGGGATTCGAACCCACGTGAAGGCTCCCGGGGAGAGGACGCTGCTGTCCGGCAGGGGGCGCGCCGCCCTCGCCTTTGAGGTCCGTGAGACGGGCGGCTGTGCCGGTCTGGGCCACGCCACGTCACGGCGCGCTCCGCCACGACATCAGCAGCACCAAAAATCATCATCATCATGATCCCCAGCGCCCCCATCGGCCCCGGCCCGGCCGCCGTGGGGTCTGCGCTTCACGTCTGGGTCTGAGTCTCTCCGGGCCAGGATGGCGGGATTTGCTGTTACAAATACTCCCCGTCCCTCTGTAGTTCCTGGTGTTAGTACTAATGGTTTGCTTAAAACCATTTAAGCAAATATTTTTACAAGTATCTAATATCCTGTTGATAGATACCACCAAAAAAAAAAAAAAAAAAAAGGGAGGGGGGATGTCCCAATCCCCTGACATCCTCCATTTAGATATTTGTCGTAGTAAAGTTCATTTGTTTCGCTCAAAGGATGCTTCACGGGGCCACCTCCTCCATCCAATCATAGCTGCCCATTCCTTCTGGCACAATGCTATTGCTCGGGTTTTTGAGAGACTTGCAGTGCACTGTCTTCCTCCAGTTTTCTAGTACCTCAGCTAAGAGCATCCTTTTCTCTATGCTGGGTATGTTCCCTGTACCTGTATGCCAAATGCATGTGCCTTGCAATGAGCAGGATGCACGTACCTCTCCTAGCATGCTTCTGAGTTGGAACTTGAACCCACTCAAACCCAGAATATACAGAATTTAGTAGCAGCATTTTAACATTCTCTAGTTAGTGCCTCCCGTACCCAAAGATGACAGGTGAACTCATCTGATGCCAACAACTGGACACTTGGAGATGAAAGGGTGCCTAGAGTCCCATCCAGGTCACCAAACTGTTACACGGTGCTACAGCTCAAGCTGTGCGCTTCTGAATAAAGAAATACCTTGGCAATTACACCCTTACAATCTAAATTCCCCACCCCTCATACAACAGTTCAGCTTTTTATTGGTTTGGTTTGCTTGCTGCTGCACTGCTGAGCAGTTGCAAAGGGGTCATCTTCTTATACAATATACAGTGATTCTATATCCTGTTCTACATCTTCGTGGGCCAGTTTCATCCCATTCTGTAGTTAGCTGTTCCCCATGTTGTAATATGATGGTTACAGTCCATATGTCACATCTCTAGGCTTTGTCAACTGCAGGTATTAATGTTTAAGCTACTAGTGCTGAGTTTTGATCAGCTTTTTCTACAACAAAGGCCACCTGACATGGTGCTGGGAAGTTCTGTGGTTCACACTGTTGCCAAGCAAGTCTGATAAGAAGGCAATGGATTTCCAATGATTTGCCAGATTTATAGGTGTATTAGTTTCCAGCAAAACACAATATGACATTACGTAAGTCTAATATATCTAGATCACTAAACCAACAAAGGAAGAGGGCTCTTAGTGTGTGTAGGTGAGAAAGAGGGAAGGTAACAGATTTACATGGCATGTTTCATTGAAATGGACATTGCTAACAAAATAGCTCTTTGTAAGAGCTTCAGAAGCACCTGTGGCCATGGAAAAAATACAGACCTGGAAAAGGCAGCAGGATCTGCACTGTGTGTGTAGTTGGGAGCCATCTCAGTATGCTCAGTGCTGCTGGGTGGTCAGCTCCTGGTCCACTCTGCAGACAGCGTCCCACAGGAGCTATTTTTTTTTGTTTTTTTTTTTGTTTTGCTGAGCTATTGCAGAGATGTCATTCCTCTGTGAGTGTCTTGTGGCATAAGACAGTCCATTCAATTAGTTACAGTCTGCAAAAGCTGTGTGTCACCAACCTAAAGAGCTATGGACCAGAAAAAGACTCTCATGAAGAGAAATACACTATGGGAGGGAGGGTGCCTGCAGTGAGTTCCACTAGGACAGGTGGGTGCCTGCACCCACTTCCCTGCAAACATCACTGCCCCTCTCTTTGGCACTTTTTATTGCTGCTATTTTATTTACTCCTGGTAGAGAAGCCAGATTCAAGTTGTGGCCCAGTGATGCACCCTGGCAGCACAGTGGACCTATGTTCTTTATGTTTGCATGTTGGTGTCATGGTTTAACCCCAGCTCATAACTAAGGCCCACAGAGCTGCTCACTCACTCCTCTCATGGTGGCAGGAGGAAGAGAATCATAAATGTGAGAAAAGCCATGGGTTTAGATAAAGACAGTTTAATAGGTAAAGTGAGAGCTGTGTGTGCAAGGAAAGGAAAACACAGATTTCATTCACTACTGCCCTCAGGCAGGCAGGTGTTCAGCCATCCCCAGGAAAGTGGTGCTTCATTACATGTAATTGTTAATTGGGAAGACAAACTCCATCACTGCAAATGTGTCCCCTTTCCCTCTTCCTCTCCCAGCTCTATATGCTGAACATGGCAGGATGTGGTCTGAGATACCCCTTTGGTCAGTTGGGGTCAGCTGTCCCCGCTGTATCCCCTCCCAGCTCCTTGTGCAGCCCCGGCTCACTCGCTGGTGGAGTGGGGTGAGGAGCAGAAAAGGCCTTGACTCTCTGCAAGTGCTGCTCAGCAGTAACTGAAACGTGCCTGTGTTATCGACACTGTTTCCAGCACAAATCCAAAACACAGCCCTGTACCAGCTATTGTGAGGAAAATCATCTCAGCAAGACCAGCACTGTTGTTTTTTATGGAAATAAAGCTAGCAGTTGCCCAGAGCTATAGAGAAGTTGAGCTGTACGATGCATCTAACATGACCGTACATGGAGGAAATGTCTCCTTGTTTAAACCTCTTCTTGGGGTGTCCACAAGAGTGTAAGTCCTTCTGGCAGGGATTACCACATTATTCCATCCCCTGGTGTTCAATTTGCTTCCAAACAAGGATTGGGCCAGACTGATAGCAATAGGATAGGGGAGGCAGGTGAGCAGGTCAGTGATTTGGAAATCTGTAGGATGGGGAAACAGAGCTTTCCTGGGCAGTGTACTGACCACTGCAGAACTTTATGCAGTGAGTTACAACAGATGGCAGGAAATGGGCTTTTTTTTTTGCTGAGAGGTAACAAATTCAGGAAAAAAAGTACTAGACCAACTTGTTGGCAGCTTGTCTCTCAGCTAAGTAGAAGTTAATGGCAGCCCAAAACCTCACAATGCTCCTGAACAAAGTGCAGGGCCAGAAGAGCCACGAGAGTGGGAAGACAAGAGCTTATGTCCCTCATAAGCTCATCTGTGGCTTTTGGGCTGTGATTTTCTGAAGTCTTTCTCATAGCATAAAATCCAGAGATTTAATTACATCAGGAATCAATTAGGTTGGTATTTTGGCTACTTTCTTCTTTTCCATTAGGTGCAAGGGAGTAATTGTAGGGTGCGGTACTGAAGCTGAGCAATGCTTTAGGGGTTGAGGGCTTCTGCTGACCTAGGTCCAAAGTGCTGGCCTTTCTCCCTTTTTCTCTCATCTTTCTATCATCTTTCTCTCTTCCTCTCTTTTCTTTCTCTCCCTTTCCCCCAGTCTCGCACAGGGAGCAGCTGTGAGAGTTTTGCCCTTGAGGAAGTGCAGGCTTTTCTGTAGGGCTTCGCAGGCACCAGAACAGGGCACTAACATTGAGAATAGTAACAATGAAAGCTGACTGCTGCTTCTCTGGAAATTAATAAGCATTGCAGTTAAATCCAGCAACTGGAACTCAGAGGTATTACGAGGATAGGCACAACAAAGATGTAGTAAGTGGATTATCTGAAAAGTCCTTCCCCCACCTTTCTCGTCCGAGTTTGAAAATTTTGTTTACATTAAGTATTCATGCCATATCTTCAAACAAGGCATGGGAATCATGTCTTTAAAAAAGGGAAGGTGATTTAGAAGTTATACTTACTACTTGGCGTTCAGAGCTCTTCAAACAATACCCGTTTTAGATGGTTGACGCTGCATGTCGGGGAAGACAGAAGTAAGTCACAAAGATTCCTGTGAGTTAAACTATTTTCCAAGCTGATTATGAAGCTTAGAGCTCAAATGGTCTTTGCACAGAAACTCACAAAATACCTTTTCTTTTTAAAGGGTTATCACCACCTAATTCATTTTACCTCGAGGTGTTGTTTACTCCTCTGCTGCTCAGAAAATGCTCAGGAAGTGTGATATGCTGGTCCACCTCACAAGCCTGTCCTAAGGTACAGCAGCTTAGCACGGTGTAATGCTGCCGCGTGTTCACCGTGGCTGGGCTTTGTTAGTGAATATTGTTTGAATGTTTAAGAAGGGCTTTCCCAGTCATTTCATTTATTCTTCAATAATCTCAATCACACTGCCACTGATCAGGTGAAATTCTCATTGACACCATTGCCTGGCTGCTAATGATGCAAGATTTGCCCAAGAAATCATTGCAAAACGAGTGCAACATTGTGCATGAGGGGTTGTGCTGGCTTCCAGAGACTTTTTATCAGCTTTCAATAACACGATATTATTAACTACCATTCTCTGGTTAACTTTGTCCTCTGCTTATTTGTAAGGTGCAAGAGTGTCTGGGTCTAAAGTGTCAGAAGGCAAATAACAAAATTTGGTTTTCATTAGGATTAAAAAGCAACTAATATCAAAGAAAAGTTGTGGCTAAAATAAAGGGACTTTACAAATGTTATCTACTGTCAGAACTGATCTACACCTCACATTAATGGCTAAAGCAGACGCTTGCTAGTACATACCATTGATATAGAAAGCAGAGCTAGAGAAGGCAAAGAGAAGGGCAACTGAAAATGATCAAGGAGATCTTATGGTTGCTTTGTGTGGAGCAAGGAGGCAGGCCAGGACTCTGCATTGGGAATGGATGAGAAAAGACAATTTGGAGGGTTACAAAGCTTTGGCAATGGCAACAGAGCAGAAGAGCTGCTCGCAAGCATTGCAACATCAGCATTGTGGGGAAACTGAAGGAAACTGGTAGGAGATTGGTTTAAAACAAGACATTCTTTATACAGACTGTAGTGAACTTATGTTTCTGGAAACTACATAAGGTTGGAGGAGTCAGTATCAGCAAGTTGATAAAGGGGTTAGATGGACAATGGATCCATGGATGGATACTAAAAGGGCTAGGCCAGGACATACCCTTGAACATCCCTAAGCATGGAAGTTCCAGATACAGCAGAGAAATTGGGCAACAGCTGCAGGAGGTGGCTAGGCTCATGTGCTCTCCTCTACTGGCCTCTCCTATTGGCTCTGCCCAGTGAAAGCAGCAACGTGTGCCTATATTCATACATGCTTGCCCACTGACTTCAGTCCCTTCCCTCTGTCAGAGAGATTTCTTTGCTTCTAAAAGTTGTTTTGTTTGTTCATTAACAGCCTTCTTGTCTGCAGTGTAATAAAAAAAACTCTGAAAGACGCTTTGACTTTTCTGCTTCTGCATCAGAAATGTCTGTCCCAAATATATGGACCTTGGCCAAGGTGGTTTCTACTTAGTCCCAGCCATCCCAGATGAGGTCTCTCAAGCAACAGGAACTGGCTGTGGGATCCATCTGTCCACACAACTCTGTGACATGTACTTCAGTGCTGCCCATGGTAAGAGATGGGAACTCTACAATACACAAAGATGGGAGTGAAGCCTTTTCTGAAAGCAGTAGAGCCAGGGAGTGTTCTGAAACTGTCCTGGTGCATCAGAGCAGCAGCCTGTGACACTCCCAGTACAGGGCAGCTGCAGCTGTGATACTTACTGGTAAGGAGCTGCAACAGCTCATGACAGAACAGAACATCAGCAACTTACTGCTGCACTCCTCTGGGCGTGCTGAGTGCCTGCCTGAATCATGAGGCCAGGGCATGAGGAATAAGATGGCTTTTGGTGCCGCTTTGATCTTCTGCCCAGGGAGCTAATATAAGGTCACGGGAGATTCAGGCAGAGAAGGCAAACAGTGCAGGTAAATGTTAGATTCAGAGGGATTTAGCCTAATCCAGGGGAAACAGAGACAGGTACATCTTTGCTATGGATAGGGACAGGCCACCACTTGAAGAGGTCCTGACCATCCAGTGATTAACACCAGGGCAGCAAATACACAATAGCTTCAGCCTAGCTAAACATAACCATCACAGAGACAATGGGGATGGCATGCCCAGACAAGGGGCAGCTCTGCTGCTCAGTGGAGGTGTATTTTAAAGCTTTCTTTTCTCACCTTGATGTCTGCCAGTCTGTATGAAGTAAAGATCTGTATGAATACTATTAGGTATTTTCATATTTATTTTTTCATCACTGATTTCCAGTTGGCCTTTTTATTTCCCCGCCCCCTCCCCCCTTTAACTATTAGGCTGACAAACCCAAAGCTGTGTTGTATTCTCCATCCTAGATGTCAGGCACCAGGTGATAAAGATCTGTAGCCAGATGCAGAGGCTGTGCAAGCATAATGGACAAATGTAATTCTGTAGAGCTTTTATTATCATTCCTCATGAAAGCACTGTACTTTGTGGCATAAATCTGCAACCACAACCTTTTCAAACATGGGCTACCGTTGAGAGTTACTACTTCTCCAACTTTGTCAAAGGATTAACGGAGACCACCACTAGACTAAGACATTGTATGATGTCACGTTGATTTTTTGTTTTTTCACAGCTGAGCTATATATTCCAAACAGCAGTGTTTCTGATGCAAATGCTACAGCCTTTCACTGCAGCAAGTTGGAGGAGCGATGCTATGATATTAATAAAGCTGTCAGATTAAGTGACTGCATGGTTACACCATGATATTAATACACGTTCTTAACTGTCAATTAGTTAACTGGCTAATAAAAAGAGCCTAGCTTATAGGATTTTACTAATGAATATAATGCTTTGTTTCTGGGCAAAACATATGCTTTGGATATATAATTACAAAAAGCCCTCCTCTCTCTTACCCATCAAGAGAGCATGTGCAGCTGAATAAAGGAGCTCATTATACCTGCGAGGGGTCAAAGTCTGTGGATCTGTAGCTTATGGTATTATGACAGATTACAAAATCACTCTATTATGTTAGTCAATCTGTTTCCAAGCGCAAACTAGCAGGGAGCAGGGCACTAGAACCTCCCGAGCAGGGCACCCGTTGACTTTCCCCAGAGGTCTTATGATGGGTCAGCTGGCGGTGACACCACCTCTGACAGCTCACAAGTCAGACCTTCCCTGCCTGACTTCTGCCTTTGTTATTGCAGAGCCTCTTCACTGACAACCAATCCCTGCTTCAGGTTGCAAAGAGCTCCCAGTAAGAGCTGAAACAAATTTGAAATCCATGGGTAGCCATCACATGTGCTAATGAAAGGGAAAAGCAGAGCACTTATGCTCCAGCTGACCTCTCTCAGGCTCTTGCCTTAAAAAAGAAATCAGATCAAAAGTTTTTAAGTAGAGAGGGGAGCAGCTAAACAGCAACTGCCAGAAGGCAAAGCATTGAGTTCATCTTTCGTGTGTGTGTGTGTGTGTGTGTGTGGTTTGGTTTAAAGGGAAACATGTAATTAATATGCAGGATAAAGAGATTTCAGACATGATAGAGATCCTAAGAAATATTTGACTTTCCTAATCTTTCAGGGAAATTATTCTGCTGGATGGTCTTATTCAGTCAACTCAGCATAAAACTCCCTGTTACCAAGGGGACAGAAAATCCTCCTGAAGTCAAGAAACACGGTGGTAGTCAGCACTGTGGGCACACACGTTTCTGACTCACCTTTCCAAGATCCCACTGAAGACAGGTGGTTCCACCACTGCTTTGGGATGGTTATTTTGCCCTCTGCACTAGTGCGGCCACTGTACCAGGGCCAGGAGGAGCCCAGCACTGCCAGTGTGGCTCAGAAAGTCTGGGAAATAAACCAGAACTGGCAGGCTGGCTTAGGCAGCCCATAAGGCCTGGAACGAACAAAGCCACATTTGTGCCCCATGGTCATCTGGTTTTGTTGCCCAGGAAGATGCAAAGTCTGACCAAAGCGTTCCCTGCAGCTATGATTTGTACAGGCTCTGCCATGTAGGATTTTGTCATGTCTGAACAAGAGGGAGTTCAGGCTGCAGCCTTTCTGAGAAGCAGTTTCAAGGTAGTTTATTTCCTCTTCACTGCCCTTATCATGAAACTTGTAAGAATTCATTTCTCTTTGCATCTTCTCCCCTCATGTTCAGTTTGATTAGGATTTACCAAGAGATTCAGAAACTGTGAGGACATTATCTGCATTCACACCCCCCAAGTAACCACGCTTGCTTTCCCCAGGAAGCCAAGCTCAGAAATGTGCTTACCCTGTTATTCATTGAAGGATTTTTTAGTTTTAATACCATGTCGAGAAAACACTTTTAACCATTCCATGCTTACAACAGTCACTGTGTGTCACACAGCAGCAGCAGCAACCATAGCAGCAACAGCTTTTCTGATGGTTAAAAAGGGACTAAGGTTAGGGCTGTCCCCAAAATGGAGGAGTGCTGCCATGCAGGTGTCCCCTTGCTTGCCCAGGAGTGGCATCAGCAAGCATTTAAGAACTCTTTTGGCTCTCCTTGAAGCAGACACAGGGCTCCTGGCTGTTGCGCAGTGGACCACGCAGCTCTCCAGGGACCACAACGGGAGCGTTGACATCAAACCCCACACACTGTCCCTTCTGGAGACACCTGTGTTTGGAGCTGGGTGTGACCAGAAACACAGCACAGGGCATCCACGGCATCAGAGGAAGGATCCACAGCATCAGAGGAAGGATCCACAGCTCCTGCAGGACAGTGGGTGGCCAAAAAGAGATTTTTGTATGATGATGTTGGACACCATCTTGTCTCAGAAAGTAGGTGTGCATGGGGGTCTGACACCCAGCAGTCCCTCTCAGCCCTCTTGGAGCCATCAGGTTCACTTTCATAGGTACCCCTGCAAAAGCAGGTAACTGAGAAGTTTGGCAACTGGCTCTGGGTGGCCCTTCTTGGAGAGAGGTACCTTCCACATTCAACCATCCTGTGGTTTTGTGATGCTGTGAGAAGGACCAGTGTATGTTTGACATGTGTAATGATGCTGAGATGTGGATTCACTGCACATCTTGCATGAAGTAAGGGCCATTATCCTGGGGTCAAACCACTGTTGAAGCGATGATGCATTAATCTTCAAAGCCACCTTGCGGGCTCATATAGTAGCAGCAATTGCAGGGCAGCTCACAGACATGGTTGAAATACCTCGAGGAAGCACTTGAGGGAAAAACTAAAGACTTGTATGAGAAGCAGGCAGAAAAAGCCACTTACAGGACATAGTGAGGAGTTTCTTCCACCTTAGGGACTCCAAGAGCTGTGCCAACTATCCTGCCCTGGGTACACATCCATAAAGAGATGGACCACTGCTGAGACACCCAACCCTGAGGGACTCACGTACTGCTCTGAGTTCCTGCTTTACTTCCACATGCCTACCATTTTGTCAGTAATCTCCTTGGTATTGTAGCTCCCTGGGCTCCCCAGTGGTTCCTGGTCAGCAAGCCCTTGGGCTTGGTGGCACATGGCCATGGTAAGTGGCTGTGGCTGTGCTGGGTCATCAATGTCAATCTCTCCCACCCACTCCTCCTGGCTGCCCCTAACAAGAATGGGGTAGCTGCAGCATCCTCTGAATTAGCTGGAAAAGCTCTGAAGTAAAATACAGGGTGAAAAATTAGAGTAGCAAACCTTTTCCTTTCTCTTTGAACCGTCGGCTTAGGTAAGGAGAGGGAGAATTTCCCATAATTGAGCTTTGCAGTTATTGTAAGAAGACCTCAAGAGAACTTCTCCTTTATCAGGGAGCAGCGTTCCCTGGCAAACACCAGGAAGTCAAAATTGGAGTATTTAGAACAAGGTGAAGTTTTTGAATTAAAATTCTCAGTTTTTTAGCAAAGATGGGCGGAGAGTTATTTTCCCATTAATCATCTCAAAGACAGGCGGTCTCTTTCTCTTGGAGATAGTATCCATTGCATTTCAGGAGCTGGCTTTTGTTCTCAGATGTATTCTCACATTTTCAAACACATTTGCCCAGTTTCTGTGCAAAACACACAGCATTATTGCTCATACAAACACCTTGTTAATCCCCAGAGGCTGAACCTAAGCATGGTGAAAGTCAGTTCGTGTCCCTGTAGATCAGCAGAGCAGCATTAGCTTAAGTTGGGCAACACTCTGGCCCATATGCTCTGATGCATTTGGCCAGCAGCCGAGGAGTTCATGACTTTTATATGTTTCAACAAAAGGCGTTGAAAAGAGCTTTTGATATGGTTATTTGGTGAAAGAGATCAAATGTTTCCCCTTTGCATTAATCCTTTTCATGTTTTCAGTATACAAACTAAATCAAAAGAAAAAAACCCAACACCCTCATCCTGCAGGTGTTCAGGCACATGGTTTGAGAAACAGTGATTTGGGGCACACATGCCACTGGGCAGGCCTGGCTTTGCCAGTGTGTGTGCAGTGAGCCCGTGGCTTTCCTCCTCCTGGAGCATCCCTTCTGGTGCAGGGTGAGGGTAGAAAGGCTCCTGCTTCCACAGGGCAAAGCCTTGGATGGGTCCCTCTGAAAATGGCAGGCACAGGAGGGTCTAGGAGAGGCTGAATTCATTTACCCACTACTTGGCACTTGTTTTCTGACCTCTGCGGCCCCATTGTGAGCCCCAGATGGCACTCACTTGTATGAGCACAGCTATTGTACATGTGCTGGGCTTTACTGCTGTTCTTGAAAGCTGTGCCCAACATGAGATTTACTTCTAAGAAATAACAAAACCCAGGCAGGCAGTCATGCTCTCTTCATCTTCCCTGGGTTTTTGATTTCTTTTTAAATGACCTCTAAAATATTTTCCCATTAAAGCAAGGTCTATTTTTAAGCTACCAATGTCATTCAATTAGTCATTTTTCACAAGAGGCACATCTGACTGGAATTTTTGCTCTTTTTATCCCTTTCTAGAAGCATACACTTATTTTTTTCTATCGGTGAGTAATACAGGGCCTCTTAGTCTTAAGTCTAGCAGTTTCTACTTTTTTTTTCCCTTTTCCCTCATTTCTCTGCTGCAGATGGTAGAAGCCAATACAGTAGACAGTCTGTGCATCCCCATTTCACAGATCGTCTCGCTCATGGTACAGGAGCTAAGAATAACGCATTCTGAAATCAAGGAGATATACTTAGCAAAAAAAAGAAGTGCATAGACATATACATGTGTGTGTATGTATATATATATATAAACCTGGTTTAGACATTTTTATCTGTCATTTCTATATCTGTCCATGTTGTTTTATACTTATTGCCCCTTGGAATGAGTTTCCAGAGTAAAAATATGACAATTTCATAAAAAAAGAGCGTCAGATGATTAAGAAAACATATAACTTAATTTCTGCCCCAATCACATAAAGGATGGTACTGCTCCTTTACTCAGTCCTCACAGCTGTGTTAAAGCAAATTTTTGGAAACAAAACTGTGCACATCTTGAAATGTTTGTAAATGCAAACCATAGCAGAGAAGAAAACATGGTTTTGCCCAGTTTGTTTTTCCCAGCTTAGGTGCCTTCAAGACCTTATAGGTGATTTAGAATAGGTAGTTCAAATGTGGACCACGCAGGTCACAGCTTGGCATCCTTATGCAGAATGGCCTTGCATCCAAATATCTGTGATGCGGCCATTTCACTTACTTGCAGACTAGACAAGGCATCAGTAAAAACCTTGAGAAGGCCAGAGACCAGGCAGAGGCAGAGCATATCTGTATCTGCTTTGCTTTTTCCTTGAGGTTACCTACCTCACCGCTGTACAGCAAGGTGTGTACCATGTAGTGGTCACCCCACATGGGGATAAAACCTGAGTCTGAGGGAAAAACCTAGTCACGCTCTCAGAGCTGTAATCCCTCTGCATCACTGTCAGAAAGCAAAGAACATGTAAGTTTACTTACGTCATCTACCTTGACTTCTGCAAGGCTTTTGACACCATCTCCTCTTACATCCTCATAGTTAAGCTCAGGCAGTGTGGCTTGGATGAGTGGACAGTTAGGTAGATCGAGAGCTGGCTGAATGACAGAGCCCAGAGGTTGGTGATCAATGGCACAAAATCGAGTTGGAGGCCTGTGGCCAGTGGAGTTCCACAGGGATCAGTTCTGGGGACACTCTTGTTCATCATCGTCATCAATGACCTGGATGAGGGGACTGAGGGTACCCTCAGCAAGTTTGCTGATGACACCAAACTGGGAGGACTGGCTGATTCCCCAGAAGGCTGTGCTGCCATTCAGCGGGATCTCGACTGGCTGCAGAGTTGGGCAGAGAGGAACCTCATGAGGTTCAACAAGGACAAGTGCAGAGTCCTGTGTCTGGAAAGGAACAACCTCCTGCACTAGTACAGGCTGGGGGTTGAACTGCTGGAGAGCAGCTCTGCAGAGAGAGACCTGGGAGTGCTGGTTGATAATAAACTGAACATGAGCAGCAATGTGCCCTCGTGGCCAAGAAGGCCAATGGCATCCTGGGGGGCATCAAGAAGAGTGTGGCCAGCAGGTCAAGAGAAGTTCTGCTCCCCCTCTGCCCTGGTGAGGCCTCATCTGGACTCCTGTGTCCAGTTCTGGGCTCCCCAGTTCCAGAGGGACAGAGAACTGCTGGAGAGAGGCCAGCACAGGGCCACCAAGATCATCAGAGGACTGGTGCATCTTCCTTATGAGGAAAGGCTGCGGGACCTGGGGCTGTTCAGCCTGGAGAAGACTGAAGGAAAACCTCATTAATATTTATAAGTATTTAAAAGGTGCATGTCAAGAGGATGGGGTGGCACTTTTTTCAGTTTTGTCTAGTGATAGGACAAAGGGTAATGGAGATAAGCTGGAACACAGAAATTTACACTTAAATATAAGGAAAAACTTCTTTCCCGTGAGGTGAGTGAGCCCTGGTACAGGCTTCCCAGGGAGGGTGTGGAGGCTCCTTATCTGGATGCTTTCAAAACCCGCTTGGATGCATTCCTGTGTGACCTGATCTAGGTGAACCTGCTTTAGCGGGGGGATTGGACTAGATGACCTCTAGAGGTCCCTTTCCAACCCCTCCCATTCTCTGTCTGTGAAGTAGATATCTGCATAAACAGTGGCAATCTGCCATTAACAGCCACAAGGTCAGCTTTTGCACATAAGCTACCAAGGAAAGCAAGAGAGAAGCTGTTCTAAAGGAACTGAGCATCAGAAGCCTCTTGACCAGTTCCATTTGTGGAACAGTTTCCTGCTACACAGGCATGGGGTGAGATGGTTGCGCACTCTCCAGCCTGAGGCGTACACAGAGCACCGGCTCACCAGGGCCTGTGCTGTGCAGCTCTCTGAGGGTGCACATGTGCACACCCATGGCACTGCCTCTCAGTACCCTCTAAGCCTCTAGTCACAAATGTACAACCAAGAATTGCTGCTATCATTAGTGCCCTGGACATCTACTTGCGTACCAGAACCTCGTTACGTTACAGAGGGAGGCCAGGTGTTTCCACAGAGAAAATGAAACCTCTCAGTATTGCTTTAATTAACCTCTAAACAGACACCATGCAGGATTGAAGAGCCTCTTCACTTGCTGCTGGGAAGAGGGAGGTGAAAGTTTGCTTTCTAGCTTTGTGGGCAGCTTTTCTTTCTGCCCTGTGCCACAGCAGTGCGCAGGCACAGCCTCTGCTGTTCCTGCTCTGGCACCCTGCAGAGTTCAAGGATTGGCAGCACTCAGTCACTGTGAACTCGGGGTTACTGTTGAGTGTGTTACTGGAAAGAAAATCTCAGTGTTCAGGTGTAAAGTTCTTTTGGAAGTATTTGGGGTACCAGAGAGAGAAACAATGCTTCCTAGTGAAAAGCCACAACCTGCTTGTGCTGCAATTGTTGAAGTGATTCTGCTGTGAGATCATCTTTGCTCAGCGCTTTGGGAGATGGTCTACATAAACTTGCATTGATCTCCAATAGTCTCTCTTGGCCCTTCAGGCTATGGACTTCTCTTTGCTTTCTGACCCATGATTGTGAATCTCTGCCATCCCTTACAGCCAGCTGAAAGCTGCCCATGTCATCTGCGTTCTCTTGAGAACTCAACTCCCATCTGGTGAAGCTGCAGGACACTCTACCCACCCTGCTTGAATCAGGACTGCAAATATTAAAGACAGAGCAGCAACCACAGGCTACAGAAACCATTTCTGAGGTGGCAAATATTACTCCATCACATTGCTGCAGTACCGATCCAGAAGAACCAGCAAACTTCATGAACTTCAGAGCTGGGAGATGTGACACTAAGGCCTGGAAGAACACCTGAACACCTGAAAGGTGATTGATCATAGGTTTTAAAGCCAGGAGAAACAGTCAGAGAAGCTGAGGATGGTTTTGTACAGGGCACCAGTCAGAGGTACTGGGATGCTCACCCTTGCTTTGACCCCACAAGCCTGTGGTTGAATTGAAGTTGTTGTTCCCAGCCTCAGAGGTGCCACACATTGCACTGAAGGAATCCATGAGAGGTCATTGGGAAAAGCAAGGTCACATACCCTGTACAGCAAACCTTGAATAACGCAAGTTCAAAGCACCACTAGTGAAAATTCACAAGACTATAAAATGAAACAAGGCTGCCAATCATGAACTAAATCCATTTGAGTGCTGAAATCGACCGACTACTGTTAAAAATACCTTACAGCTGGAAAAGAAGGAATATTATTCAGAAATAGTAAAAGTCATAGGAGCTCAAGTCCCGCTTTCAAAGTAGCTTGGTTTAGGATGCCACAATATACTGTGGGTCAGGGGGTTTGACCACACCTCTGAAGGCTGGAATTGGACTCCCAAGTCCAAGTCCGGGGAAAACAGTTACTATTTTTCCCTTCTGGAATCCTCACTGACACCTCTGGGATGCAACAGATGTCAGCACAGATGTCACAGGGAAGGATGCTTTAAACTCAGGCTGCCAGGCTTTGGTATGGCCCGTCATCACATCAGACTGCAGCAGCTGCCCAGTGCACTAAGATGCAGCACCGCTGCTGACAGCAGGCTGAAGCCAGAGGCTCCACACATTGCCATCAATAAAAATCCAAAAGGCTCAATGCCTACTGGAGAGACTGAGCTCTGACAGGTCCTACAAGCAGTACGAGACTTGTTTTATTCAGGGAGCTTACAGTTGCTTCGACAAACTGAAGGGTGATGTTACATTTACCACTGTTTTCTTCCCCCATCCCCACCCAACAGTGCTGTTACCGGCAGAGAACAGACACCACTTCTGGTATGGGGTGAACTTCATACCAAGAGCCTTCTCTGATGAGACGCTGCTGTGGGATTCTACAGGGGAAGCTGAGTGCACACCTTTTGCAGAATGCAGCCAGTTAAATATCGTAGAAATAAACAGGTGAGGTTGCCTTGGCCACGGCAGTGAGCAGGCAAGCTAAAAGCCAAGGAAATTGTTCCAGGAAAAAGAAAGAAAAGCTTAGTCTTAGTGAAAATATAGTCCCCGAGCCCTGGCAGGGTCAGGGTCAGATTGGGTTACGTGTTGTATAAGCCTCCATTATACAAGCCAAGGCAGGGTAGAGGCTTTCCCAGGACTATTCAATCCTGTTTTCTCTTGCTCAGTTTTGCTGCTGCTCCCTCATTCCTTCCTTCCTTCTCAGTGACCTTTCTCCTGATGCCTGCTCAGACATCAGGGAGGTGGGTCCAAGTGCTTCCATTGACATGACTTAGATCACACAAACTGCTTCATCTTCTAATAAAATAGGAGTGTGGGAGCTTATGGGTGGACCCAAAGTAACTGCTATGAGTGGCTCAAATAAAAGCAGCTCTTTATATGCTCCTTACCTGTGTAACAGACAGAAAAAGCTTGGCATGCAGCAGGGACACAGCCTGTCAGACCTCGGGGGTGTCAGGCAAAAACATCACTTAGACCTGTGCAATCAAGACACCAGCAAACGTGGCGAGGGAGGTCCTGACAGCTGAGAAAAAGCACACTGCATGCAAGTTTCATAGAAATAACCTGACTGTAACTATCTGTCTCTTGATAAATCTTAAACCAGCTACTGAGGACATGATTTTTTCCCTTGAAGCATACATGCTCCTCTCAGAGCACTCCATCCCATTCACACTGAGTTTTTGGTTTCCCACGAAAAAGCATCCTAGCTAATATTGTTGCCAACGCTCACCAGCCCTCTCTGCATCCCAGCACTCACCCTTCAGACAGATGTTTCGAAAGCATCTTCAGGCTGACTTTTTTTTTCCAATGGAGCAAGGCAAAGTGAGGCAGCTCTTTATTAATATTTACAAATATCTAAAGGGTGGGTGTCAGGAGGCTGGGACTCCCTTTTTTCTATGGTATCTAGCAACAGGACAAGGGGTAATGGGATGAAGCTGGAACACAAAAAGTTCCACTTAAATGTAAGAAAAAAATATGTCACTGTTCAGGTGAGGGAGCCCTGGCACAGGCTGCCCAGGGAGGGTTGCGGAGTCTCCTTCCTTGGAGGTCTTCAAGACCCACCTGGACATGTTTCTATGTGACTTGATCTGGGTAGACCTGCTTCTGCAGGGAGGTTGGGCTAGATGATCTCTTAAGGTCCCTTCCAACCCTGCCATTCTATGATTCTATGATTGCTTCTAACAGACTTTCTGGGTGCATTTCCTCCTCCAGAAACAGCCGCCTTAATGCCTTAACTCTTCCTTTGCCAGATCACTTCTGTTTCTGTGTTCTGATCACCTGAAGAAAAGCAGCATTCACCAGAAGATGCAGGCACTTTCCAGAGACAGAACCACAAACTCCATTCAAAAATGCACTCCAGCACAATGCAAACACGCTCCTTCTAACTTTTTTCCCCTCCTCATTTTTACATTTGAGTAATTGCTCTCAACTCTGCACACTTTTGCAACACTTTAAGCCTTATTTCTCTGGTATTAATATCCTAAATTTGACTCCAAGACCCCTAAAAAGGTGATGAAATATATTTTGGCAATTCATCATAGTCTTCTGCAGAAAAACAAATATAACATTGTACTGCAAAGAGAAAATTCATCACAAACTTTAGAACTATCGAGAATGTACAGATGCCCTAAAAAAATGCAACTTCTGTCTTAATCAACATGAAGGGAAAGTAATTATCTAAAACAGTCTTTTCGTGACAGAAAGAACAAAATGGTAACCAAAACCCACTGACTTTAGAGACTCCCAGCTGGGGCTTGGCCCTGGTACTAGGAAGAGAACGATACACGGTTTTACTGGAAACTGAAGAACTTAAACTTTTCAGACCTGGAGTTTTATACAACAGACTTTCTATTGTACATTACACAATACTGGACAGATATAACCTGCTCCCTTCTAAAGACTTCTCCGGAATCTTCAGCCTTTACCACACGTATCTTAGGACTCTTCCTCATGAAACCAAGATGCCTGCTCATTGTTTTTCCTGGGGCAAAATAAATTGTTACTGTTTCAAATTCTTGGGAGTTAAAAAAAAAAAAAAAATGAATGAAATCCATAAGAATATTCCAATTGCCAGTGGCTGTTTTCTCTGTCTTAACCTAGATCAGTTTGACATAAGCCATTTATTTCATGGTTAACCCTGGAAAAATCCTGCAGGGAATATAAATTCATGTATTAATCCTGCTGACCAGTTTGGCTCCCCTTAGGTTTGGATGAAGGAGGTACCGCGTTGCACTCCCCACTCAAATTTACTGCTTCGAATGCTTTAACAAAACACCACTCCGGAGCCCTTTGTGATCCTCTCACAAACTCTTTATTGCAGAGGAGAGAAAGAGACACCACTGTAAGTGCCGAGCATTACAATGAAACATAAAGCAGCATTAAAGTTGCTCCGTGCTTAATGCCGTGGTTTAAGCAGCTAATCTTGTTTCGGTTGAATGGCATGTTCATTACAGCAAATAAATCAGTAACGTGTAGGATTATTGAAGAGGAAAGACATATTAAACCAGTTTAGGGCATCACATTGATTTATTTATTTTTTTAGTGTCCGATTTAGCTTGGCGTATTTCAACAGTCAGCTCTAATAAACGCTTCTATAGCACAGATTAAGCAGGTGGGAATGCTGCCCAGAAAGAGTATTATGAATAACTTAAGGCACTGGCTTAATTGCAGCAATCCATGATACTTACTGTGCTGGCACCAGAGGGGAATTTTCAGTATTAAAACTTCAAACCGAGCTACTAGCAAATATTTCTCTTTTATTAAATATTTGGAAGAGTTTTCCAATATTTTCACCTCAGATGGCAGTAGGGAAAGATTTCAGAGGCCATTTATTTATTTCCACCAAAACACATTCAGTTATTTAAAAAAAAAAAAAACACCACCAATTAGCAGTTTACTCAATGCAACTTTGCACCCCTGATGCTGCAAAATGTTGCAGCAGCAGTAGTATGCCTGCTGTCATGCCAGCCATCGGTCCTATTCTGCCCAGTTCTGTTTGCAAGGAAGATGCACAGATGCCAAAAAGCCCAAACCCAGCTCACACTTCGAGCAGCAGGTTCCTTTCAAAGCTGTACTACAGAGTATTCCCATATTCCTGTCCCACCATGCCAGTCTCCGGCCACCAAAACACTAGCAATTGCTACAGCTCAGAGAAATCAGTACAAGCAACCACATGCAACTTGGAAGACGGTTCTGGCTTGAGCAGCCCCTTGGACTGGGTAACTTCCAGGGCTCTTAAAGTAGGACTGATAGGAGGAAAAAACACTCACATGTAAGGCTCAGGTAAAAAAAAGCAAAATGTTTACAAATCCCATGTGCCCTCAGCCTCAGCAATTTGTCCGCGTAAGGTGGAGATCCACTGTAAAGCCCCAATTACATTTACAGTAAGCAAGCTCCTGTCTTGCACACCAAAGCAAGGATTCAGTAGGAAACAGGGGTGAGAAAATTGTTTTACCTGGCTGGATGGCCAGCAGAGATGCTGGTATCTATTTGTTAAACACCTGTGTTTTGAAGAAGTTATCACACAACTGACTGCAGGCATCAATCAAACACATCACCTCCTATTTTCTTCCTTGACTTGTGATTTTTGCCTTAGATTAGAACAGAGTCTCCAAGACAGCAACTACATTTCAACTCTTGGCACAACACAAGGCTACCAGTTGCACATAAATCATCCCGGTTGACTTGAGCAAGTAGCAACAGACACTAATCACAATGCCGGGGCAAGCAATGCCTCTCAGAAGGTGCAGAATTTATTGGCTCCACTCTACCAGTGTGTAACTTTTTACACTGCCAAAAAATAGAGAAACTGCACAAATTTAATGAAGGTCAGGCTAAAAATGCTTACACCAGCCCCAGAAGGAGAATTCACAATAAAGTATGAACAAAAACTGGTGAAGTTACCCATACATTCTGATGAGGAGTGCAGTGACTTTGCTAATCACACAGCTTATCACCCCAGAGAAACTCTATATTCAGGGCATGTATAAATCAGCAGAGATGCAAGAAGATTTGATGATACTTGATTAACTGGACAGAAAGCACCAGAAACAAAACATTAGGAAACTGAAGCCATTTTGTGATTGTAGCAGGCATTTAATAAAGATGGGGAAAAAGCAGCCATTACCAAAAAAAAAAAAATAAGTAGTACTATTTTTGGTTTGTTTTAAAGAAAAGGTCTAGTGCTAAATAGGAGCCCTCACTCAGCTTGAAATAGAATAGAAGCTTTAAGAGGCTTTACACCAGGATTTCTTCACCATCATCCACAGCTTCACACAACTCAGGTACCTCTCCCCAGATCTGAGCAGTTGCTTTTAAGTAACCCAGAAGCAAGCCCCTGTTGCCATCCCACAATTTGCTCCCATTCCTGACCTGTGGGAGCAGCCCACCTGTACTCCCCTGCATGAGGAACCTGGGTGTGCTACCAGTCCCCAGCCTCACCTCCGCCAAGGAGCCACAGCCTCCCCTTTCCAGTTCAGCTGCAATCAGGGCCCCACTAGTACAGTTTTCTCAGGGTCTTTCAACCACTTGTGAACTTCATCAGCACCTCCCTCCGAAATGCTTTCTCCAGAGTGTGCTTTAGTCCCTCAGCCACTCCCTGAGCCCTTGTTTGGCTCATCATTGGGTAAGTCCCCCACCACTCTTCCCACCTGCCCTTCTCCTGTGCTTACCACATTTTCACTCCCTCTCTCAAGCACAGAGGCAACCAGAACCGCTTCTAGTTTCCCAGCTGAAGCTGCACCTTATGCACCAAGGTTACAACTTCCACAGCCTTCTCCCAAGTCCCTTGCAAAGTGACACACCAAGACTTCAACTCACCTTTGAAACAGAGGCGCACCTGCTGCCAGGGCCAGGCGACACACCCGGCTCCCTCCATGGTGAGGCACTGCACTGCTGTTTTTCAAGAAACCTGCCCGCTCAACAGCAATCCAACACCCTGCCTGTTGAAGCTGAAAGAGCCCAGGCAACCAAACACCTCCCCACAAAACCAGCAAGCTCTCCCCATTAGCCTTGCTCACGCAAGCCCAGCCGAGAAACTCCCTTGCAACTAACAGGAGCCTTTGGGTACGCTTCAGCGGGCTTTGGCCAAGCTGAAACTGCACCCTATTCTCAGAAGTTGCGCTTCATTTGCTCTGTAATTCAGCACAGAGCTGCTCTGAAAGCATCCTTCTGATGCTGTTTTCCTGCAAAAGGCATAATGAGCAATAATAAGCAGGTGCTCCTCAACACAAACCCAGAACAGCAGGAGCACAGAACTAGTACAAATGAAGCAATTAAGTAACCACGCTGCTCATTGTTTATTGACAATCTTTATTAGAGCTGACTTTCCCCGTTCAGAGGCTTCCCGGGAAGTATAAATATAAACGAAAGCGCTACCTCACAGTAAGAAATCTTTTATTTGCACAAAAAGATACAGTATTTCAAAGTTCCTCCAGAATACCAAAAAGGCGAGAAACAAACCAAGATGAAAGATCAGCAGCAAAAAAAAAAAAGACTTCCAGAAGTTCAACAGTCGTGTGTGTGTGTGTGTGTGTGTGCGCTTCCACATTTCTCTAGGAAACTGAGTACAAAGAGAATCCAATCCGTTTAGATATGAAATACCCCACCAAAAATATAACACTGTGTAAAGAAAGGGAGCAGTACAAAGTTTGGAGGGAGGAAAACAAAAACAAGAGGAAATAACAGATGTAATATTAAAAGTCTCAAGTGTAAACCTTACTGGTGCTTTAAAATAAAACCCGACAAAAGTCACATGAGTGTTTCCGTTTGGCTTAGCAGCCAGAAGAATAAGGAAAGCTGATTTCTGGTTTGTTTTGTTTTGTTTTTTTTTTTTAAAGTGCTTAACCACCATATCCAAAAGTAATGACTTTCAGACCTACTTAACATGAATGTGCTCAAAAAGCCAGCGCTTACAGTGCACAAGCTGTCCCTCTGAAACGCTGCGCACACAAACTGCCTTTATCTGCGCGAATGAAAGATCGCTTTGAACAGCTCTCAATCATATGATGTCCCAAATCAATGTAATGCTATTAGTAGCAGGCAGCTGCACAAGTCCCAGAAAGTTGAAGTTTAAGAATAGTAGATATAAAAAAGAATAATCTCCTTTTATTATTATTATTGTTTTTTTAAAGGCAGCACTGCCTCTCTCAGACGAGAAGGTAACTTTATGTAACAAAGAGCAGCAACATAGGTTTTGTGATGGTGTTGTAAACCACCTAGAACACAAACCGACTGTTGACCTCGTAATTCACTTGCTTGTTATCAAAGGGAGATAAAATACTTCTTGCTCATAAAATACAAACAGGCAATAACCAGATGGGTGGGACCGATTGCTAAGACAGTATTTCACTTAAGATTAGACGTACTGTCAACTTGGCTTCAACACCCATAGTAGGTCCTCCTTCTAAAAACCCACAAAAAACAACCAGAAAAGCAAGAAGATCAATGACTTGAAGAGCTTCAGGACTGTTTTGTTACATTGTTATATATTTATTTGAGCCTTAGTGCAAAGGAAAAAAAAATTAACATTCTAGGCTCCAAAGCAAGTCAAATACAGAAAACTGCTTCATGGGAGGTTTTTTGACAGACAGCAGGCACACAGATTCCAAGAGAAATCTTAACTTTTCAGCTGTTGCAGCCATTCACTGGTACCTCAATGTTAGAAAACACATTTAAAAATGGCAGCAAAGGCTCTGGCACTCATTAACCTCAAGCACAGCTGTAAATCATTTCAATCCCATGACTCTCCCACGTCGGGACTATCACAAGCGAACTGAACTGTCGGTATTGCTGCAGCCATTGAATTGTGCCCACAGCCTGTCACTAGCACTAGCCCATTGTTACAATTATACCAATTTCTCCATCAGCTTTGGCATCCTGCTAGCTGCTCAAACGTTGTTTACATTTACCTATTTCACAGGCCTCACTGTTTTAAACCAGTTCTTGAAAACCACTGATTTGCAACACAGTACCTACGTTGTCCCTCGGGACAGTTTTTAAGTTAAGAGATAAATACCTATTTTCTAGGAAAGTTAACTTTCCCCTACAAAGCTCCTGTAAACACCTCTGTATTAAGTCATAGCAAGCTTTACACCAGGAAGGTCATCATCTCCAGTGACTCGACTTTACCTCACTTTTCCTCTACAAAAACAAAACAAAACAACAAAACCAAAACACCCTTTATAATTAAAAACCAAATAACACCATAAACAGACATACAGTGAAGCAGACAGTGAAGTAATTACCCAAATGGACGTCTAAAAAAGCCTCTGAAAATATAACATTTGAAAAGCAATTACTTTAGTGGTTGAAGTGAGCAAATGACTAAATACACTGCCTGCTTCAGAGAAAAACAAATACTGTACTCATCAGTGATTACTGTCCCAGTCTAGCACTGGCAGTTCTGTTGCTTTTGGTGCTGGCTTTGGACATTATATATTACCACTTTCTCTGTGTATGTCACGTCTCCCTTTTTAACAGAGACCAGCAGCATGAATTTGGAGCAGTATAGGAAAGACAGGAACTCTATCTTTTGTAAAGGTTGCCCATCCACCCCAAGCCTGACAAAACTGAATATTACGTGGAACTAAATGTAATGTTTCAAGTGGGAACATCAAATATTATTTCAAGTTTCGTCTGTCTACGAAAATCACCTCAAAAGGACTCAGAATCTCAGGTTTCTGTGGAACGGATACGACGGATATGGAAAAATACCATGCAAGGAAAGCGTAGCTATTCTATTGATGAAAAGTACAAAAGCTTTGAAAAAGAAAAACACCAGCTTCAGCCCAAAACTGGAATAAAAACACAGATTTTTTCAAAACCAGAGTCCATACAGTGTCACACAGCCCTGCCTTGTCATGTTTGTTAATATCCTTGCTTAGAAGTCAGACAGCATTTTGTTTAACTTGTGTTGCTCTGTATCATTACACTAAACCATAATTAACTCCTCTTTTGTGCCGGCCTCATTCCAACACAATTGTACCCACTGTATACCAGCAGCAGTTCTCAGGTTTTGTTTTGCAGCTCAGCTGTATTTTTCTTGGATGTTCACAAGACTGGCATTTGACTGGATGCGCTTGGCTAGAAAGGGAAAAATTATATGAAAATTAAACACAAAGAATTCCACAAAACTAGTCTCTCCACTCCCTCTATTTATCAGATACAGACTTGCAAACAGCTTTCCATTCACGTCCAGAAACTTTAATGAAAAGATACGGCTGAAGCTCTTGAGCACCCTTCTTCAGGGGACAGCAGCAGACTAATAGTCACTATTAACGCCGTCAGCACAGCTGCAGGCAGATCTGGCTGGGGCCCCTCTCCTGCAAGAGCCAAGTGAGTCCCTGGCATCACCCAGCTCCAACAGTGAAACGTGAAATGCCAGCACCACCACTTACGCAAAATAAGTATCCGTTTCTTCTGCTTCGAGTGAAGGAAGCTGCTGAGGTAAAACACAACAGGTAGGAAGAGGATAAAGGAGGAGACCGCAATCACCGGCACCGTGTCACTGCAGGGAACGGAGCAGTTGAAAGTCCTGCTCCAAAGCTTCCGAGTGATGTTCATCTAGAAGAAAAAAACATAAGCAAGCTGCGAAAGCAGGCATGTGTGTTTTTGCTGGGCTGGGTGGCAAACACTCAGGCCTCAAGACACTCAAGCGTTCAAACATGTCCTCAGAGAACAACACCTCAACAGAGCTCCTCCCAAAAGCAAGCAAATGCCTGGAAAGGCAGAATCACACAAATTAAATGGAGCCAAGATTTCACTTCTACAAGCTCCAAAACCTGAGTGTAACCCAGATACACTGCAGACATTGCCACATGCCTGTTTCCCAGAGAAGTCACTGACAGCCTGCAGGGACGGGGCTAATCCCACACTTTCAACAGCACTCCTTTTGCCCAGCCACTTAAAACCCCACAATATAACAAGGCTTTTTCCAAACATATGTCGTCAATGCCGAGAACCCCTAGAAACAGCTGCTGTAATAAGCAATCAATTATTACACTGGCTAGAACAATAGCAGTAAAGCTTCATATCAAAAGCCAGAAGACTAGGAGATTTACTTATTTATTTATTTTAATCCATTCCCTTTTCAGTAACAAGAAATTTAAGTGCAGCTTCTCAAACTGCAATGCACCTGGGTGACCATGAGCTTCAGGCACTCTCCTGCTGCACTAAGGACAGAAGGCAGTGAGACGGCCCCACCAAACTAACTCCCCGCCTGCCAAAGGCACAGCTGCCCACACCGTAACACACCGAAAGGGAAAAGGCAACCCCCAGCAAGAAAAGTGTCAACAGCTCAGATGAAAGACCTCCACGACAAGCTCTCCCTGTTGAGGATTTTATTACTTACTGCGTCTTCCACGTCGATACACAAGTGTGCGGAGTGCTCAGACTCACCACCTTGCCTGTTCATCCTTTGCAAGTTGTTATACAGGTCACTCAACATTTTGTAGGTTTCATTGCAGTTTTTACACACTTCCGTGTAGTTGTTTGGTGACAGATAGGTGGTTTGTCCCTAAGGTTACAAAACAGCATCCATACAGTTTTAAGGAACTCTTAAAAAAAAAAAAAATCAAACACCAAACTTAAAGATTAGAGTCAGGTTTGAACCAAAATCCAGACTTGTAGTACCCTAGGTTAAGTAGAGGAGAATGCAGAAGCAAAGAGGATCAACTGATTCCCTTGGGACAGGATCCACTTCCTGCAGATTAGGCATCTCAAATTGCTCCCTGAGGTAGCAGCTTGCTTGGGTTTTTTAAAGACTTTGTTTGAAGTACCAGTTCCCTAAAGGAGAAAAAAAACCCAATCCAAAACCCTAGTAATTAAACATTATTCTGGGCCCAGAGATCAAGCTCCTTAATATTGTGTTTTGTCTTTCATTTGCCCATACCTAACAAGTAACTACAGTTGTTGCTGACAGGGACGGACTTAGCCATAGTAAGCAATCCTTTTAGTCTGTGACTTTCACCACCCCTCAACACAACATGACACACTTAAAACTATAGTCTCTATAGACATGCCAGCCCAGCAATGGTTGTAGCAGTTACCCACCGGCCACTGGGTTAAGTTCTTCATTTAAACATGAACTGATCAATCGGCCAAGGCCTATAAAGGCACATTTCCTAGAAACCATTCATAGTTTTTATAAAAGCAGACAGTTTCCTCAGAAATTGTCTCTTGCCCGGTGTTGCCCATTTTTACTGTTGAATGATTCCAGAACTTGGCCAGTTTCTGAATGAAATGGAGTACGTGCGGTTTCTTTGGCTATTGAGGGCATTTTCTCTGAGGACAATTACCACACGTATTTCACCATGTGAGCCCTACTCCCTTCGCAACATGCACGGACTTTTGCCTACCCATCATTTTACTAGCCAAAAGAACTCTCATCATGACTTACACTACTGGTCTTTCTGAATTGGTCTATATATATTATCAAAAGGCAATTTAAAGATTGAATTGTTCAGTCAGAAGAAAACAGTTCTCCGAAGAGGCAGAAGAGGAGACTCGCAGCATGCAGACATAACGGTTCTTACTACAGAATTATCAACCACTGAGAACTCAGAAATTCCGATGCAAACAAGCATTGCAATTCCAGAGAAAATGAAGTCAAAGGTGAATACCAGTTAGAATTCATTTTAGGCTCTCAATCTGTAAGCATCTGCATTTTACAGATCATTGCTTTATCTGCCTAAAATTCACAAACTCACCAGCAGCTTATTCAGGGTAAGTAAGATTTTGCTAGCAATTAGAGGATTTAGTGCTTCTTTTAAATACACAACATAAATACCTGAAGGTTATGTTCAAAACATGTCAGAGATTTATTGAATAAATCCAGGAATTCTACTGTAGAATTTGATAATCCCTCACTGCCGTTCTTTAAACAGTCTGTCAAAGAAAAAGAAAAACATCAAGATATTCTAATTTCTATCATTTCCATAGCTGACAAGCCCCAGACACTCCACTCCTGCAAAAAGGGCTCTCGACTATAAAAGACAGGTCTAGTCAACACTGCAGTTCCCTTTTCTCCCTGCCACTGATGTCTCAGACCTGCTGACCTAACTCTTCATCGAGAACGTATTTCAGAATTAATTTGCCTTGATTAAGTGAGAGATGAAGACTATCCTCAAGAGCTTTCTGAAGAGGGGGTCTGAATTATCTTTAGACTTTAAGATAAAACAAGACATTACTTTTATTTTCTACCCTGCTTATCTGGCTTTGCCCAGCAACAGTAACAGCCATTATGTGAAAGCAGAAGCATCAGCAGCAGAGATGAAACCGAGAGCGTCCAGGAAGCAGCTAGCTGACAAACACAACAGCAGAATCAGAGGGTAGGTTATTATCGTTTATAGAATCCCAGAGTGGTAGGGGCTGGAAGGGACCTCTAGAGATCATCCAGTCCAACCCCCTGCTCAAGCAGGTTCCCCTCGATCAGGGGGCACAGGAATGTGTCCAGTTGGGTTTGGAAACCTCCCGAGAAAAGGAGACTCCACACCCTCGCTGGGCAGCCTGGGCCAGGGCTCCCTCACCTCAACACCAAACAAGTTTCAACTCCTGTGCCAGTGGCACTTGCTGGGTTCCAGCTTGTGCCTGTTACCCCTTGTCCTGGCACTGGCCACCACACAACAAACACTGGCCCCATCCTCTCCACACCTGCCCTTTAGGTATTTATAACTACTGGTAAGATCCCCCTTTTCTCCAGGCTGAACAGCCCCAGTTCCCACAGCCTTTCGTCATAAGAAAGATGCTCCAGCTCCCTGATCATCTTGGTGGCCCTGCACTGAACACTCTCCAGAAGTTCCCTATACCTCTTAACCTGAGAAGCCCAGAACTGGATGTAGTACTCCAAATGAGGCCTCGTCGGGGTAGAGGGGGAGGAAAATCTCCCTCAACTTGCTGGTTTAAGTAAACAGCTAATCGTCTCACCAGCTTTGAGGGGAGCTCTGGGGCTTTCTTCCCTATCACAGGCTCAACCCTACCATGTTACTGCTTCCATCCATCCCACCTCACTTCAGACATATCCTTGAAAACAACAGTGGTTTGGGAACTTAAATGCTCAGCAACAGCACCGTGAGAGCAAGCCAACATCCTAGAAAAGCCCCCTGAAAGAAGGAAGCACCAGCAGCGTTGAGGGTGAGCACTCAGCTGGACACTGGGCAAGCAGCACACAGCTCAAGCTAAGCATGGCAGGACAGCCCAGACCACAGAGCTTCTCCTCTACTGCCTTTCCAGCCATCACACAGCCCATACTCATAAATGAAAACAAACTCTTCTGGGCTCTCAAGGGGCTCTGCAGCTAACCCAGCATCTTTAACACTCAACTCCATAGTGCTAGACCCTCTGTTTTCTAGTGCACGTTATTAGTGTAGGGTTCCACTTCCCACAGCATCAGGCTGGTAAAAAGCCTTAGTTTAGCTGTAAGTACAGCACAGCACCATTGGCACGGGGAGAGTGAGACAGGAAGATAGAGTGGGACATTCTCCACTCATCAAATGAAATCAAAAGCATGGCTATGGAGGCAGATACTGCTCAATGTATAAGCGTCTCAGAGTTACTGACTTTATTAAACAAACGAGGAAAAGTTTCTCATGTATCTTTTTTTCTTAAAAATGGGAAGGTGCAGAAAAACAGAAGAAACCATAATAAAGATAAGGAAAGTATCCAGCAAGGTCTGTAGATCACACAGAAAACTAGCAAGATTACCTTTTTTAAAAAATTAAGTCTAGAAGAAATACTTACAACACAACTAACTTTTCCAACAGATTAACGTGCTCAGATTTTGGCAGTATAAAATTCTTGACAGAATGAAAAGCTCACGTACCCTTCACTGGAATGGCTCTAGCTTAGGGGTTTTGTGTTATCTACTGACTATATCTAAATAAATACATACCATTCTGATCTGGGCAAGTTTTAGGGGCTTAGTCCTAACAGTGGCACGAAAGCTACAGAAGGAGACACGTACTTGCGCAGTTGGCCGCCTCCCAGGTTTCGTTAAAGAATTCCGAAAGGGTCACAACTATCTGCAGCCTGTCAGAGGTCAAGATGCTTTTGGCACAATTGTGGCTCTCAGAAGAATTCTAGGGGAAAGAAAAAAAAAAAGAAAGAAAGAAAACAATCCAGCGTTAAAAATAAAGGGGAAAATGGAAACATGTTTTAGGCAAGCACAGTTAAACAACCGTGGCACATCCGCGCTTCCAGAACAAGCCAAGCAGAACAATTCATTCTATGAGCAACACAGCTTACTGCTTGTGGTCTTTGGAGACCCCCCTAGGGCTGTATGAAACTCAGTCAAATACATGTGACTGAAAAAAGACCCATCCATGCAAAGGATGGTCTCTCTACTCTGGCAGGTTCCTCATCCTCATCCATTTCTGGGCCGCTGCCCCAGGAGCCAGCTCAAGGCACATGCAACCAGAGGCGACGACCCAGTTGTTCTCACTAGATCAAAGGAATATTTGAAGCAGCTGAACCAACAGATCGGCCTCAAAAACAAAACAAAACAAACCCAGAAGAGAGAAAAAAATCTCCAAGCCCACCGTACCAACGTACTGCATCTGCAGCAATCTTCCTCCCTGATGCAGCAACACCAAGAACACAATCCTCTGCAAAGCGGGGCCCGCTCCCCTCAGCCTATGACCAGGCTCCTGTCCTCCACGGGTGTATGTACCAAACTCATCTGTCCTAGTGAGACACCAAAGGAACCCATCCTCAAAACAGGCACCGGCACAGTTCTTACAGCAGCTTAATTCTCTGACTCGAGCTCATAAAAACTAAAATTAAAAAAAAGAAAGAAACAAACAAAAAAAAAAGAGCAAAGCAGCCCTAAAAGCAATTTGAGATTAAACAGGAAGTACCCTATCAGAATTCAGAGCAGTGTTTGTCTCCTTCAAAGCTTTATTTTCTCCCTCAAACCACTAATACGAAACCATGACCTCCAGTCAGCTGACTCCTGTGCTCCAGTTCCTGTTTTTTTGGCTGCTAAATTGACTTAAGCACTTATCAAAGAGGTTTTTGGCAGTATTGAGAAGTGACGCTAGACATATGAGAAAAATATTCTCTTTAATGAGAAACATGTTCCTTGCAGAGCTTTATAAGGATCCAGTTTCTGCCTCTCCCTGTTAAAACTGGTTTATTTTTTACATAAGTTTCCCTTGGAGACTCAAGTGCAGAGTCAAATATTGACACACCCGACAGCTCCTGCACTCACCCGCTTTTATTTCTTAGTGAATTACAAAGTTTTGCAAGAAAGCTGTTAATGTGGGAAACTCCAGGGTTGCTTCATGAAGGCCTCTAATTGTGAAACTTCCTCACCAGTTGGACCCATGAGTCGAGGAAAAGCACTTGAAATCCAAAACCGAACCAAGTAGACCTAAATATGTTTGCCTAATTTACCTAGCGAGGAGGATTTTACACTTCAAAGAGGTCCAAAACTTAACTTGGCTGCTGCTTGCACATTGCCCTGTAAGTGTTGTAGTATGGCAGATAAAAACATCAGACACCTGATTATTTGTGATCATGAACTGAGGTTGCAAGAGAGTCACCCCCTTTATTTGTTTAGTTAGTTAACCCACACACAGAAAGCAAGCCAAATGCTCTCTCATAAAGATGGATCTTCCAGACCAGAGCATGGACCAGTTCCCCCAGGCTGGCAGTGCTCAAGCACAGCAGCTGCAGTGAGTTCATACGTATTGTGAGCACTGGGAGATGTTTGGCAACCTCGTGCCTGCCAAAAGGTCATGCTGAAAGCACCCACGGGAATTAGCTACTCAGTTTCTCACTTTCATGTTACCTGTGTCACTGCTATGAAACAGCTTCCACAAGAGAAACAAACCACAGGTTTGCAAACTAAAACAATTATCAGATGAGCACCCGTGGGCTTTTCCAGTACAAGCACTGGGGTGGTGAAGGAAAATGGGCAGACAACACATCAAAAGCAGAAAGTGGCGACTTCTTCACTCAGCAGGTAACCGAGCTGTGAAATGGTTTGCAGCAAGGCACTGCAGCGTCAGAAGTTCACCTGGGTTTGAAGAGCAAGATTTTTGTTGTCAAGGGCCATTCTAAATACAGACTCAGAAATCCCATGACCAGAAGCACAATCCAGTGGACACGCTGCTATAAACACACTCTCTGTTTCAACTCTTACCACGGCACCCATTTCTAGCCATCATCAAAGAAAAGACATAGGTCCTTTGGTTTGATCCACTACTGTCATCCTCACATCATCCCAGGGACTTTTACAGATGGGAAAAACGGAGGAGAACACGCAAAACCAGTCATGAACCATCTCAACCATCTCCAACACTAAATAATAATAATAATAGTACAAGAAAAAAAGATGCTTAAGAGTCTTGAGGATGTAGCCAGAAGACCCAGCTCCAGTTAAGGTTTCCCACTGGTAGGGAGGGGTCCACAGACTCCAACCAGTGCTCAGGACTTCTAGTTTGCTGACACTAAGCCATGGCTCTTCACAGATGATGTGCATCACTTGCCACAACTTTGGAGACCAACAATTTTCCAAGAAGTGCTGGGCAACTAAGTTCTGCCAGTGTGTTTCATTAGTGCTATATAACGACCTGCACGTCAGAGCACTGCCAATGCTCCATCGGCAAGAACTCAAGTTTTCCAGCTCATACAGAGAAGCAAAGCTGATTTTTTTTTCCTGCAGGTGGACATACTTGCCCCTCACCATGCCAGGAGCTGGCTACACCAACTGTGCCACAACGCTGGGCAGCAGAAGGCAGTCATTTACTGACAGCAGTGTCTCCCAAACATTCCCAGCCTCTGTCAAGCCGTGCAACACAGCTGGTGCGGCTTACAACGTGGCCCTGACCTTTACAAGCTGGGAGGAGGACACGGGTGCCCCGTTCATCGCATTAACGTGGCAGCTCACACCACCAGCCACTCTCACGCTTGTCCTAAAGCAGGCCACCTCCCCTCACCCTCCGGGTAGGACCAGAGCGCAGGGCTGGGCGACACAGCCGCTGTCGCACCGCTGGAGCCGACAGGCGATGCAGCACCGTCCCGGGGTGGGACCCACCTGCCTTCCCGCTGCGTGCGGCCCAGCTGCGCTCTGGCACTGAACTGACACGGCTGGAAGCTTCAAGGAAACACTCCTGACCATCACCCCCTCCCCTCCCAATCCCGGCAGCGGTGCGGCGGGAGTACACACACCACCCC
>WBNH01000194.1:116221-198914 GCA_013401255.1 Urocolius indicus | reverse complement strand
CATGTGGATGACTGTCCATGCTCAGAAATACCCAGTGAGCCAAATTATGATTTTAGTTATCCTAGTGTCAATGTGACATCATCTGGGTCTCCACTTCAGTAGGAACCAACCCAAACCTCTCTGCACAGATTGTTTCCTGCTACTCATATACCTCCATTGAAATTCAACAAGTTCCCAAAGCACAGACCTAAAACATGGCACACAAGGGCAGAGAGTGACCAGCCTTTAGCAGACATTGGATATACTTGTGCACCCATCAAGTTTCACTCCTTGTACTGCAGTCCTCCTGGAATGGGTCATTGGGAGCCACCTCCCAGCAGTCCCACAGGAACAGGAGTCCTTCTCTCCCCCACACACATGGCTGAGATTGAAGCAGTGGTGCAGGAGCTCATGTGAACATCTGAAGTAATCATCTGAGCTAAGGGAGAACATTTTGACAGGTGTCTCCTGGTGGCTTCTTTGCTTTATGCTTCCTCCTTTCTTTGTATCTAAGGTACTTTCTTTTACCCCTAGTAGTAGAAAAATGATCTATTTACTAATATAGTTCCCTAGTAAAAGGTTTTCCTTTCTTCTCTAGACAGAAGATGAACCATAACAGAAGATAAATATGACAGGTTATTTCAGTAAAGCTGTCAAAACTTAAGAACTGATTATCCTACAGAGTTGCAGTCTTACCTGAAGTGCTCCCCATCTATGTTGATGAGAGAGAAAAAAAAAAAAGGAATCTTCAGCACAATTTCAGGTCATTATAACAGCAAGGTGCCTGCTGATGAGAAGTCAGTAGAGACACCACTGCCAAGGGTAACCTGAGGCACAGTGGGTGAAGTCCACCATAGCTGCTTCCTACCCAACCTCAGCCAGCTGCAGCCACTAAATTCCAAAATGAGCCAAGGGCTCTGGGTTGTTGGGAGTTGCAAGGGGCTTGGGAAGAGACAAGCACCATTCCCAACCAGGATATGTCACCAGCATCAGTCCGTTGTGATTTCCATAAAGGACCGAGCTCTCATCTGCGAATTTGCAAGTCTGCTCAGGGGAGTTCAGTGAGGTTGCGTGTGGGCAAGAAAGGGAGCACGCTCTGCTCAAGAGGCTATAAACACAATATTGAAGACCAGATGGCTTTCCTTATGCTAGCAGGAGCCAGCAGGCACTTCCAAAAGGTTCCAGGCAACTGAAGACTTGATGAAATTTTGTGAACAGTCGCCATCACACCTCACAGCATTCATTGCTGTGTTTCAGTCCTGGCCTGCCTCTGTGACCTGAAAGTCAACTCCCCTCTTCCAAGGGTTTACACAGAATTTATATTAAAAAAAATCAAAACACAAACAGTATCTCAGATGTAAATATTACACTTACTGAATGCATCTGTTGTGGTTTAACCCCAGCCAGCCACTGAGCCCCACACAGCCACTCACTCACTCATGGGTTAGGATAAAAACAGTTTAGCAAGGAACACAAGAACTGTGCACATGAGCAAAGCAAAACAAGGAATTCGTTCCTCACTTCCCATGTGCAAGCAGGTGTTCAGCCATCACAGGTTAACAGTTACTTGTGAAGACAAATATCATCACTGCAGATGTCTCCTTCTTCTTTCTTCTTCCTCCAGCTTTATTTGCTGTGCGTGACATGATGTGGTCTAGGATGTTGCTTGGGTCAGTTGAGGTCAGCTGTCCTGGCTGTATCCCCTCCCAATTCTGTAAGCATAGCTAAGCAATAACTGAAATATCCCTGTGTTATCAACAGTTTTCAGCAAAAACCCGAAACATAGCCCTATACCAGCTTCTGTGAAAAAAATTAACTCTTCCCCAGCCAAAAGGAGTACAGCACTTTACATTGCTGAGATTTGATTTAAGGATATTTTCTTTTTAACAGCTTCTATTTAAAATTCTTCTCTTCCATTTAGAATGGTTTCATTCAACCAACCAACCAACCAACTCTGTTAATTTCACCCCCTTTCAAAAAAAATCCCAACCACCATCATCCAAATAAACATTCTCAGCCATTCCCAGTCTTAAAAATGATGTAATAGTATGTGCTTGGTCATTCTCTGCTGAGAGAAGCTGCACAAGACCACTTGCAGAGTCAGCACAGGCAAGCTTGCCACCCTGGCCTCATCATGCCTCTGAAACCTCTGACTGGCAGGGCTGAGCCCTGTTCTGTCTTCAAGGGGACAGTTGCCTGGCTCCTTCCAAGGATAACGGAACCCAAGCAAATTATGTTAGTGGGGAGAGAAGTTTCAGCAGCAGAGGAGAGGTCGGGCTGTGGGACTCTAGAAAAGAATAAAACTTGATTTTGCTACTTTTTCTACACTATGTTAATTGAAGTGTTTGGAAGAGATAAGTTACTCATTCAACATGAGCTGTAAATTCTTTAGCAACTTGGGCAAAACCTTCTCAGCAGCGAAGCAGCAGGTTTGTGAATGTCTCAGATTGTCTGATGGGAACTGATGTCCCATCATCTTCTGTTTCTCCAGAACCTGTGTATCTTTGTTCACAAACGAGTAAAACCAAAATATAGGCAATGGGTGATCCCAAGGATTTCCCATAGGGTTTTCCGCATCTTCACTCCTTGTAAAAGGACAGAGGTATATTGTGGAGTCCCCAGCACCACCTGGGGCCAGCCCTCCCTTCACTTTCCTCTGTAAGCTTCATCTGACAGCTGGATATGATCAAGGTGGCGAGGTGCCGGGCCCCACGGTCATACGTGAAGGCCCTCGCCGGTGGGAGTGCCTGTGCTCTCCTCCCGCAGCCCTCCCGCCCACCCGGGAGGCGTCGAGCCGGGGGGCAGGGGGGTGTGAGGATAGATGAGTGCCCAGGCGGACGGGCAGACTCCAGGTGTGCCTTTCCCCTCGGTCTGTCTATAGGAGGGCCGGGCTGGGGCAGCCCCGACCACCGGGGCTCGCTCCTCCGCAGGAAAGCTGCAGTGCGGTTTTTTTCCCCCTCAGACCGTGGAAACCTGGAGTCCAGATTTGGGACTCTCAGGGGTTACTCCCCTCCTCGCCACAAGCCCTCAACTTGCCACCGGAGAAGGGGGGCGGGGGGCTGAGAGCAGGATACAGATCGGTGGAGTATTTTGAGTGAGGAGGGGGTTGTTTTGAGGAGCGGCCGCACATGCAGCTCCGGCAGTGGCTTTGGGAGCGATGCTGGCCTCCCACCCCGGTCCCCCCCGCCAGCCCGGCCCCCCTCGGCCCCGCCGCCCCCCGGCCCGGCCCGCCCCACCGCCGCTGGAGTCGCCTCCCCTGCCCGGGGCCGCCCCGGGACTCGGCTTTTTGTTATTTTCACGGAGCAGATATTAATTAAAAGAAATACATGATTAAAAAGTAATGAGTTGAATAAAAATTATCTCCGCTCATTTTCTGATTATGTTAATTGTTAAAAACCCTTCAATCACGCTGTTGCAGTCAATGGGTTTTAATGTGAAATTAGTGGGCTCTTGATAACTTACAGTCCAGAATAATCCTAGAGGTTTAGTCATCATTCCTAATAACGAGATGGTAGGGAGAAGGGAGATTTTACATGATTTTGCCACATTCAGCCCTTCCCCCATGAAAGGCTCTGCCTTTGTGGCACACAACTTCCATTTTCATGCCTACCACTCCTTTGGTAGCCTTCCCCTCCGTTATGCGCCGATTACACTATTTTATGTTTCTGTATGTGTCGTCTAAATATAAAACCAAAAACCCTCCTGCCTGATGTAAGGATACAAAATCAATTTTGCCCCTCCTGGATTTCTAATTTTTTTTTCCCCCCATCCGATCCTCTCTGGAATCTTGCGTCTCTTTGCTCTGATTAATTATCTGCTAAAGAGACAAGCACAGGTTTACACTGGCAGTATTGAGAGTCATTAAACTGTTAGGGGGGGAAAAAAATAATATGTATATTTGCCACAGGAATTGGTCACCACGGACAGGCTGGAAGGCTTCGAGGGGGAAATAAATATGGAGAGTTTCTCCCACGAGTGATGGCACAGAGACGGGGGGTTGAAATAACTTCAGCCCCGCGGTTTGGAAGTGCTGGGAAATTCGCCTCAGATAGAGGGCCGAAATGACGGCCCCCAGATCGCTCGTGTTTTTTAGCCCACGTTTTTCTTCCCTCGAAATTCGTTTGAGGTTTCCTTTTCATGCAGATAACTCGGATTTTGCTGTTCCAAACTCTTGGGGGAAAAAAAAAAAAAAAGTAAAAAGTCTAAAAACGGCTCTTCGCACCCACCTGGCAATTTAGCCAAAATCTCGAGCGCTGACAGCAAACTGACTTCTGCCTGGAAGGAAAGGAGCGGGGCGGAACCGAGACAGCGGGTGCGGGGAACCGATCTGCAATATGCCCGGGTTCCTTCGCGGGGGCGGCCCCGGGGACCCCGAGGAGGGCGAGCGGGGGAACCGGCGGGCAGAGCCCGGCCCATTTCCTTCTGCTCTTTTAGGTTAAAAAGAAAATAAAGGGGGGGGGGGGGGGGAGGGAAGAAAAAGACGGGAGGCGGAAAAAAAACAGCGGAAAAATTGGCGGTCTCCGTTTGTGAGTGTGTGTGTGCGCGCATACCCACGTATTCCTTCCCCCTGAGACAAAGTGCCGGTGCCTGGCATCTTTCTGTCACCGCACGGATGTCTAATCGCTGCTGACAGATAAGAGAAGACATTTTCGTGCGGAGAGAGGGGGCTTGAGTGGCGGCGGCGGCGTGCGGGGCGCATCCCCGGCCAGCCCAGCACAGACAAGGCTGGGGAAAAGCCTCCACCGCGGCGGCTTGGGCTGCTGCGAGGAGAGGGTGGCTGCTCGCCTGGGGGGCGGGTGGGGGGCAGGTCGGGCCTGACCCTGAACCCCTGCCCCGACTCCTTTGGGCTGCGGGGAAGCTGATCAGGATCGGGCCCTTTGGGTGCTTCCCCGCCCGTGCCTGCTCTTCCCATCCCGGGGGGGCACCAGGCCCCGGGGAGGAGGGGGAAGGTTATGTCCTAATTTGTTGTAAGGAGTGAACGTTTGTGGGTTTGTGGTTTGGTTGGTTGTTGTGGTTTGGTTTTGGGGTTTTTGAGGGTTTTCTTTTTTTTTTTTTTTTTTTTTTTTAATTCGCTCTTCTCCTAAAAAAGAGCTGTTTGTTTACGAAACTCTACTGTCCCCATCCGAGCCCACCCCTGGGGGGGACTCTCAAAAGGGGGGAAGGGGGAGATCCCTCCGTACCGGGCCCCCTGGCTGGTTCATTTCCCTATTTGCATCCGCTGTTAGCTGAAGATCATTTTAATAAATAACAATGAAAGGGGAGCGCGTCTAGAGGGCTTGTCGGCAACATTCAAAAGCCAATAGAGTTTATAATTCTACTCTATCATTTCTTATTGATTAGAGTAATCAAGATAAAAAGCTAGCCGGGCTCCGAGAAGTTCAGCGGCATATCATTAAAGATAAGAGTCAGTTAATTCTGGCGCAGGGGTAATGGTGCCGGCGATGAAGAGTTCATTTGCATGAGATGCTGAGCCCCGTAACAAGAGGACAAAAATCACTAATTAGGACTGCAGAGTGTCTCGAGTTCTTCAAGCACCCTTTCGAGATGAGGGATGATGCAAAGAGACCGCACTTTTATGTAAATCCAGGGCAGGACAGCGCGCCCGGAGTGCTGCTCCGCGACAGGGATTGCCGAGCGGTGCCGGGCCCCTTCCCCGGGGCTTAACCGGGCCGCCGCCGCCCCGTCAAGGCTGCCGGGCACCGGTGGGAAACGGCCGCAGCGAGCTCCAGGCTTGTCCTGAAACCTGAGTTATGGAGGGGGGGTACGACAAGAAGCCAAAAAGAGAAGAGAAAAAAACCACAACAAAACAAACCAAAACAACCACCACCAAAAAAANGGAAAAGAATTAAAAAAAAAGAGTGAAAAACAAGCCTCATACCAATGAAGCATTCTTCATTGACCTCACTAAGGTACCCGTGAACCTGCTGGCACCTACGAGTTGCCGAAAACTGGGGAAAGTGCTTAGAGGCAGCCTGCGAGCCTACGGAGCGAGCCCGCACCTCTGCCGGCAGCGGGCAGAGCCCCCACAGCCCCCGGGGGCCGCGCCGAGGTGGGCTGGGCTTGGGGTCCGCCTCTCCCTCCCGCTGCCCGCGGGCGCTCGGACGTTTCCTTCCCCACGGAGCACGAGTGGGGCCAGCGCCTCCCCACCCCGCCTTGTCTCTGCCCGCACAGCTATACCCAAATTCGTTGGAGCAAGGCCCTTCAGCTTCTGGCAGCCGTCGGGGGAGGAAGGAAGGACACCCGTGAGGCTTTCAGGAAAGTCCTCGCAGAAGCCGTGGGGCGCAGCTACCGGGGCTGGTAGCTACGAGGTTGTTTACTTGCCCGAAAGGCGGCAGCCGCAGAGGCTTGGCAGCTGGCTACCAGAGCTAACTTTGCCCCTCGCTTGGCCGGGGAGTAAAGGATTCACGGCCTTCTTTGGGCTAATTGTAGGTGTCAGCGTGGAAAGCAGCAATGTTTGCCGCCTCTCAAAACTCTCGCTGCCTCCCTCGCCCCCAGCAGCTCCCCAGTCGGCCCCGCCGCCCCGCCCCGCACGTACACGCACACGCAGGACCAGGTACCTCGGCTACACGCAGCCCTGACAGTCCCCGCTCGCTTTCTCCCGTGTTCACACCTCTCTCTCTCTCTCTCCCCCCGTCTCTCCCTCTCCACACTTGTGTTTTCCCACCCGCTCTGCCGTGGCTCACTCCTCACATGTGGGTCACACGATCCACGCTCACGTTTTCACGCGCGCACACCGCGAGCAAGCGCCCACGCGCGGTCAGTGTTCCCCTTTTTTGCATCTGCAAAAAGCCCCTCGCACGCCCCTTCTTTGCACACTCGCGCTCCCCCGCACCCCTCGCACGCCCCAGCGCACTCATACGCGCACACACCCCCGCACCTTCCCCACGCTCACCTGCTCACACGCCCTCAGGCAGGCAGGCAGACAGACAAACGGACACCCCACTTCACCAACACTCACCACCCCCCACCATCGGCTCTCCCTGTCCCCCCTCACCCCTCCCCCTTCTCTGCCCCGGGGCCGGTGCGGAGGAGGGTGGCGGCTCTCCGCCCGCCTCGCCTCCCCGCTCCCCGGCTCTTTGGACTTTTGTCTGGCTCTGTGGCTGAAGGCTCCGTTCCCCTTGTTCTTCCCATAGAGAATAAAGTCAGTCTGTATTTAATGGTTATGGCGGATGTGAGGAGGATTTGGCAAATGAAGAGGCCTTTTGCTCTAAAATATTGTTCCTGACGTCGTGTGAGTCTACCAACCCACCACGACCCCATATTCTTCTCCGGGTGTCTGACTCGAATGACAAACGAGCTGATTTTTTCAGTACATCGCTGGGAAATGTAGTGAGTGATAATAGAGATTTCTCTTTCATTTTTTACGCTTGACTTGGTTATTGTTGCTTTTCTTTTCCCGTGATTCCTTCTGAGGATTAGCTCTGACTTCCCCACTATTGGCGGTCAAAGTGGCCCAAACTCGGGATGACAATTGATGGGGATCAGGGGATTGCCCATTCTGTGCCTGTAAGAACTGATTTGTGCCAGAGAAACTCATCAAGTAGAGGCGAAGAATAAAAAGCATTTGGGGGTAAATGTATTCATTGAGAAGGGTTCTTCCAAATTGCTTCGAAGTTTTCTTAATGAAAAGTAACGCTTGCAGCAATCAACGGCTTTTTGACGGATTACAAACCTGGGTAGGACTATGGGGCTGCATTTAAAAGCGCCCCAGCCTTAGCATGGGGGCAACTGGCTCACAAAAGTGTCGGAACGAGGGTCAGGCCGCAAAATACCGAGCTGAGGTTTGATGCGTGTACGAGTAATGAAAGGTGCATTAATTTATTAACATGGTGCGCGCAGGAAAAGGGAAAGAACAGCCCGGTGTAAGAAGAATCATTAACTCTCTACCCCAGGGACCCACCCAAGGCTCGCCATTTACATCAAAATAGTTATTGTATCTTTAGAGAGAGAGAAATCCCGCAGCAGCCATAGTCCGTGTAAGAGGTGGAGGACAGGAGAGAAAAGAAAAGAAAAGAAAAGAAAAGAAAAGAAAAGAAAAGAAAAGAAAAGAAAAGAAAAGAAGAAGAGAGAAGAGAAGAGAAGAGAAGAGAAGAGAAGAGAAGAGAAGAGAAGAGAAGAGAAGAGAAGAGAAGAGAAGAGAAGAGAAGAGAAGAGAAGAGAAGAGAAGGTGTCAGGGAGGTATAGGGCCTGGCATCCTCCCCGCGCCCTCTCCTCCCCGCGAAGTGTGGCTTCGAGCTTTCCGACATCGACGTTGTTAATTAGTCTAATCATTAGGGGCCGGGGAGAGCGGCCCGGGGAGGCGGCACGGAGTGGGGGGAAAGGCTTGTGTCCCAGACTGGGCGCTCCCCCGGGCCGGGCCGGGCCGCGTTTCTCTCTTCGTGGGGCTCTTTTTCTTTCACCATAATTTTTTTTTCTTAAGCGGTCGTAGGAGACAATGAGAAGGGTCCCGAAGTGAAAAGAGTTAGGCCGGGAAGAGGAGCCGGGAGGAATCCCCAGCGCTTCCCCGCCCTGCCCTTCAAACCCCAAAGGCCGAATATTAACTTTTTTTTTTCCCCCTGCATCTTGTCAATGCTATCATGGCTTTGATGGGAGGGTCTTCAAGGTGGCACATTTCTGAACTTAACCCCTTTTCAAGCTAACTCTACCTCCCTTGTTAGTGCCCAGCTCTGAACTTCTGAAGAGTATTTTTGTGTGAGTCAGGGTTCATTCACTCGGAGGCTTTTGTAGGACTTTCTTCCTTTCAGCCCTCAGTGTGTTACACCAATTAAAGGACGACGTGCTGTAAATGTAATGGGCCGAGCAGTGATTGTTTTTGACAAGCAACAAAACACATAGATCCACCCCTTAGATTAGGCCGTTGAAGGGAGGTTCATGCCGGTCAGTTTACTGAATAGTTCATGAACTGTAATTCTGAGGGCTTGTGTGAAAGAAAATGCCTCTCTCCCTTTCTTTTTTTTTTTTTTCCCCCCTCTAAAAAGAAGAAACACCAAGCATCCAAGGGGGAAGGGGGCGGCTGGGAGGGTGAGGGGAGTTGGAGGAGAGCAGAGGTGGCTTTGTCTTGTCATTTAGGAGGAAGAAGAAGAAGAAGAAGAAGAAAAAAAAGATGTTAACAGTCAAGCTACTTTATGTCACTAAACATGTCAGCCTCTTTTGCAGAGATGCTCTTCTCTGTACATCTTCATAGGCAGCCTCAAGTTATTAACCTGCTAACTGCTCCCATCTGCACAGTATATTTATCTGGCCTGGAGCTCCCTCACAGCTGGACCAGAAGCCTTGATAATTTTGACTTTGTTCCACAGGAGGAGGAAAATACGGATTAGAGTCAAACCTTCAAGGAGCAGAAAGTGCAAGAAGTATCATAGTATCATATCAGAGGCTTGATCCTGTTCCACTTCAGCTCAGTGAGGGGAAAAATCCTCTGTAACCCAAACAGCAGCTGAGTCAAAAGGATTTGGGAAATGGAAAATCATCCTTCCCCAAGGTCCAGAGGGGTACTGGGCTTGTTACTTACGTCAAAGCAACCTGGATATTCCCAGAGAAGGGCTAGGCACGGTTGCAAGCTGTGAGAAGAGTGGGAAGAAAGAGAAGGATGTTTCAGATTGAAAAGTGAGTTCCTTCAGCCTTTTCTATGATGATTATCCTGGGCATGTCACATCTTCTTTAATCCCAGAGGCATATGTGATCCCACAGCTGCATGGGTACCACGTGCAGGTTTCTGAAAGGAACCACAATGGTGCAACTTCGTTGAGACAGGGTGGGAGCAGATATGGCTCAGAAATGCCTTCAGAGTCCTTTAGGAGAGAAGTATGCCTCAGCATGCAACCCTAAAAGCCAGCTTGCTTTTGGAGGATCTCTGGAAAGAAGCTACCTTGGGAGCTCTGGCTGAAGAAACCCAGCGTGACTTGCTCTGTGCTTTCGCCTGGGCATCATTTCACCCCTGAACCGATCAATTACATAAATAATCTGTCTCTGCTCTCAGATGTGCTGTTTCTAAAGGCATTTTTAAATTACTCTGGGGGTTTTCTAAATCCCTGTTAATTCCCGCAAGGCCTCAGCAAACCCCGGTGCCACTTGTGGAAATGGCGGGGCTAGCCCTCTTTCAAAGATCTGGAATTACTGACATGTGTTAATCAGATCGCAGCCATCTCAGCCTAGGCAGCAGCGCATAGCAATTTTTTCCAACTCTTCTTCCCTTCAGTTCGATACAATGGGACCTAATTCCTGCACCACTTCTTCTTTTTTTTTTTTTTTTTTTTTTTTTTTTTTTTTGGATGCAGCAAGATATTTACACTGGTAATAAGCGTACTGTATGCGCTGTAAAATTTGTACTTGTTACTGCAGGAGATTAATGAATATGTGAATCACAGCTGAGGAGTTTAACTCTCATTGACTTCATTATGCAGAAGGTACCAGGAAACAAAAAGACACGTGTGCTAACTCATAAACAGAAGTACATCGCTAATTCCAGTCTGCGGGCCCCGCTAGAGCAGACTTTACATCTGCTGCCCCAAAAGGACTGTGTGCCACAGCCATTTCTGGCTGCAAATGCCACAGGAGGCAGGGGTGCTGTGTGGATGATGGGCAGATAGCAAAAGGGAACTGTTTGAGGCAGAGGTGTGAAACCTGCTCCTCTCAGAGAAGTGGATCAGAACAAGGTGCAGGTCAGCGAGGATCGAGAGGTGCTGCATGCTGTGTGCCACTTGTGAAGGGTAAGATCACTGTCTCATCTGCGTTTGGTTAATAACAGTGCAAAATGCTGCAGAGTATTATGTTACACGCAGAAATATGTAAAAGAGCTCCCTCCTCCCTTTCCCACCCTTCTCAAGGGTGGAGTGAGAAAGCTCCACCTGGTAAAATGAATCAGAGGTGTTTCTGCAGACAGGGGCTTCCCGAAGAATCTCTTCTTCTCATCCCTTTCTGACTACACCATCCCAAAAGACTTAGCCCAGGAGAACCAAGGAAAATTACCTTCTTTCTTTTTTCTCTTTTTCTCAGGTTGGAAGAGAATATTCAGAATGGCCAAGTAAATCAAGTTACAAATTTGTAAACATCTCTGCCATGCAAGCGGCCCGTGCCAGTCGCATAGCGGCAAGGCGATTCTCATGTTGGGAGAGAAAGCGGAGCACACTCAAGGGTTGCCAGTTGTACGTAACGTAGCCATCCTAAACCCATGCCAAGCAACCTTTCTGCTATGCCAAACCATCCCAGATTTTGTGTAAATTTATTACACCAAGCACACAGCAGCTGTTTAATTGCGGAGAATTTAGGACAGGAAGTGAAGAATAAATCTGCATCCAATTGAATCTGCAGCGTGTAATTATCTGGAGCACAAATGGGTAAATAACTAAAACTAATGTGTCTAGGAAAATAAAAGCACACATATAGACACATATTTGTGTGGGGAATGGAAGTGTGTTTCATTCAAGGAAAATGACTCACTCGCAGCATTCCCTTGATCTGGCTCCAAGTATTTGCAGCGTGCCTTGCGATTCTCGCCTGAGGAGCGCTACATGGCTTCAAAGCACGGCAACTTTTTTTTTTCCAGGTGTTATAGAGTATTTTACAGCAGCAGATCTCGTGACTTGATGACCAGGAATAGTAGGCAGGTGGAAATTAGCCTGTAAATTCATCACAGAAATTAGCAGAGATATGTGCTGTACCAGGCTGGGCGTTACTTTCTTCCAAGGGATGCAGAGGAACGAGAAAAGGCATTCACTTTCCTAAGGCATTTCACCAGCGCAGTCTCACTAATCAAGAAATGACTGTGTTTGTGGCTTTCACAGAACTGGAGAAAACGAGGACCGGGAAAGATGCAGCTTTTCATGTCCCCTCTCAGACAGAAGTACGACATTTTTTTTTTTTTTTACACTTGCCACAATTCTGAACTTTTCCCAAGGAGAACAGAGGAGCGTTGGGTACGTTTTCTCAGAACAGGTTGTCATTTTTGCCGACTGCTATGAAAAATCGTATTTGAAAATGGACCAGTCAAAAAAAAAGTATCCACTCAATGAAGGCAGAGAGGCTGCAGTAAGCTTCTCCAAGAAAAAAAAAAAAAAAGAAAAGAATATGTGAGGAGAGTACTCTGGCTAGTAGATAGATGATTGGCAAGTAATGTAATCTCCTGGGGAGATGGTTTTCAGATCTCCTCCCTGAATAGATGTCGAAAGCACCGTCCTGCTTATCAAAGTTAATAGGGTGTGAATACAGCACTGGGTAGCTGCATGCAGCAGGACGGCTGTAGTCTGAAAAATGTGTAACTGAGATTGATTCCTAAATGCAGTATCCAGAAAGAGTGCCTGCTAATCCGTTCCCTGCATTTTCCCTCTTCTCCTCTCCATAATTTTCCACAGCTTGCATAACCGTTTGGATGCCCGTGTTAATGCTGTATACCCATTCCCAAAGCTGTAAATCACTTTTGCACTCTTCTTAACTCCCAGAATCTCTCAGACAGCAGAAAACTGCAGGGAAAAAAAAAAAAAAAAAAGTTTACTGAACCAATTCCTTTCAGAGGCAGAGTTTATTAAAGATTTTTTTTTTAAATTTGATTTATTGTTTTTTAAATGGTGGGGATTTTTTTTTTTTTTTTTTTGGAGATTAAGTAAATGGAGAGGATCAAAGCAATTTTTCATTACTGGGTGGCTGAATGATGGTTAGTGAGACTAGAGGAGATTGACTGTTTTGTAGAGAGATTAGCAGAATTCACGTCGCTGCTGAATGAAAGGTGGAGGAGGCAGAAACCCCAAACAAGTGAATTCAATTACTTCTGAAAGGAATAGGGTAAATGAGGATTCTCTCTTTGGGTTTGCTCCAGGAAATATTTCTGAAAAGTTTGTGGAAGAATACCAGTTATCCAAACCCTAAGTTTGCTGTTATGTAAAAACTGCTCACTCTGTGGCAGCTTGTGATTTGGAAACTCTTCCCTTGTTTTGTGTACGCCGTTGGCATGTCACCTCTTCATTTGATTTCGCTCTCAAATTACGCCACCCAGTGCAACTTGTTTGCATGTGTGGCAAGGGTTTCAAAAGGAGTATGAACCTGAGCTCAAGCCCACCCGTGTCAAAGAAGAGATCCTCCTTCTCCTCCTCCTCTGCTTCACTGGCTAAGGGCCGCAGCAGAGGGAGAACTGCACCGGGCCAGGCCATGGTTGGAGTGGTATGCTGGATTGTGATTGTTGGCACAGGGAGGGATGCTGTACTTGAAGCTTCAACATGCCCTGGCACAGCCTGCCACAGCCTAGAGTTCATGACCTGAGCGGTCTGTATATTCAGTTTATTTGCTATGTGGTCATTTTGTAAGCAGTATCGCACAGTGGGAAGCAGCATTTGTTCCACAGGCTGTTAGAGCAAGGTCGGTTGATTAAGAACTGATGCATTCTCATTGCCAGCCTGTCTCTCTTTAAAGTTTCTCTGGAGCAGCATTCTTCCCTCTTCCCTAGTACGTTTGAGGGTGCTAAGCACAGAGGGCCTCTCAGCTCAGCTCCCCTGGGACTTCCAGGCACTGCCATTGCAAGAACAGGAGTTGAGGTGCTGTCTCCTTCAGGACTGGGTAAGGAGGAGGTACCCCAGGGGCACCTCTCCCCTCATCCAGAAAGCATTGATGAACAGAGATAGAGTGGAGAGACTGGTCTCTCAGCTCTGCAAAACTGACCTGTCCCAAGTTCCTTCATATTTCCCACATTGCCTCCATCTGTACCTCCCAACCTCTATTCCTTTCCCTGTGGGTGCCACTGCTCATTGCAGATCTCCCCAACTCATGGGACATAGCTCCAAATCTTTGGTTCTACCAAAACTCGCTCCTCAGTTCTGGGTGACACAGAGAAACAGAAACCTCACAGTCTCTTGGCAGAGTTGTGTGAGTTGCTGTATAGGATGCAGGGGGAGAACTGGTCTCTGCCCTTTGCTGTCCCCTAAGTTCATGTCCTCGGTTCATCCTATCCCCTCACAGTCTTCCCACTCATCCATTCCCACTGCAGCAAGTGGGGTTACACATTATTCACTCTGATGTAACGATGCATTTTGGCTGTATGTTCTGGAGAGGTAGACAGGGGCTTATATCAATCACAACACAAGTAACCATCTCGGCTCAATTTTTTTGTTTGTTTGTTTTATGTTTTTTTTCTCAGCCTCTATGAAAAAGTAAATAAAATTTCCTTCCTCTTGAAACTCAGTTTAAGGCCTTACGGGTGCAGCAGAACTGGTAGGAGTCAGGAAAGTGGCTCCCTCTCTTTATCAGAGTATAGGAGAAGAGCCCTAACCAAGCGTGCTAGACCAACCTCAAGTGCAGGAGAAGGTAGCAAAGGCTGGCTCTCTTCCCAGCTATTTACAAGATCTGCTCTTGGAGGACATGTCTTGCTCTTCTCCCATCCCTCACAGCAAACAGCACCACCCATAAAACTAAGTTGCTGGGAAAAACAGCTCACTTAGCAGAGCAGAAGTGCATAGAGGACCCAAATCTGCTGCAGCTGGGTGGAACAGGTGCTGTTCCTTGAAAGTAAATGAATCTGTGCTGTTTTATTCCAGCCGATGACATGACCAACAGTCCTTAGCTGTATAATACATGCAGTATATTTGTGCCTTGTACAACCGTGGCAGATTCTCTCCCTGTTCCATCCTGTTCTGGGGATGTTCTTGGTTGAAGGAGGTGTTCAGGAGAATGAAAGTTAAGTCTTCAGCTTTCTTTCTACATTCCTTTTCTACTGAGTCCTTCACTAGCTGCTTCATTACCCCCATGTATCTATCCTATCCCAATGGATATATTATCGCAAAAAGCTCATTTCTTGCCAAATTTTATTTGCTTTGGTTTTTTTTGTGTTTTTTTTGGTGTGTGTTTTGTTTTGTTTTTTGTTTTTTTTTTTCCTGGAGCTTTACTCAGCAAAATCTTCTAATGGTTTGCCTAAGATTTTTTGTATTCTCCAAACATTTGTCAGTTTCAAAACTATTGCAGAGTTCAGGACTGAGCTATGAGGTGTTTAGGATCATCACCTTCCACTAGAACCATCACTGGGTAACCTTTCCCACCTTTTACATAGTCTTCTCTTTAATCTTTGTCACGATGACAGTTCTCCAGTACTCACGGATGAGTATATCTGCCCATAGATTTTCTAGTAACCCAACAAGCTACATCCAAGGCAGAGTCTTTGGGAAGTATCTGCATTTATCCAGCATATCTAATCCTGTGTGTAAAAATACTCAGAACCTGGTTCAAGGCAACCTGTGCAACTGAGTTCTACCGGGAAGCTGGGACAAGGTGTCTGTAATGTCTTTCTTATTGCAGAATATGGGTGTGCATACAAAATCCCACCAGTTCTCCCTGTTCCAGGCGAAACAGCTCTTTGAACTCGTGTTTACACAGTTGCTGGATTACTTAGGCCATTGTTGATATTAGATCTTCAAATTTATAAATCAAATATTAAACTGTCAAGTTTACATATCCTGTGTGTTCTTGTTTCAGAGCAGCCTCCTACCTGCAGGGACCAGCATCCTGGCCTACAGTGGCTACAACTCCCCTAAAGGGTTTTAAAATTGAATCTGCCAAGACAAAAGCAACCTTAATTGTGGAAGTGGTGAAGTCTCACCTGCCATTGCAGTTGGTGTCCCTTTCTCACCCAGTTTATGTAGTGGCTCTGCAATGTTGGCAAATCCACAAATAAGGCCTTCCTAGTAAATTCAGAGCCCCACAGCACTCTGCACATCTGTGGCTGCCTGGGAAATTGCCCAGTCCTATGCACAGCCTTTTTTTTTTTTTTTTTTTTTAATTTTGTTAGAGAAAACTCTCTTGTCAGGTTGTGTGTAATCCATGAGAAGGTGCCTCTTTTCAGAGCAACTCTCGTTTCAGGAAGCTCAAGTTCAGTGGCGGCCTTGATCTGATCCCAGGCTGGTTGTAAATGCAGTCTTTCTTACTAGCAGTCTGCAAGTGTGCCCAGAGCCATCTCAGCACAGCAGACAGGCTGAGAGGGACCTATTTTGCAGCAACTGCTTCCAAGATCACTCAGTGTCAGCCAGAAGCCGGCACTTTCAAGTGCTGCTTACTGACGCAGTAGAAATGCTGTCTCCTGCCCTTCACCCTTGCTCTTTGCTTCCACTGCAACTTGCCAATTCTTCTTAAAACCAAGTATGGAAAGCAGACTGAAATGCTGTAGAATCAAAGGTGTTATCCTCTCACACCAGCCACTGCACCTACTGCTTTGTACTGAGGCATGCGCTATTGTCTTCCTTAACCAAGCCTGTGGATGACATACAAGTTACTGCTGAAGGCACCTTTAGGCTTTCAGTACAATACCTTCTCCCCAGACAGTGTGGGGCAGTTTAATGGGTCAATGTCTGTAAAGACGAGCCTTGAGTCTTTATTATGAAGTAGAACCTGTGACTTCAGGACTCAGAGGAACCATCCTTGAACCCTTACTAGAGGCAGAGTTTCATAGTCTTTTTCAGAGACAGGAAGCTTCTACAGAGAGTCCAGTGGAAGGCTACAAAGATGATTGTGGGACTGGAAGAAAGGCTGCAAGGCCTGGAGCTGTTCAGCCTGGAGAAGACTGAAGGGGGACCTCATCAATATTTATAAGTGGGTATGGAGAGATCGAGGCAACACTTCTTCCTGTACTGTCCAGCGACAGGAGTAGGTGTAATGGGTATAAGCTAGAAACCCAAAAAGTTCAACAGAGATACAAGGAAAAAGCTTCTTTACTGTAAGAGTGAGAGAGCCCTGGCACAGGCTGCCCAGGAAGGATGTGGAGTTTCCTTCTCTGCAGTTTTTCAAACCTGCCTGGGCACGTTCCTGTGTGACCTGATCTAGGTGAACTTGCTTTAGCAAGGGGGTTGGACTGGGTAACCTCTAGAGGTCCCTTTCAACTTCTATCATTCTATGATTGATTCTGTGATCTGTAATTAACTAGAGCCATTAAAAGGTGCCCCAACTGACTTAGCGTTTGCTGCCCATAACTCACGACTGCACAGATACAATATCCTGTATCTGTGTCAATGTTAGCAAGAACTTGGGCTCAACAGGTGATTGAAACAAGTGTTGGCCTCCAAATCTACACTGCATGTGGCTTGGAGGCTTTCCTTCATATAACATTTAGTCAGCTTCTGTTGACCAAACACCCTACCCACAAGTGGATGGGATGCTTGAGGCATGTTTGATAGGTGTTTGAGCTTCCCAGATAGTGTTCTCTGCCATGAGACAAGCTCATATGCATTACAGCTGCTCTGACACTGAGCCAGCCTGCAGCAAGTAGGGATCATCATGGGCTTAACTTCAAAGCTGCACTGTTGCTACAAAGCAGGCTATTTGTGCAGGCACCGCCTCTGACGCACAGCAGCACTCACTTCCAAGGTTTCCCAGATCTCAAGGCACATCTGGGATTCTCCTCAGCTTTCTTCCACTAGCAGAGTGCACACTGTGTTATGACACCTTCTTGTCCTGTAAACAAAGTCTCTCATGCCCTGTGGATAAAATACTTTCAGCTGATCTACTTCATCCACGCAACACCTGTAAGGGTGGCAGTCTAGACTCCACTGTTCAGAGACTGGCCTTTCACAACAAGCTGCAGAGCACACCAGATAGTCTCCACCGTGGTCTGTCTTCACTTCAGCCCATGCTCACCCAATGACCTGTATGCTCAGCTGGTGCCCACTGCCTTCAGAGTTAATAACTCTCTTACACTTTTGGCCACAGCCAACCCACCTGCCTAAGATGGCTAGGTCAGCAACTCTGGCCCTAGTACTTCCACACTTCAATGATAAAGCACATCTTTACCCCTTCAGTGCTGGGCAAGGACTTTCACCGGGTATCACCATTCACTTCATTTTAGCTTCACTCCAGGCTATCTTTACTGTAGTATTTCCCTACCTACCCTCTTTAAATGAGCAGTTAACAGAGCTGCTTCCCTTAGCAACCATTTCCTTCATCACACAAACCGACAGTATCATTCCTTCTAATAATTCAGAAGTGGCATCGGGAGTATTCTCATCCCACTTATCGCCCATACTCACTGCGTCTGCAGCGCTGAGCTCCTGTTTCTCTCCTTTGGGGGTATTTCCTTTCAGCACACCTTTGCACCCTGTGGCAAATTCCAGTACCTTTCAGAACAGCTCTGGCCTCCTCTCATTGATCTTTGCAGGCCAGGCCAAACCCAAGGGAGTCTCTCTAAACCAGTCCATTGCCAAAGCATCTTGTGGTGGGAAGGATGCCAAGAGGGAAGGTACCTCAGGTTCCCTCTCAGCTTAGGTAGATTCTCCCCTTCTCTTCTCTGAGATCCGCAAGGAGTTGCAGCTTTGCTGGGCTGATTCCTGGCTTCAAACTGTGTGCCCCAGTTCAGAAATGGAGTGGACAACTGAGGTTTTTTTTTTTCCCCTGCAGGCTCAGACCTGTTTGGTTCCTGGCAAATGCTGTTACTGTCTGTCTTCTCTGACATGCAGATTCTGGGCATATCTCCTGAGGTCATTCACTGCAACTTTTTTGGTGTTTTCCTACATTTTGTGGCAGTTTGTTTGACTTCTTCCCTTTTGATTTCTGCAGTTGTGACAGTGTTTGGTAAGACTAAGTGATAGAAGTCTTCTGACAGTCTTAATTCTACATCAAGTTTCTGACTTTTTCAACTTTCTGATTTCCTTGTGCTCTTGGTATTTTTAGCTTTTTTAATCCCCACTGCCGTCCTGCTCGGTTAGTAACCTCCAAGCTTGCCAAAGATTCCTTGGCCTCCCCTGTCCCCGGAAAAGCTGCTGGTCCTCAGCCATCTGGTTACTGGTTCCTTATTCATCTATTTTGAACTTGTTCCAGCTTCTGCTGCCCCCAAAAAATTTTACCTCCAGTCTCAGGCCATCTCTCAAGCCTTTCAGCAAAGCCTTCAGATGTTGCTTTAATCCCTTCTGCAAGGTCTCCTGCTCTTTTCTCAGGTCTTTAGACCTTATTTTAGTCACTTGTGATAGCCTTCATTGCTGCAGGTTTTGTTCGCAGAATTCCACAGGATGTCTAACTGCATGGCAGAGCACAGCATTCCTGTTTTCCTTTCTCTACTGGAAACAGCTCATTTGATATAACCTAGAGTTGCATTAGCCTTCTTGGCAACCCTATAACTTTTGTGTCTCATGGTCAGAGTGTGGTCACTAATAGAAGGAGGTTGTTTATTTCCTTTTGCATTTCTATGTAATGAACTTATGGCTTCAAGCAGAAATCCTTCTGATTTATCTTTAAGGGCATTTTACACAATTACAATTACATCCTATTTATAAAAGCCATCGGCTCTTTCTGTTGGATATTCCCGTGCTTCTCTATAACTGGTGCTGCTATGTTTTGCACCCAGATATATAATAAAAATATAATTCTTCTTGAAAAACTACAAAGGTGATTTTCCTTGATCTGATAGCTTTCCTTCCATCATAGTCAACTGTCTCCTCTTCTCCAGACAGCTTCTGTTTCACTTCATAGCTCTCCAGTGATCCTTCATTTCTTCCACAAGGTGCTGCATGCAGGAGTTCCTTCACTAGAAAATGCTCCTGTTTTAGCTACAGCACTCAATTTCAAGATTGAGCCTAAGTCCAGATTCACTTTAAGAAGAGGAGCAGGTGTATTGAAGGTACAGTTCATCTTGTCTTGACATGGGAGTCTGAAACAGGTCAAAAGAACAAGCCTTATAGGTGTTCCTCTCCCTCCCTTGAATAGAAAAATACACTTGAGACACTAAAACATGATCAGACACCTAAAACCAGGTGAAATTTTCTACCTTCTAGATATCTGGACTTTCCCAGAATTCTCTTCCATGATGCACAAGCAGCTAAAACCAGCCTCCAGGACATACAGAGAACTTCCTACAGTTTTGACCGGATTTCTTTTGCCTTGTCTCCTGTGCAGGTTAAGTGGATTTAAAAAAATCCCCAAACTCAACGTCTCTTTACTCAGTCACTTGTTAATGTGGCTATATGGAACATAGTTTAAAAGTAATGTTAGTGTACACCTTTCACCAGCCTTCTCAAAGCTGTAGTAACTGTGAAATCACTGTAACATTGTGTTTGTAATGATTTGTGTTTGCTTTGCTAGTCACAGCCACAAAGGAAAAAAGAAAAACCTGTGTGAAAAATCCTGTTGAGTTCCATAACAAAGATACAATTTTGGTTTGCAACTCCAGGAGAATCATCTCAGAAAAAAAAATCTATAAGTCACCTTTGCATCTTTTGTGAATTTGTAGCTATAGCTATAAGAATCTTCTCCCACCTTTGAGATTTCATCCTGTCCATGCTGTCAACAACGTCTCCATTAGTAACGCACGACTTACCAGGACCTTAGTACAAATGCTGTTCAATATTGCCAGGAAATTCACTGCAAGAGTGCTGAAGTTAACACTGGTACCAGCTCTCCATCCTCACATCAATTTCAACATGGAAGCTGAAGTGATGCAAAAATATGTCTAAGCAACAGAGAATCTGAATTCTCCTACCTAGAATGATTTTCAAAGCCTCCCAAAGATGCCACCTTAAATTTAAGAACCTTCCTCTAGTCAAAGACCAAAGCTCTCACAGCCACAGGACTGCTACCAGAAGACAAAAGGCAGTAGGAAAACATATAAAAATCCACAGTAACTCTTGAACAGCCACTGCTGCTCTGTAATAAAGGAATAATAGTGTGTGGCCCTCTTATAGCACTTTATCTGGAGATCTCAGTGGTTACACAATGGGTGAGTTAGTTTGTTTCAGCTTAAAAGAGAAAAAAGGCCCAAAACAGAGCTGTGGGAACACAACACTTCTCCAGGTCAAACCACAGTTCTCTGGGAGCTCTTCAAAACTTGGAGAAAGCCTTGCTCATGGAGTATGCCTTGCTCTGTCTCCCTTTGACACAAGGGCACAGAAAAGCTGAGGGTTGCATGGAACATATCAGAAGCAGCTTGGCATTTCTTTGCTGCTGTTTCTGTGCCAATAATAAGTAAGCTTGAATTATTTTATGGGAGAGCTTGAACGATAGGCTATCTGTAAAATAAAGTGCTATCTACTGCAGGGTACAAAGAGATGCAGGCAATAAGGCAGACACATGCCCTGTGTATATTAAAACCTTTTTCTAAGATGTAGCCATTTTTTTTCTAGTATTTTGTATATTTATTCTTTTTGGTAGAGAAATTCCTGCTAGTGTGAGGAACGTTTTTACCAGACTAGGAAGTGGTAGAATAAGTACAAGATTTTTTTTTAGTAGTTTGTTGGACTTTAATGGCCTGGAACTATGTAAAATTTATGCTGAAGAAGATTGGTCAATTAAAGTATTATTCATCCATTTGCTTTTACTTTTCTAAGTCTTTCTGAGACATTCTGCATCACATTGCGTAGGACATCATAGTCCTCTAGATATGCAAACAACTCACAATTCAGAGTTTTTTAAACCCCTCAAACTACGGGCTCCAGGCAATCAGTTGCAGGACGTCAGAGCTGGGATAGCACTGCTGTAAGATAAACACCCTAGATTGCAGTAGCCCTTGTCACCGCCTTCCTCCCCTGGAAGGTGATGGCTTCCCACGTTCAAACAAAACACTTCTTCATTGCTAGGTTGCTTTCTTGGCTACAACACTGAACAGGCTGGACTTGCTGCAATCACTGTCCTTGACATAGCTTATTCAATGTGTAGGAGAGAAAAGAAAAACAACTGGTAAAGACCTCCACCCAGCCAATTCTCCCAGTAGGTTAAAAAATATACATGTTAAAATGCCAGGACTGTCTAACGTTTCCCTTGAAATTCTCCATAGCAACACCGCTTTGGTACTGTAGTGGGAAAAAAAAAAAAAAAAGAGTATAAAAAAAATTCTAAGGTCTTCAAAAAGGCCCTTCAACTTTAAAGTGAATGTATTCGTGGAGAAATGAAGGGTCTGTTGTGCAGATGGCTGTTTGCTCTCATTGCTAGAAGCAGACAGTCTTCGGTTAGGAGGGAAGGGGAGTCAGATAGCGTATTACCATGCAAAAGCAGCAAGCTCTGCCTATGATGACTGCAATATTAACTCCCAGGGCTTCCTGCGGCTGAGAGGCAGCAGCAGCAGCAGCGAGTTTCACTTGCCCCCTGCCCCCCACCCCCAAGCTTCCAGGTTCAATAAAGATTACATCATGGAAAAAGTATGCCATGTAAGCCTGAGAATCAAAGCCATCACAATTGGCGGCTGTTTAACTGTAATGTCGCTGAAACACATACTCCCCCTATGCGCACACACACTTTCCCCCTCACCCCGAGCACCCTGCATCTCCTACGATTAAGGGTAGTATTATTGGGGAGAGGAAAATCTGATCAAAACTGTCGACCGCCAACTGCCAATTTTCTATGGATTCAATAAAGGCCACCTTAACGATTTCCCTAATTAATGGATGACATCTTTGGCTGGAGGAGAGGCGCTGTATTCTACTCTGCCTTAGTCTTTGTTAACCTTCTAATTAACTTTCGTAGGTCACCCAGGTCTCCCAAACCTAAAAGTGAAGAGAGCCATTGTGCTAGAAGCTGTAAACTTACTTTTTCTGCCTGGGTACTTAAAAGGGAGAACGATTATAGGCAGGGAAAAATAACTCCATTTAAACTCTTTGTGGCTGCAGAGAATGCATAGGTCCCTGCCTTAGAAAATAATTGAAACACCTTTTATGCCAATATTTGCATGCATAATAAACCAAATTAGCAAATATGCATCTAAATTCAACTGTGGTTTCAAATTGATTAGGGATCTGGATGGGAGTTTGGTCTCTTCTTTTTCTCTTTTTTTTTGTTTTGGAATGTGAACTTCAGTGAGTCAACAAAAGGAATTGGATTTCTTGAGCAAATTGCAACTTTAACAGCTATCAGCTTTTTACACGGCATGATCTCCAGCAAAGAGTCTGGGCTAATAGTACACACACACGCATTCTAATACTATAATATTAGGCCAGATTAATCCCTGTGGTAAGACCATTGAAGTCAATGGAATTGTATCAGAGATGAATTTGGTTCACTGCCTTTTGTGGAATCTAATATGAATTGACCATTGAGCTGGAGGCATCAAAGATGATAAATGCAGCCCTCTTTCAAACAGTCTGATGCAACCCAAAAAAGGGCAGGCAGAAGGCATTTAGGATGGGTGGCCTTTTCTTCTGTCTACAGCTTTCTCAGGGAAATTCTGCCCTCATTCACGCCCATTGACTGAAGTCAATTAAATTATTTTAATAAATTGTAATTAAAATTCACAGTGTACAATGAAAGACTGAAACTTCATAGCACAACTTGACTAATAAACCTGAAGTTAATTGCTTCTTGAAAGTAAAGATTGAGAGTGCTTCTTTGGCTTATGGAAGAGACATGAAATTAATTGTTCCTAGTTTTCTCTACTCAGCGGAGAACAACAGAGCAGAATAGAAGAGAGTAATAATTGCTCCCCAATATAAACATACAGATGTACGTTCCTGCACAACTCTCTGACTGTGCAGCCCATTATTCCTGGACAGAATGTACCGAGATTAAAATTTACATTGCAAAATAAAATAAAAACTAGGACAGAACAGTTTGGAGAATTTTTTTAATTAACTGAGGAAGAAGCATGATTCAGTGGTTAAGGGAGGCCTGAAAATCAGGCTATCTCCAGACTTACCCCTCACTGCCAGTGGTTCATAGTGGAAAATGTCAGCTTTGAGGTTGATTCAGTTTCTCCAGCCTCAAAGGTTTTACGTTTCACGACCTAGAACTGATGGAGAATGCAGACATGCAGAATGCAATGTGCCAAACCAGAAGTCTGAGGTTTTTAAAACACAAAGTCTCTTTTTTGACAGTTCGATTCTGCCGCCCTGAACACGTTTTCTAATCACCATGTAAGATACTGTCTACTTCCTCTTTGCTCTCTGTTCTCCAATCAAGCAGTGCGAAGTATATTAATCATCCTCCCATGTGTCTCTTGTATGTCCTAGGATCAGCCTGGTGGTGGATACATAACTGAGGAAGTTTCAACCATGCCACCTTCCAAACATATCTTCAACTAAACACGCCCTCGCTGCCTGCCAGGTCCCAAAGGACATTTAGCATCAGGTGGTTTTGATTGCTGAGGAAAAGCAATCAAATTACATGTATGGGATCAAGGTACAGAAAAGAAGCAGCATACCTTCATTCCCTCTGAAAATCACTGCCACTGGTCTGCTGGAGGCCCAGGGCCTGATCCTGCTCCTACTAAATACACCTGATTTTATCTGACCATTCAGATGACAGATGTCTTTGCAGACAAATGATCCCACACAAGTGGTTAAGTATTGCCCTTTATAACTTGATAAAAACTTTCAGGGTCCCCAACTGTGCCTCAGAAGGAGTATTTGTACTAAAGCAACAAGTCTTCAGAGAAGGGCATCACCATTAAGGTTTTCAGGTTTCTTCTCAGGCACCAACACAAACCTTCCATGTGACACAGAGCTGGGAGGATTCATCTCACCTTGCTTTTAATATCCATGTGAAGATATTTTCATCTGAGCCTTGTGAGACTGGATGCCTTAAGAGTCAGTAGAAGGAAAGACATCATGCAATTACTAACCGAGAAGTGTCTATTCTGGATGTCTGCTACATGAAGGATGAACCGTGTCCTAGAAGAGTTTTCTTCCAATTGACTATGAAGAGTCCATGTACCAAACTTGAACATTTGCAGTTAGTACTGCTAGTTAGTGCTGCAAATGTCTGTTTTGTGGTCAGATGAATCACACCTTCAGTCTCTCAGCACTTCTGTTCCCCATTTGTGAGAGAGATAATGATATTTCCATTCTTCTATCTTTTGCCCTTTTTGCCCTCTTTAAACAGTAAGGTCCTTAAACACCTGACTGTGTTTCGTGTGGTAGGAAGTAGATAGCTACTTTTAGGACACCTACTAAATCGGTACTTTTACAGTGCAATTAATGTTGTTCAAAACTCAAAATCTAAAATAGATTTGAGGAATGCATCATAAAATTGTATTTTTCAAAGCATGAAGGGAGATGGAGATAATCGATTCTGTAATTCAGATTTCTAAAGTCAAGTAAAACTCCATCTAAGTAAAACTCAGGGTCTTCTCTGTTCAGTTATACAATACCAAGTGAAACGGAGGGCTCTGCTGAAAATAGTTTAGGTGTCTTATAATACTGTTTTAACTGCCTTGGCATCTTAAGTATTCTAATGACTAATTAATTGGGAAAACCTGGTTAACACTCAGTAGAATAAAAACTAAGACATTTTCCTTAGTAATGAACATAACAGACACTTTAAGTCTTGTAATCTCAAGCTAAATAAATGATATATGGAAACTGAGACAGTCATTATCTCTCTTCTTGAAACAACTTACAGGATTTTGTGGTGCCCAGAACAGGACTTAGTTTTCTGACTCTGACATTAAAGTTGTATTTCACAGTCTCTGAAAGAGGCAGAAGCTAGAGCTTGATGCCTCCCTCCAGCTCAGCCTTTTTTCCAGAGAAAAATCAATTGCTTTTACCAGATATCCTTGCAGAAACTTGTGATGTGCAGTTAAATTTAATTACTCTCAGTTGCCATCCAGAGACAACAACAATTTCATAAAAATAGCCATAAAAAGAAGTTAAAGGCAGAGAAAGTAAACCAGGGCTCTCAAAATGCATTTACTTGGTCTTACAACAACACAAAAATCATCTTTTCTTGGGTTTTATGGGTAACAAAGTCCTGGTCACATAGCTCATTGAATCCAATCACACTGACAAGGAGTTGGACCTCAGGATTATTGCCTGGATTAGAAATGCCACCTGGCCAGCTTCTCAGCCCTGAGGAGTGTGATGAACTGTCTTCCCAGCCCAGGAAGCCCTTATGGGCTTTCTCTGTCCACTAAACTTTTCTGTGGAGGAGAAGCCCGTGGACTCATCAGAAATAGAGATGGCAGTCTTTGTCCTTAGCAACTGTAGATTGAGCTCAATTCTCCAAAGTGACCTTATAAAAAGCAGAGCAAGGCTGCACATTTGTTACTACTTGGTGATATCCGTATCAAAAGTGTTTAATTTACAAGAAAAAAAAGATAATGTCTCTTTCCCTTCTTGGCACTCTTGGAGAAGCAGCCTGGGCTCTGAGAAGCAGGAGGCTTGATCACCTCTGATCACCTGTAGCAGTCTTGTCTTCACACTCAGCTGTCCCCATACTGGTGCTGCATGTCTACACAATGGGGCTCAGCAGATGGCCCCGCTTGGGGTGAGCACACTATAGCTCAGTGCAATTGGCACCCTGGTACACACTACAGCATTGGCATGTCTGGTAGGCATGAAAAATCAACGCTATTCTGTTGCCTAACTTGTGCCCACATAGTGCTCAATGCAAGGATCACCTTAGTAAAGTTTTGATGCCTGCTTCCTCTTGGAAGCCAAGAGCCATCCATACAGTTCTTGTGATGTAAGAGTGCACAACTCATACTTTTATTTCTCTACAGGTCCTTTCACATTGCCAGAGCTTCATGGATTAGCTGGACTATACTTACAAAGCAATTTTAGACACTGAATGGTGACTGAGCTACCCAGCATTGCTCTGTATCAGAGATGCAGGGAAAGCATTTTGGCTCTGTCTCCAAAATCATATATTTTAAGTGCCTCACACTATTTTTGATACAGGCCAGGATGCCATTGGCTCTCTTAGCCATCTGGGCACACGGATGGCTTATGTCCAGTCAGGTGTCAACCAACATGCCCAGGTCTTTTTCCACCAGACAGCTTTCCAGGCTCAAGCCTGGAGCATTGCATGGAGTTGTTGTGGCTCAAGGGCAAAACCCAGTACTTGGCTTTGTTGAACCTCATACAATTGGCTTCAGCCCATTGCTCCAGCCTGTCCAAGTCCCTCTGAAGAGCCATCCTGTCCTCAAGCACCCACCCATCTTAGTGTTATCAGCAAACTTACTGGGGGTGCCCTCGATTCCCTCATCCAGATCATTGATAAAGATGTTAAACAAAACAGGCCTCAGCACTCAGCCCTGGGGAACACCACTGGTGACCGACAGCCAACTGGATTTCATTCCATACCTTAACATTCTCTGGGCCTAGCCATTAGCCAGTTTTCCACTCATTTAAGTGTAGGTCCATCCAAGCCACAGGCAGCTAGTTTCTCCAGGAGGATGCTGTGGGAAATGATGTTTAAGGCTTTACTAAAGTAAAGGCTGTTGTTTTAGTTGAAGACTCATCTTTATATTTCCCAACTACATCAACTGAGTCAGGACTACGGGCTTTGAAAACCCTCAGAGCTACACCTGAACCTAGATTAATATGTCAAAATCCCTCATAGACAATGGCACTTCTGTCTTCTCAGTCCTTTTTGCCTCACTGTTATTTGTCAGTTGTGGTGTCAGTCTCCTTTTAGTGTGTTCCTGGTAAACATTCCTTCTCCTCCTCACTGTTGCTGATTGGTATTCCCTTGTTGATTTTTGTGTCTTGAGTCCTATTTTAAGAGCTTCATGTTTCATCCACCAGTCCAACAGAGAGTCATTGACCTCACTGCATACCTGTTTCTACCTTTTATACCTTGTGCACTCTCCAGTTACCTTTGGTGGCTCTGATTTTTTTTTGGTCTTGCTTTGTTCTCTCTCAATCTGGTAATAGCTACCCATAACTCTCCTCTCAGTTTACCTTGTTGCCCTTCCACATCCACTAACTACTAACTCTGTCAGCCTCCTCTCTGCCTTATTTCATCCAGGCACATGGTCTGGTGAATGCCCTTGGAGCCCTGTGTTCATCCTCTGCATCTTTGTGTTTATTCTTGACAAAAAAAGTCCTTTCTTCGTCCACTCATTGCTAGTGTCCCTTCAGCTTCCTCCTGTCACTACTCATTCTTTGATTTACACTTTTCTTCTCTGGACTCACCAGCATACTTTTTCTGTGGGTCACCCTCTTCATCTGTTTTCAAATAAGCTTCTGAAGTCCCTGCAAAAACAACCCTTCTCTACATACCATTATGCCTTTCTCATCTCCTTTATCTTTTATCCTTTCAAATAACTAGTTTACTCCCATTCTCTGAACTCACCTCTCTGACACTCAGCAGTCTGGTTTTCAGCCACTTCACTGTACAGGAATTGCTCTCTCTAAAATCACTAATGATGTCCTTCTAGTCGGTTCTAACCACCTCTTCTCTAGCCTATTTCCCTTTGATTTTTCCAACACCTTTGACATACCAGACTATTCCTTCTCTTGGAGTTCTCCAAAATTCAGCTGCTCTTCAGAAAATTGCCACCTTTACTTTTAGGAGAGCTTGGTAGCTGACAGCCAGAAGCATATGAATGGGGGCACAGTGAAAGAGATAATTCTTTGCATTATCTTCTGTACACTAATGAATCTCCTCTTAGGAAATCATGAAAAATTTAAGGGCATGCCCCACAGTAGGGAAAACCCCAGCACAGGATCTCTCTGCTTCCTATAGATCTCTATGCCAGACTTAATGTATAATACAAGAGATTTGTCCTCAATGGACTCTTGTAAGGAGGAAGAAAAGGGAGAATAACGAAACAAATAACTTAACCTTTCTACAGATTTGTGGTTTCATGTCTCTCTCTGTTTACTGATAAAATCAGAGATGGATTAATTCTGAACTATATACACATACACAATACAGACAGAAAGAGGATCAGCCTGGAAAGACTGCAGAGTCTTTCAAGTGACAGGTTAGATGAATGCCAAAGAACATCGCACAGGGTAAGCGCGAATGCAGTGGCATAGCAGTCACAATTTAATCCCAGCCGGTGACTAAGCACCATGCAAGTGCTCACTCGCTTCCCTCAGGCGGGATGGAGGACAGAATCGAAAGGAAAAAAGTAAAACTCATGGGCCGAGATAAAGACAGTTTAATAGAACAGGAAAGGAAGAAAATTTTAATAATAGTGAGAGTAATAATAACAGTGATGAAAGAATCAGAATATGCACAATGCAATTGTTTACTGCTCACTGATTGATGCCAAATCAGTTCCCCAGCAGCATCTCCCACCAGCTTTCCCCCCAATTTATAGGGTGTACATGACATTACATGATATGGAATATCTCTTTGGCCAGTTTGAGTCAGCTGTCCTGACTCTACCCCTTGCATTTTCTTGTGCCTCTCCAGCCCTCTTGCTGGCAGGGTATGAGACGCTGAAAAGTCCTTGACCTAGTACAAACTCTACTTAGAAACATCTAAAACATCTGTATGTTATCAACATTATCCTCATACCAAATCCAAAACACAGCACTGTACCAGCTACAAGGAAGAAAACCAAAACTAGGACAATATCCAACCCATTATTCGATACCATTTATGTCATGCCCAGGACCCACACTTTCCAATACATTTCGATTAATCACCATCACTTTTCCTGTCTTTTGATATATATATGCACAGATAGCATTCCCTTAGTCTATGAGCCATCCCTCTAAAATGTCATTGAGTCCATGACTTTTGGCTCCATCTGTCATACCAGTCCTTCAGGGCAGGAGAGATGGTGTGCGGTACTGCATTTTTGCATGCTGAAGATAGTTCTGGTTCCACTATTGCTGTGTTTGATTCAAAATTATTCATAATAAAAAATAATTCTTCATTAATCTGGGCAATTTTTTACTATCATACCATTGATATGGCATGTAGCAACCATAGTAGTGCTGACATACAGTGCTGTACAGCAGTTAACATCATACAGTTCCAATAATTGCCTGTTGTCATCCAGAATCAAGTCCCCTTGAGGCACACATCAAACTTCCCTATCCTTCTGCATCACTCCCCAGTGCAACCAGGTCCTTGCACAAAAGCAATCTCACAAAGGGATTTGCCTTTGCCTCAGAACTAACCCAGACTGTCTTCCCTAGCATATTCTTCATGTGCACTGCATGTCTCCTTCTTCAGTACATAGATGTTTTGACTGGGCGACACCAGCTCAACTGATACATCCCCTAGTGCTGACTAACCAAGTGGCTTTTGCTAAATGTATATCCCAAGGTTTGATGGTCGCACCTGCATTGCTCTCAGTGTAATCTTGAATGGTCTGTTGTATCAATTGCTTTTCCCATAGGCTGGGGCACGCTAGGGGATGTGATAGACTCACTCAATGCCATGCTCTTTGGCCCAGATGTCTATGAAGTTATTTCAGAAACATGTCCCGTTATCTGACTTGATCCTTCCGAGGGTGCCATGTTGTCATAAGACCTGAGTTTTAAGGCCCAGGATAGGGTTTTGGACTGTATGAGGCACAGGATATGCCTCCAGCTATCCAGTGATTCTTGCCACCATCATGAGAACACGTTGCTTGCCCTGGCAGATTTATGGGAGTGTAATATAGTCAATTTGCCAGGCCTTCTTATGTTTGTATATTAGCCATTGTCCTTCATACCAACAAGGCTTTAACCACTTGGCTTGCTTGATAGCAGCATATCTCACGTTGATGGATAACCTGTGTCTATGATCAAGTCTATCCCTTGATCACAAGCCCATCCATATGCTGCATCTGTTCCATGATGGCCTGAGGTGTCATGGGCCATAAATAATTCACTCTTATGTTGCAAATACAGATCCACTTGAGCCTCCTCAATGTTAGCAGCCTGGTCCACCTGCTATTGTGTTGATGTTCTTCGGTGGCTCGACTCTTGGGTTTATGGGCAATCTACATGATGTACTTTTACAACCAAGTTCTCTACCCAGGCAAAAATATCTTGCCACAGCAGGTCAGCCCAGATAGGTTTGCCTTAGTGCTGCCAGTTGCTCTACATCCTTTGCTGCAACTGTTCCAACACGGTATTTACCATCATCTGTGGGTCAGTATAGAGACAGAGCACTGGCCATTTTTCTCATTCAGCAAAATCTAAAACCATCTGGATGGCTTTCACCTCTGCAAACTGACTTGATTAACTTTGTCCTTCAGCAGTTTCTCTGACTTGTCTATAAGACTCCATACAGTCACCTTCCACATCTGATGCTTTCCCACGATGCGACAGGACCCGTCAGTGAACAGGGTACATTGCTGCTCATTTTCTGGAAGCTTATTATATGTGGAGACCTCTTTAGCACACGCCACATCCTCCTCTGATGATAGTCTGAAATCTTTGCCTTCTGGACAGTCTGTGATCCCTCTCAGAACTTCTTGGTGACTGGGGTTTCCTATTTGAGTCTGATATGTGATGTGTGACCTGCTTACTTCACATGGCATCAGTCACATGATGTGTAAAGGAGACTCTCTTTTTGAACATCCAGCTTAGCACTAAGCCAGGGTGCCAGGAGGAGCTGTGCTGCAGCACCAATCTCTTCTGAAACAACTTGAATCACTTCATATGCTGACAATACCTCTTTTTCAGTTGGAGGCCTTGTATAGCAGGCCTTGGAACCTCTGTAATCCCAACTCCATAGCCACAGGGGTTTGCCTCAGGTCTTCCTGTGTGCTTTCGGACAGACTCAAGGTATGGCCATTCTCCCCAGCTGTGGTGTAGAGCACATTTTTAAGATATTGTCCTGTCTGGACTGGTCTGAAAAATCTCTTTAGTGCCTGAAAAATCTCTTTAATTTGTTCAAAGGCTTGTTGTTGTTCAGGGCCCCATTTGAAATAATTTTTCTTCCGGGTCACTTGATAGAGTTTGCAATCAGACTGTAATTTGCAATATGCATTCTCCAGAAACCCGTGATGCCTAAGAGAGCTTGTCTTTCCTATTTGCTAGTTGGTGGAGATATAGATGTTATTCTGTTGATCACATCCATTAGGATCTGATGACATATGTCTTGCAATTTTATTCCTAAAAATTGGATCTCCCATGCAGGTCCCCTAACCTCACTTTGTTCAATGGCAAAACCAGCCTTCAGAAGGGTTTGAACTGTTTTCTTCCCTTTCTCGAAGACTCCTGCTTAGTTGCACCACAATGATGTCATCAATGTATTACAGGTGTTCTGAAGCCTCACCTTTTTCCAGTGCAGCCTGGGTCAGTCCCTGGTAAATGGTGTGGCTGTGTTTCCATCCTCGGGGCAGCCAATTTCGGGTGTACTGGCTGTCCCTCCAAGTGAAAGCAAACTGGGACCTGCACTCTGCTGACAACGAGACTGAGAAAATGCACTGGGGATATCAGTTGTGGTGTACCACTTGGCTACCTTGGACTCCAGTTTGTATTGAAGCTCCAGTATGTCCATCACGGCAGCACTCCATGGTACATTGACTTTATTGAGGACACAATAGTCTACTGTCAGTCTCTATCCTCTCTTAGAGTTTCACACTGGTCATATGAGGCTATTAAAGGGTGAGAAAGTTCTACTGATCATACTTTGTCTCTCCAGTTGATGAATCAACTCATGGGTGGGAATCAAGAAGTCAGTGCAATATGGCCACTGATGCACCATTGTGGTCATGATTAGCACCTGCTCTTTGATCCTCAGCAACCCCACAGCAGAAGGGTCCTCTGAGAGATCGGGCATGGTAAACACTTGCATAATCTCCTCTGTTTCCAAGGCAGCTCTACAAAAGGACACCAGTGCACTTCTGGATCCTTGAAATACCTTCTCCTGAGGCAGTCTATGCCAAGGATGCACCAGGCCCCTGGGCCAATCACAGTGGGGTGTTTACACTACTACACAGGCTCACTTCAGCCTCCTATACAGTTAGCTGTTGGGATGTCCCTGTCACTTCAGAAATAGAGCTGAGTTCTGTCCCTTTATTTGTTGATGGCACTAGAGTACATTGGGAAAACCAAAACAAGGAATTCATCCACCACTTCGCATGGGCAGGCAGGTGCTCAGCTATCTCTATCATGCATACCTAGGAAGACAAAAGCCATCACTCCAGATGTCTCTCTCTTCCTTCTTCTTCCTCCAGCTTTATATGCTGAGCATGAGGTGATGTAGTCTGGGACATCCCTTTGGTCAGTTGGGGTCAACTGTCCCAGCTGTATCCACTCCCAGCTCCTCATGCAGCCCCAGCTCACTTGCTGGTGGAGTGGGGTGAGGAGCAGAAAAGGCCTTGACTCTCTGCAAGTGCTGCTCAGCAATAACTGAAACGTCCCAGTGTTATCAACACTGTTTCCAGCACAAATCCAAAGCATAGCTGCATACCAACTCCTTTAAAGAAAAGTAGCTCTACCATAGCCAAACCCAGAACAGTAGCAAAGGTCACAGTCAAAGGTTCGGGACAGGGTTAAATCCTACAGCTCAGCTTAAGTTAGGCTGTACTTGCAGACCTACATAGACAACATGAACACATGTTCCTATTGCTTGGCTCTCACTGTACTGTTGTTCTACTTGAAAAAAATTACAAAGTAAAACCTGCAGTCACTTTATGTAGACCTTAAAAAACTAGAGGTTCATATTCAGAGTGCACAGAGATGTAACATGTGAGACTTGCCATGAACATCAAATCAAACGGTCACACTCTGTCCCCTTCTACCCTAATTTCAAGATCTGTTTGACTGACATACAGTCTGTGTCAAAGCTGAGGATGGTAAAACACACGGGGTTCTCCATTAAAGCAAGAATAGGTTGCAGGAAATTATGTTTAAAAATTCAGAGGAATTAACTTTAATGGATGTCCTACTCCCTCCCCCACGTGTCAAAGCAATTAGTGAGAGTCAGATCAAAGGTTCCACTCTGGAGAAAAGTGAGAAATAGAAACCAGTGAGAAACGTGCCCCTGCAAAGACAAAATATATGTAAATAAATTGTAGGTAACTAGGAGATCTGATACTATACCACCGCCAGGAGGAGAGGGTTGGCAGTTACACCTGATAACAACCTCTCTCTTGTATTTGGGGATCAATATTTTCTACAAAAAGAGCTAAATATTGATGAAGTGACACCTCAAATACCACAAGATTATTGAAGTAATTACAGGAATTAACTTCCCAAAGTGCTCCAGTATAACCTCAGCTGCAGAAACTGTGCCAACTTGGTAATGGCTATGAACATCTGTACACACAAGACTACTCCCTTAGTTTCCTTTCTTTCTTGCTTCCTCTCTCTCTCTCATTGCTTCTACGTATATTATAGTTTCTGAGTGCACAGGATGTAGCACTTGGGAAGCCCACTCATTCCCTAGTGAGGCCTGCTTAGAGTCAGTTGAAGTCAAAGGTTATTCAAAGAGGACACATGGCATCGAGTTGCATAGCTCGTTTTCACATGAGAAAACTTTCCCTGGTACAAGAGGGCAGGAGACTTTGCCAGTCATGAAGTCCTGTATGGATACACTGGTTCTGATCACACTAACTGCAACTCATTGCCTGACAGTGCTGTCTACCTAAGTACTGAATGTGCTGCAAGCTCCTTTGAGAATGGCGTCAGATGGCTGGAGAAATTTATCTTTGCTAAATAAGAGCTCCGCTTGGTCCCCAGCACTGTCACAGAGTCCAGGGGCTCCTTGCTAGTTTTTTATCCCCAGAGCCTACTCTCACGTTCATGCTGATGGGGATGGCTCACTTCTGCTTCCATTTTTCCCCTTTCACTCTTCTCTTAGAGGGAGAAGCAACTTTAAAGCATGGGAGAGACAGACAGAGAGAGCATGACGCCCTATAATCCAACAAGTCAACTTCCCGAGCTCAAACATGAACTGATTTTTTTTTCTTCCCTCGCCTTATAAAAAAGAAATTGACTTTTGTTTGGAGTTTGTGAAAAGTGGGACTCGGGGCCCAGTCAATGGGGCTCCCCGCAGCGCGGGCTGAGTGGAGCCATCTCGAACCAGTCAGCCGCGGCACCAATTAATCCGCTCTTTGTCACAGCCCCGGCCTCAGCAGCAGCAGCAGCAGTAGCAGCAACACATTTGGCCATTGTTCAGACCTTCATGCAACGGGATTTACCCTTTCAAAGAGGCAGTTTTGTCCCAAAGAGTTCGAGCGGAAGTTTCTCACTGACAATTTGCCCCAAATAGATAGATTTGTCAGCAGCAACCTTTAAAAGCAAAAAGCCATGGAGGAAAATGGGGAGAAAAAGAAGTATGGGGGGGAAGAGCAAGTGCATCCTTGTCTATCTGTCTGTCTGGCAGTCTGTCCTGAGCAGGTGGGGTGGGCACAGGGCCTGAAGTACAGAAGGGAGAAATGGCATTGATGGGAGCTCTTGTTCATCTCAAGGCAGATGTAGCAAGGGAGCTAAGAAGCTCCCAGGCTGTTGTATAGCTGCTCTGACTTCTGAAAGCCTTTCAGGCAACTTCTTTTACATGGCATTGTCATGCCTGCTACACAGCACTGGGATAGGCTGGCCAGGGTTTCCCAGCTTCAAATGCTCCACCGGCAGCTCAACTCTGACAGCAGCAGGCCTCATTCTCTGAGCTCTTGCCACCAAAACCTACATTTAAACCAATCCAAGCAGGTCTTTTGGTTGGTGTTTTGGTTTGTTTTTTTTTGCAAACAGGCTGGTGTTGCTTTTCCTGTGTACAGTGCACTGGGGCCGATATCCCAGGCAGAAAAAGGTGAAACAAACCCACACATTATTTCCTGCTCCCAAGCCAATGCTGCTGTGCTCCTTAGGGCATGCTCCCCTTTGGACTACAATGCCTGCTTGCATAAATGGACGGTGAAACTTGCTCTGTTGTGAACTGCAGCTGTTCACATGCACTGCTGGTGCTCCCACTCTCAGATTGTAGCTCTTCCCAATATCCCTGGCTCACACACAGGACATGCACTGCCCCACAACACCTCCACACATACTCCAAAACCACAAAGGGTGAAAGTGCAGGAAACTCTCTCCCCAGCTTGAGCTCCAGTAGATCCAGGTCCGTTTACATACAGCTTGTCCTAGCAGCATGGAGACAGACCTGCTCTCACATTGGAGGGCAGCAACTGGGAAGTTCCCAATTCTGTCAGACTAATCTCTCTTAATAGAACAAATCTGGGGGAAAATGGCAAAAAATGTGCCTAATGTAACTCGTGACTCCATCTTCTGTTGCAACTGGTGGGGAGGTGGTGACGGGATGGCTAGCACGTTCCTGTGAGCACCGTGATGCTGAAACTTAGAGCCTCGCTTTTTCCTAGGAAAGACTGAAAGAGGTTATTCAGTCCAACATAGTTTTTTTCCCTTTGCATACAAGGAACCACTATCTCATTTTCTAGATAGAAAGTGTAGCCTGCTTTGCCCCAGAGGCCTTTGCACAGCCTAGAAGCCAAAATCACAGGAGAACAAGTAGTTCTGCTGTAGCCACAGTGCTCATCTACTGCTATTCTGGCAATCTGGCTTTACAAAGAAAGTTGAAGAAACCCATGTCACCAAAGTAGATGTGCTGTGTCTATGTGACAAAAAGAAGAGGCATAAGCAATGGATGTAAGGCAGCTATGCAGCCCTAAAAATTTGCAATGAACTCTGAAAACTCCATTGCCGGGTGACAGCCGATCCAGCTCTTCTGTCAGACTACTTTGTCTCGCTGCATCTTAAATGGGTTTGATCTGCATTACTCAAAGACTCTCATTGTCTGAGTATTGCCCAGCGCACTGGTGTTTATTTGATGGCCTTCCCAAGGCGTTTCCTGAAAGACACAAGAAAAATGAAGGCCAAGTTCAAACTGACATAAAATATGTCAACAGCCTGCTTTATACCCACCAAGTTTCCTTAAGCCTTTTTACACCTGCACTTGGAAAGAGAAAAGGATACTAGTGACTGCAACCTAATTATAAACTAGCCAGAAGTGGGAACCGTCTCCAATTAGGTTAGGGCTGTTCCAAGTGGACTGGTTTTCAGCAAAACTAGAACACACTGACTTAAAACTGAAGCATCAGGCTCCATGCTTGAAGATACCAGTGGGTGTCATGTGTTTTACGTGGCCTTCAAGAGGACAAAGAATTCAACAAACAGTTGTAGAGCAGCTGTGTCTTCAGTCACAGCAGACGGGTGTAAGACATAGGACTTTCCCCTTCTGCAGAGGAGTTTTAAGAGAGCATAAGGGCAGGTAAGTAAGGGTGGACACACCTTGTAATGGTGCAAGGCATTGAGACAGGCTCAAAGTCTACCTTTGCACAATTGCAAAGATGATCAAATGCAGTTTTCTCCAGGAAGTCCGGGAGAGAGAAACCCATGTGGCATGTCTCCTGTGGAGGCCTCACTCCTTCAACTCTCCTGGAAATTAACAAGTAAATGAGCATTGTCCTTTCCTGGCCTGGGAAGAAAACTGGTACCAGGAACAATGGTATTCCCTAGGAAGGTTAGTTGCCCCACTCTTTACTCTCTTATCATTGTTGATGGCCAATTAAATGACAAGATTCCCAAGATCAAAACTCTTCTTCCTCCATGAGTAGTGATTTTGCTTATGATCTCAAATAGAAGAACAAGTCAGCTGCTGGATATGATAGAAAATATTCCACCAGCTACAGTGTATTTACCATGTGCACAGAAAAGTTATCAGAAGAAGAACCTATTTTCTCTCTTTGTCTGTTAGATGCTGAATCACATTGATCTCATGCCAGCAAAAATTGAAGAAATGACCTTGACAGCACAAAACTCGTTTATCAACCATACATTTTAAACAACTTCCCATGTGTATAAGCAGCCAGATTACAGTATGAGGATTGCTCTTGGGGTTTTCTAAATATTGTGATTTACTATGCAATATAGTCTCTGCACTTGTAATCAAAATAAAAGCATTGTTGAGTGATAATCTGCATAGTGGACTTCTAAGTAAGTGATCTACCACACAGCTTTGCTTACCGGTATCAGCACTGACACAGAACAGAGTAAATATGAAAAGCAGTTAGTGAAGACATTATTAGTTGTTATTAATCCACATGCCGCCCATGCCAACACTCAGTTCTAGATTTGATGCTTCAATACTTTGTGCTTTGTATTGCAGCACAAAGAACTAAGTTGCAAGATAAAGCTCTGTCCTGGGATTCCCATCACACATTCCCTTGGTTTATATTTCTTGATAAGAATGACATCCAGTTACTGGATCACATCTCACCAAAGAGATTTCATCTCCCATATCCCGTTGCCTAATATCTCTCCAGATCTGTCATTTCCTAATATTTAAAAAACATTCTTGTGACAACTGCAGCAAAATTGCACCTGTCAAAATCACATGAAGATATGAAGGAAAAGATCTGAAATCTCTTCTAAGGACACTTAGAGCTTAGAATCCATGGGTCGGTAGTATGCGATTGGCCCACACTGAAGAATGCAGTCCAGGCACCAGCGTTTGTGAAACTCCAAAATGCACCACAAGTTCAAGGACATGCATTGTGTTTGAATGGTGAAATCTTCATTGAGGACTTCCAGGACTCTTCAGGTCAGATAAGTTGCCTAAAACTTTGATTGTTCATGCCAGATTCTGCAGATGCACACCAGCAATCCTGTTGAAGCCCTTCAAACTACAACTCGTTTCATATTTACCACAGGATCAGAATCTGTCTCGGTAGTATGTTTCCACTGGACTGCATTTTCTGTTCAGGTAAAGTAAGTGCAAATAGCTGCAGGAGTGAAATCATTTTACAGAAGAACACATCAGACCTCTGTTTTCCTCTTTTCTTAGAGGTGAGAGTGCTAGCTTTTGTTACATGGGCTCAGGCCACTGGTTTCTCAAGCTCACCAGCCTGGCCTCATCAATGACCAAAATCTCAAAAGGCACAAAACAATCTCATAATGCATCTAGCTAGTCACAGAGTGGTGCATACTCTGCTCTTCTCTGCTTGGAGTTGTCAGTAATTGCTCTGTCTGCAAAGATACTTTATGACCTATATTTTATGAAGCAAGAGATCAAGCAAGCATGTCTATAAATGTCATAGACAGTCATAAAACTATACATCTCTTCTTAAAAATCTATCTGTACCAACTGACTCAATACTTTCAAGCAGCGCTGAATGTGATATGCTGACTCAATGCTGCATCTGGAAGTATTTATTTTTGTTGATTCTAAATTCATTTCCTGAAATAGATACCACAGATCTGGCCTCCAGCCAATATCAAGAGATATAGTTAAACTGAAGTCAATGGAGGTAAGCCATTGTATTGTCAGCCAGAAATAAGGCCCTTCCTAAGAGCATTCTTTGATGCCACTACACCGTATTCTGTGCGACTGCCTCAAAGGTCAGCTTGCTAATAGGCTTCTACAGCAAAATTTGGGAGGTCAATTTACCACAGAAATTATTACACTCAAAGTGTGATCAATGTGGATCATAGCTGAAGCAACTCTTTCCTACACACGCACAAGTGCTTAGGATATATCCAGAGCTATTTGTTTAACACATCGGTAAAATGATTTTTAAATGTCCCAGCACAGCTCCAAAATGTGTTTATTCCTTGTGGCCAGCATTCTTTTGTTGGTTGTTGAAAATAGTTGAAAACTGTTATAGACCTAGTCTCATTTTAAGTTTTCTTTTACTGGAGTAATAATATATTTGCCCTCGTATTAGGACCTTTTGCTAGTTTTAGACAGCTATGTCTCTCTGTACCAGCTTCAGTATTGATACTGTCTTTTGTGCTCATGTCAGGAACACTGAAATGAGGCTGTTTCTCTCTAAATTAGATTGCAGCTGCTGCTACATCATTGGCTTATTACGACACTTTGATTTATATCTAACTAGCAAACTAACAAATAAGTCAAGTTACTAACTAGAGCCGCTTTGTTAAGTGCTTGTCTCGCATTGTCTCGATGGGATCAGGTACCAATGTAGGCGTATAAGCCAAGCCTGACATATCCCTTTCAAAGGCATACGTGATTAATGGGGCATTTCATTGCTGCAAGTGAACTCAGGCTTGTTCCACCCCTGAATACGAGTATTGAGAAGTGGTGCCATGACTTACGCAGATACTCTTTTCTCAGTTATCTTCCTTAGGTATAATTTTCCCCACTGTTCTGTGCAAGGTGGCTTTTGCTAATGCACATTCATCAGCTGCACGTGAGGAAATAGCGCTGAATGGTCACTGTTTCATGCAGTCATTAACTTATTTAACCATGCATGCACACGCACAAGGGAGAAACTCGCCGCTTTCCCGCTGGTATCTGCAGGGAATGCAGGTCTTCCCCAACTTTTTGCTGAATGGATTACTTATGGTGGTGGATGGGCTGAGAGTTACTCAAGCTGCAAAGCCACCAGAGGTAACTGGTACATTCACCAGGACATCTTGGCACGCAGAGGTGACACTGGCTCAGAGAAAGTTATCCTCCACTGCAGCAGGAAGGTGGCTTTGATTTATAGAAGACACGTAAACACGAGGAAATCCCTCTTGTGCCAGAAGGATGGGCACGTTCACAGGACAATCTTTTTTCACTGGGTCATCTTTCTGTGCCAGGCAGCACAGGGGCCCTCCAGGGAAGGTGTCCATGAGGCAAAGGCTTCGCAAGGAAGAGCATTAAATATCTTGTTAGATGCAGTTCCACCACCCATATGGTGAACAGCCCTAGCTGGGCATCAAGCACAGCCATGTCACGGGCCAGAAGGGTAATGGGGCAGCCAAGAAGCAGCACAGTCCCTTCAGTGGCCTTCATAGAGCCACTGCCCAGCCATCTGCCTGCAGGTAGATACAAAAAGGCACAGGTGGTGGTGTTGCAAAAACCTGGCCTTCAAAGAAGTGAGGGGTGCCTCAGACTTCAGGGAGGATTGAGCAACCCAGAAAAACTAGCCCCAGTGAGTATTTTATGCTGTATGGGTGCTCACTGCGCAGGGCTGCCTGAGGCACCAAGGGACACTCCTCTCTGGCATGTACACCAAAGGAGGGTAGTGGAGATGGTTCATCAACACCACAAAGCAACAGCAGCTTCTCTCGGAAGGAAATAGCTCTATCCTTTCCTTATTTACCTCTTTTCAAGAAAATTGATGTGTTAGATTTGCCTGGTCTTACCTACCTCTTTCCTATTGAGAGAAATGGATGAAAACAGTGTATATTCTCCTGCTACATCCATGTGCCTCTGGCAGCTTAACTTTTACCCTTGCCTGACCTCCTTCGCTTTTTCCTTTTTCTTTTTTTTTCTTTTGTTCGATGAAGATCTTTTGGCTCCATGTTCAAAGAGCAGAGAAGACGAGCGAGGCAAAGGCAGAAGGAGTAGTGCACTTGGAGATTGGTTGCATGTTGGATTTTTCTTGCCACTAAGACTCCAACAGAAGAAAAGGTACCTGGAAAGAGACTGCAGCACAATGCTGAGAAATGTCACCACATGATTGTAGTCATAGTCTTGAGTCCTGAAGGAGATACAGCAAAAAGGGAACACACATCATTTTCTGTATCAGAATTGGTAAATATTTTTACTTTCAAGGCACTATGAGGAGACAGTAAATTTCATTACTGTATCAGCATCCTCTATGTGTGTAGGACTGTCTAATAAACCAAATGCCAAATATAATTGTTGTGGTTTAACCTGGCAGGCAGCTAAACACCACACAGCATTCACAGATGTTCATCCCCAGTGGGATTAGGGAGAAAAAGACAGTTTAATAGGAAGGGCAAATAATGATAAAAGGAATATACAAAACAAGTAATGCACAATGCAATTGCTCACCACCCACTGACTAATTCCCAGTCAGTGCCTGGGCAGCAGGTCACCACCTCCCAGCCAAGTCTTCTCCTTTATTTTTTTGTTCAGCGTGATGTTGTGTGGTATGGAATATCCCTTTGGTCATCTGGGGTCAGCTGTCCTGGCTGTGTCCCCTCCCAGCTTCTCATGCCCTTCCAGTCTCACCTGCAGGGCGGGGTGAGAAGCTGAAAAGTCCTTGACTCATATCCGATACCCAGAACACAACACCATGACAGCTACTAGGATGAAAATCAACTTTATCCCAGCCCAAACCAGGACAATATAGGCAATTGTTAAATGGTAATAATGATAATAATGACAAATACTAAATACTAAATACTATAATCTCCTGCCTCACTAGAGCTGGACTACTTTTCCACCCAATGACCATGGATATAGCTTTGATAGAAGCTGCAGTGAAACCTGAAGTGGGTGGAGAGCTCTTCCCTCTAGTCTTGGAGGATGCATTCTGCCTTCACTTTCAGGGCTGAAATATCTCTATCACAGAAACCAGAGGAAAGTCTCTGAGAGGAAAAAGGACAAACCTCAGCTGGTGCAGGATTGCAAAGCAGCACCAGGCACAGCCTGGGGACAGGGAATTATGGCCCTAGCTGATGTGTAGAACCAGCTTTAGATATCTGACTTACGTTAGTGGAGTTTTGGATGGAGAGGTGGGTAGTTTGAGCTCTTATTTTTCTCTCTTGGCAGAGACTGATGCCGTACAAGCCAGAAAGAACCCTGAGAGCAGCTTGACTCAGCTGTGGCTGGAACCTATGGATGCAGCTTGATCAGCCTTTGCTGTGTTTTTCAGGTGACTTTGAGTTTACAGGGCAAAGAGTTGTACCTGCTGTAGAGCAGAGATCTGCCTCACTAGTGCAGAGGATGTCTAGGTCTAAGTTTGGGCCTCACTGACATTTAATTTTCTCTGTTTAGGCCTCGAGGTCCTGCTAATGTGGCATGATCATCTTCTTCCCTGTTGGTTTTAACATTGTTCAAGGAAGTGAACTTTCCCCTGCCTCCCTAGAAGCAGATTTGGAGAGGAAAATGTGTCCCTGTTCCCCGATCCTCCAGTTTCTTTGCTTTCTGGGATCTCCCTGAGCAACTTCCCAGTGCTCTAGACAGTGTCCCTCAGTGTTAGGCAGGACCAGGCTTGTCCTAATTCAAAGCTTCTTTCCGTGCCGTGGATGCACTGATCTCACGGGGAGCAGAAGGTCACAGGCATCTCAGTGCTATTCTGGATAGTCACACAGCCCTGTGACACAGATATTGGTAGAGGCACAAGAAGGATCACCTATGACCTGACACACAAGAACAAAAATCAGGCAAAGGGCAGAAGTACAGGGGCAGAGCTCTGAAACCTGCACCACAACCAAAACCAACTCTTCCGCCTTGCACCCTCCAGGAGCCAGCCTGCCCCGTAACAGCCCGGCGGCAAGGCTGCCGGTGCGGTGCGGCCCGGCTGGGCTCGCAGCCTGGGCCGGCTCCTCGCCCGCCCCCGCCGGCCGCCAGCACAGCCGCTGCCCGAGCCAGGGCGAGGGTGAGAGCAGGGGCGAGCCGCAGGCAGGCCCCATCTCGCTACGGGAAACTGCGAAAGAAACGGAATCTCCATCCGTTCTTTCTGATTTTTCTTTTGTCTGGTCTTTTTTCTTTCTTTCTTTTTTTTTTTTTTCCTCCTTTTTTTAGGGGGGAGTGTGGGGGGGATCCCTTTTTATGACAGCGAGGGCACAAGGCGAGTGAGGAGGCGGAATCATCTCGGCAGCCTCTGCGTTTTGTGTGGAAGCCGCTCTGGGGTGGGGGGGGGGCGGTGGGGGGGTCATTAATATCATTAGCATTTAACCCCCTCCTTGCCCCCTCCCCTTCCCAGCGCGGGGTGACGTCACGCGGCGGCAGGAGTTGGGGGGAAAGAGGGGGAAGCTCAGTGGGCAAGGGGCGTCCCTCTCCCCTCCCCGCCGCTGCCTGTCACAGCCTCTCTGCCGATATTATAGGGGCCGAAGCCTGGAGCTCAAAGCGCAAAGTCAGCCAGTGTAATGAACTTCTGGAAACCTTTCCCTTTTTATACCATTCAGTTTCTGAGAGGCAGAGACAGCCTCCTCTGACGCCTTTTCCCCCCCTGCCATTATTTTTCCAGGCTCTGATCTCCCTGCTCGCTGCACCGAGGCGCTCGGCACTGAGCCCCGCTCCCCATCCTATCTTCTCTTCGCCTCATTGTTGTCCTGCCTGCTGTGGCTCGCGCTTTGCCTTCCAGGAGCGCGGTGGCGAGCCCACCCGCACCCCCCTGCACCCTCCCGGGGTCCCGAGACCACCTGCTCGCAGGGGGGCAGCGGCCGGCCGCCGACTTTGGGTCATTTCGTTTCGGGGGGTTTTTCTTTTTTTTTTTTTTCCTTCTTCTTCTTTTCTTTTTTTTCTTCTTTTTGCTCCTTTTGTTTTGTTTTGTTTTGTTTTTCCTTCCTCCCTCCTCCCTGCCGCGTCTCCGCGGTGCATCCACGTCCCTCGGGAGGACATCGGCGGGAAGCGGGGCGACGGCGAGGATGTGCCGGCCCCGGCGGAGGAGCCAGCAGTGAGCGCCCGAGGGAGGCACCTGCCCCGCGGAGCCGAGGGGAGGGCAGGGCAGGGCAGGGGAGGGCAGGGGAGGGGGCAGCCGCACCGCCTCGCCCCGACGCGGAGACTTCGCCCCGACTTTCACGACTCCCGGGGGGCTTCGAGCATGAGCAAGCCGGCGGGATCAACAAGTGGGTAATAACGCGGTGGAGACTTCGAGTAGCCTTTCCGAGGCCAGCTGCAAGNGGGGGGGGGGGGGGGGGGGGGGGGGGGGGGGGGGGGGGGGGGGGGGGGGGGGGGGGGAGGGGGGGGGGGGGGGGTTGTGGTTTGGATTTGCACCCCCTCCCCCCGCACACACCCTCCCGGTTAAAAAAGAAGTGTATGTTTCGGTCCGGAGTGGCAGCGACTAGATAGTCTCGGATTTGCCCCCACGGAATGCGGGCAGGGGCTTACGAAAAGCCGCTTTCCAACTGCCCGCCCCGGGAAGCGGGGCAGGAGGCCGGGGGCAGTGAGGCCCGGGAGGGAAGGGCAGCTTCGGCGGCGGCGGGGAGGGGGCTCGTCTCGCCGGGGCGCAGGCGGCCGTCTGCGGGTCTCCGGTACTCGGGGCGGAGGGCGAAAGGTTTGTGTTTAAAGGACATTACGGAGTTGAAACGTGCTGCTTTTCTCACGGACTTGATGCAATCTTCCGCGGCACAATAATTTCTTTTTAAGAGTTTGAAACTTTGGTCACTCGATTACAGGGGATCGCGTAAGCAACTCTGTTGAAGGAGGATTTAAATGCAATACTTTGCACACCATTTCCAGTCGCAAACAATAATCCTACAAGGAGGAAAGCAGAAACAACTTAAAAGTCACATTTTCGTTAATCCTAAATCCATGCACCTCGTAACTGGGGAATTTAAAGCATGACTAACCGCTCTTGCAGAATGCCTCAATCCGCATAATCCCGACGGGACTTTCGGAGTTTGTAATATGGATGGAGTCAGTAACAAAGAAGGGGGGAAAAAAAATACCCAATCCAATTTAATGTCTGACAAGTGATGGATCGGACAGTTATTTCCTCTGCGCCGCGGCGGGCTCCCGGGCTTTACCGAGCGGCGGGCGAAGGGAGGCAGAGCCCGGAGGTACCTGCCGCCGGCCGCCCCCGCCTGCCCCGCGGCCTTCTCCCGGCCGCTGCGCTCCATTCTTTTGACCCCGGGTCCTCCCTTTGTCGGCAGGGGCCGGGAAGCCGGAGATGTTGGGGAGGTGTGTGTGGTGTGTGGAGGGGGGTCACGAGGGCGGTGGGGCCGTGGCGGCCGCGGCGTGGAAGCTGCGGGTGGACGGGGAGGCGGGCGGCGCGGAGCCTCGCGGGGGCCCGGCGCTGCGGACAAGCTGCCGCTTGTTTCGGCGTGGGCTGCTTTGCCTTCTTTCCCCGTGGCGGCTGAGAGCGGCTTTTTTCCGCGCCAGCCCNAAGAGTTTGAAACTTTGGTCACTCGATTACAGGGGATCGCGTAAGCAACTCTGTTGAAGGAGGATTTAAATGCAATACTTTGCACACCATTTCCAGTCGCAAACAATAATCCTACAAGGAGGAAAGCAGAAACAACTTAAAAGTCACATTTTCGTTAATCCTAAATCCATGCACCTCGTAACTGGGGAATTTAAAGCATGACTAACCGCTCTTGCAGAATGCCTCAATCCGCATAATCCCGACGGGACTTTCGGAGTTTGTAATATGGATGGAGTCAGTAACAAAGAAGGGGGGAAAAAAAATACCCAATCCAATTTAATGTCTGACAAGTGATGGATCGGACAGTTATTTCCTCTGCGCCGCGGCGGGCTCCCGGGCTTTACCGAGCGGCGGGCGAAGGGAGGCAGAGCCCGGAGGTACCTGCCGCCGGCCGCCCCCGCCTGCCCCGCGGCCTTCTCCCGGCCGCTGCGCTCCATTCTTTTGACCCCGGGTCCTCCCTTTGTCGGCAGGGGCCGGGAAGCCGGAGATGTTGGGGAGGTGTGTGTGGTGTGTGGAGGGGGGTCACGAGGGCGGTGGGGCCGTGGCGGCCGCGGCGTGGAAGCTGCGGGTGGACGGGGAGGCGGGCGGCGCGGAGCCTCGCGGGGGCCCGGCGCTGCGGACAAGCTGCCGCTTGTTTCGGCGTGGGCTGCTTTGCCTTCTTTCCCCGTGGCGGCTGAGAGCGGCTTTTTTCCGCGCCAGCCCCACGAAGCAAAGAAAAAAAAAAATAGTGGAGGGGTCGAGGTAAAAAAAAATCTGTCGGGGGGACAAGGGGTCAGCGGCAAAAGCAAAGAAGAAAATGTGGGGCGGCCGGGCCAGCTTCCCGCCGGCCGCGCTGCCCAAACCGCCCTGCAAGTGCGAGGGGAGCCGGAGCGGGATCGGGTCCCCCGTTATCAGCTCTCCTGACACGTTTCTGAGCGTCAGGGAAGGGTCAGGAAAGGCCGGGGAGTCCCGTCCCCAAAGGACGGCGGAGCTTCTGTCGGAGACATTTTGCAGGGGACGAAAGCCGCAAGGCTGGAGCGCGGCTCCGGTCGCACGGCGCTGGACAGCCCTCGGGCCCCGCTGCCTCCCTCACTGCTGACTCCGACCCTCACGGACCCTCGGGGAACGCCCGAAAGGGACCCCCGGTAACGACCCGACCGGATCCTGCGGGGATGGCGACAGGCAGTGACCGCTCCGGGCCGGGGCCTGAGCCCAGCCGGCCTTGGCAGCGCCTGCAAAAGCCTGATCCCCTGTCCTGGGGCCTGGGGTGGCCGGCCCGGAGGTCCCGAGGGAGAGTCCAGAGCAAGGGGGCTCCGGCCTGGCTTTTCTGCCCGCCGGTAGGCGTCTAGCGATGTCAGCCTGTGATGACTGCCTGGGTGGTAACGAGACCCGGTCCCGCTGTCCCCCGAGCCCAGACTAACTTCTTTCAACAGCCTCTGATGGTAATTACAGTAATCGGGGTTGCCATATATCCTTTAAGCAATTATGACACACAAAAAAAGCCCCCGAGGACCCCCTGTCGTGGGATGTTCAAAACGGTTTCCCAGCTGAACAGAAATCCCATTTTCTAAGCGCTAAAGTTCTGAGACGGAGCGGTACCTCGGGGAACCGGAGCGCTTTTAAACAGAGTTAATCAGTTATCTCATGACCTCGTGTCAAGCTTGCATTTTTCTCTTCCCACCCCCTGCTCTGCCTCTTCCCCATCTACTTATTTCATATTTTGCTCTGCACGAAAGTTGTCTCATAACAACCTCGGCGGGGCGAGATGGGGGGGGGGGGGGGGGGGGGTGGGAGGCGGAGGCCGACCGAGATTGCGGGCGAGCGGCGGGACGGGACGGGACGGGACGTGAGAGTCCAGCCGTTTCCTTCCTCCCTCCGTCGTGTCCCTTCTCCTCGTCCTCCGCCTCGCCGGTGGCCGCGGAGCTGATGGGACCGGCCGCGCGGCTCCGACGGCTGGAAACGCGGTTGTGTTTGGAAAGGTGCTTCCAGGTGCATGGGTTTTATGGACGGGATATATGGAATGTATGTTTACGTGCAGGGTATTGATACGTACCTATAGAACGCATAGGTACATGCGCTCTTTTTAAAGTGTCTCCCAAGCTTACAGCCCCTCTGGGAAACACTGTTTTGTAAAACTAACCCAAGTCAGTTTTCAGCGCCGGCGGAGACGAAGCGGGGAAGCGGGAACCCCCGCGGCGGTTCCATGTCGGGCCCGGGCGCGCCGTCGCGGCCGGGGGATCCGCAGCCGAGAGAGCGAATGGGAGGAAGGGGGTCAACGTCGGCGGCCCGAGGTGCGCGAGGTGCTGGGCTCTGCACCGGGATGCCCCACGGCCGCACGTACCGCTTCAGTGTCTCTTTCCCCCGCCCCCAGCCTGCCCCTCCTCCTCCTTTGTGTGCGTGCGTGTGGACCCTCTCTCTCCCCGCGGATGCTGAGGGCTGGAGAGGGAAGTCGAGCGCTTTCCCTCGTTGGCATTGTGCGATATCCGAATTCCCATGCTACACTTTTTGACGGGTCACTGGTGCCCCAATAGGCAGGTGGCAAGGAGGGCTTGTAATTACACACTCCCAGAAACCGTGCCTTGGCCTCAGCCCTCCTCACGGGCGCCTACCTGCAGCTCCAAAGCCTCGGCTTGCTCGTAGGCAGNCCACCCCTCCCTCTTGCAGTCTCTAACCTAATCCCCGTCCCTCTCGCCGTGTTGTGTATAGCAGCTGTCGGGTTTCATTTAGGGGATAAGCTGGCAGCTTGTGCTCATTGGAGGCAGTCAAACGAGTTTCAATGGGCAAAATCATTAAGTTAACACTTTATCTAATGTCCCTATTGTCTGCCAGCAGGCATTGTCTTAGAGCCTTAGCGTAGACATATCTGAAAGTATCTCTGGCTCCCAAATTCTCTAGGGAGCGAGAGGAGACCCTGTGGCCTGTTTCCATTTCCTTCTCTCCCCTCCTCCCGCAGCGCCGCTCCACTCCGCACCGCACGCTGCTCTCTTCCCTCTTCCAGCAGTCCTCACCCCCACCCACCCGCAGCCACGGCTCTCCCTGAACTTGCTTCTAAACAAAGATACCGGCCCAGAGCCGTCTCCGTTGAAGTTTAGAGACCAAGGTTTGGTGAGAGCGACTGAATCTCCAGCTTAAGTTCTGGTAGAAGGGAAAAATAGCTGTTAGAGGCAGAGGCAAGAAGAAAAAAGAGAGAGAAGAGAAGAGAAGAGTAGAGAAGAGAAGAGAAGAGTAGAGAAGAGAAGAGAAGAGAAGCGAAAAAGGTAAAAGGAAAGAAGTAAAAGAAAAAAAGAGAAAGAGAAGAAAACAGAGAAAGACAAGAGAAAGTGGTAGAGAATTAAATAAAGAGAAAGTGATAGAGAATGAATTAAAGAAAGAGAAAGAGAAAGAAAAGAACCCGAAAAGAACAAGAAAAAAAGAGAAGGAAAACGAGAAGGAAAAAAAAACCCCACGGAAGCCGATCAGGGTTTTGGCGGGGTTCTTGAATGAGGCTGCGATAATCTCTGTACGAGTTTTTACATCACTCTCAGAGCATCTGTAGTTCTAGTTAAAGCCGGTGCGAAGGCATGGACGGAGCAGGGAGCAGAGGGGCGCGCAGAGAAGCAAAGTAGTGCTCCCCACCGCCCGCCCCCAGCCCGCAGACACCTCCGCCCTCGCACAAACGCGAGGCGGAAAGTTTCACTGACGGTTTTGGGGTGAAGAACATCGTCTGCGGCAGGAGAAAGTCCCCTTTCATTTGAGTTGCTAGCGGGTACAGAGGGTTATTTGGCTTCCCGCTCATTTTATTTTGTTTTGGTTTATTGTGTGCCTCCCCTCCTGACTGCTTTCCTGCCCAGGAAAAGCGCCGTCCTCCGTTTGCCGAGGGACAGAAAACGAGCGAAACGCCTCCCTCCCTCCGTCCCCCCCTCCCTCCGTCCCCCCGTCTCCCTCCTCTGCATTCCCACTTCTAGCAAGTAAGTCTGCTGCTCCCGCTGCTGTAATCTTCCCTTCCAAAATGGGTCTTGGCGATTATAGAAGATCCCAATAAACGTAGCGGGGCATGAATAATGCTCATTGTAGAAAACTGACACTTGCTCAAGGAAAAGAAAGTTGGCTATAAAATCACTTCATTATTTGCTTGTACTGCGGCTCTGGGGCTAATCCCTCCGGAGGTCAGATTGCTGAGCGCCCGCTCTCTCCCTCTCTCCCTTTTCTGCTTTCAGGTCGCATTTTAGACATCCCTTGCAAAGTGTGTGGGGACCGCAGCTCCGGGAAACACTATGGGGTTTACGCCTGCGATGGATGCTCGGGATTTTTCAAGCGGAGCATCAGGAGGAATAGGACCTATGTTTGCAAATCAGGAAACCAGGTACCAGCCCCCCACCGCCTGCAGCTCTTACTCACCGGGCTCCTTTATTGCCCCCCCAACCCCCGCCAAGAGCAACACCGACAGCAGTAAAATCCAGCGGCCACTTGCCCTCACTGTCCTTTTCCGGGGGGGGGCCTGGGGCGACACAAGGCACTGGATATCCCATCCCGCTTTACCCCCGCCCCGTCCTCCTCGCGGGGAAAGGCAGCGGGGCTGACGGTGGGGGGGAGGCGTGCGGCCAGCTCACCGGCTGACGGCACGAGGAGAAAGAGGGGGCAGCCCCTCGGTCCATAGCCGGCGGAAGGAAAACAGGCACCGTTTCTATCGCGGGCCCGGGCCGAGGCAGCTTGGCTTTCGCCTCTCCCCGCTCCGTNGGGGGGGCGCGGGGCTCCGGGGCGCCCCGAGGGGCCGGCGCCGCCGGCGCTGTCTCGGGTGCTGAACGCGGCCCGGCCCGGCCCGGCGTGGGGCCGAGCACCCCCCCACTCACCTACTGCGGCACAGGCTCCCCCTGCTCGGTCCCATACGCAGCCGGGGTCCGTCGGGGTGAGTGCGCTGCTGCCCTTGACCGATGGCTGGCTGTGTTGCAGGGAGGCTGCCCGGTGGACAAGACGCACAGGAACCAATGCCGCGCATGCCGGCTGAAGAAATGCTTGGAGGTTAACATGAATAAAGACGGTACTTGCTCCCCATCTCCCGGGGCCGGGGTGGCAGGAGGGAGTCGGGCCTTGCTCTGAACATGGGAGCGTTGTGTCACTGTTAGGTTTCCTCTCCTGGGCCCCTAATGTCTGGAGCAGCGTCATCCATATCTCCCCAGATACCTCCTGGGCGGGGGGGATGAGGTACAGGTCTGGCCCCAAAATGTCGTGGGGAGGGAGGGAAGTGTTGAGGTACTCTGTGCAGGACCCTGTGGTGACCCCATCGCCTCTCTTTGGTGTCCCACAGCGGTGCAGCACGAGCGGGGGCCCCGGACATCGACGATACGGAAGCAGGTGGCCCTCTACTTCCGTGGACACAAGGAAGAGAGCAGTGGTGCCCCGCACTTCCCTGCTGCTGCCCTGCCAGCACCAGCCTTCTTCACTACTGTGTCCCAGCTGGAGCCCCACAGCCTGGAGCTGGCCGCCGTCACTGGCACCCCGGAGAGGCAGGCTCTGGTGGGCCTGGCACAGCCCACCCCAAAGGTCAGACACTGCCCTGGGCCCCAGCGAATGGGCAGACCCTGCTGTTGGGGTGCCTGCAACCCACCAGCTCCTTCCTATTTGTGGGGCAGAAGTGGCAAAGTGTAAGGCTTAAGGATTTGCAGGTTGTGGCAGGGACTCTTTTGTTACCCCCCTAAAAGCTCTGAAGACAGGAGGTGTAAGGGGAAACAGGCCATCTGAAGAAGGGATATGCAGGACTATGTAACCTGCTGTGTGTGTGTGAACCCTGTCTTCCCTACATTCTTACACCATCATGGTTGCAGAGGTGCCTGGAGCCCACCCACAAGTAGTTTTAAACCCTGTTTGATGAGAACGAATGACAAGTACTGAGTTTTCTTTATCAAAATGCCCACCTCCACAGTGATATAGTCCAAAAAGTACTACCTGTACTGACCAAACCCTGCAGCTTGTGCAAAGAATCAGAGAATCATAGAATGCTAGGGATTGGAAGGGACCTCTAGAGATCATCTAGTCCAACCTTCCTGCTGAAGCAGGTCCGCCTAGATCAGGTCATTCAGGTAGGTTTCACCCACACAGACACAAATGTGTCAATGCTGGGTCTGCATTTCTTGGCTGTAGCATTTCCTAAGCAGCCCAGTGGAATCATTGCTGTGGCCTCAACTGCATAGGAATTAGCTATATGGTGATTTTTTTTATTAACCCATTTGCAGCGTCATTTTGCATATTTACACTACCTAGAAAATCAAAGAAGAAATAACTGAAATAGTTCTCTGTCTCCAGAGTTGGCAGATAGCTTAGGAGAATCCATCACAAACATTATCACAACATATAGTGTCATGTTATAGTTCTGGAAAATACTGAATCAGAAATTATTTAGCAAGAAAACGTATGTAGCACATGCTTGAAAATGTAACTTCATTCCAGTCCTACACACCCTTTAGATACTTACGCTTAGCTCTACACATTTGCTCACAGCCTGTTGCAGTCAGGGGGCTAGATGAAGATTAAGGCTTTTCTTATGTACTTGCTGCTTTGTTGAGCAAGTGCTCCATCAGTTTTTGAAGCATAGCTTACAAATGGAAAAGTTTTAATCAGATTTGTATTCTTCCAACTCTGCTACCAGAGGTGTGCAGTTGTGAAACAAGGTAAATTTTATTCTCCCTTCAGCCTCCTTCAGAGAACTGTTTCTTTAGTACAGTTGATCCATGCAGATGAGTAGCACAACACAGTTTGGAGTGAGCCCACTGGAAGCAATGCCCTCTGCTTGCAGAATAAGAGAGTGCATGCTCTATATTGGACGTGAGCAGGCTGCACTGAACCGCAGCTGCAGGGGAGAGGAAGATGAGGCTACCTTGGTGACATTGTACAAAGTTGCTTTATTTCCTTTTTGATATTAGTACCCACATGAAGTCAACGGTACCCCTATGTATCTCTACGAAGTGGCCACCGAATCCGTCTGCGAGTCAGCAGCCAGACTTCTGTTCATGAGCATCAAATGGGCCAAGAGCGTCCCAGCTTTCTCCACCTTGTCCTTACAAGACCAGGTAAGGTGCCTGCGGTGGGAGTGGCATTGGCCTGGTCTGACAATTAAAGAAAGCTCAGAGCTCATATTGGGTCCTGAACCTTCAGCCCTAGACTATAATGGACTTCGGCAGTTCTGAAGTTTGGGGTAGAGTTTTGGTCTGTCCCTGAAAACCAGGCAGTGATACAGAAACTGCTTTCCCTTCCAACTTTTGTTTCATGAAGAAAATGAAAAGAAAACCTGAAAAAAAAATAATAGAATGCTCATGTTATAGGAGGACAAGTTCTAGAGGAAAAGTCACCAGGCTACAAACTGAGGTCAGTGTGCTAGAAGTGCTTCCCTACTTTTGGGACCACTTTCTCCTCCATAAAGTAGGGAACAGCATCTTTGCTATTTTGGGATAAGAAGTGCTTAGTTAAGCATATGGCCTCAAGATTTGACTAAAGACTCCTCTCCTCTCCTCTCCTCTCCTCTCCTCTCCTCTCCTCTCCTCTCCTCTCCTCTCCTCTCCTCTCCTCTCCTCTCCTCTCCTTCACACAGCAAACATTTTTCCTTATTCATGTTGGCTTCAGTGAACTTACAATTATATCAATATGGTTGAATCTGAATTAGGTCAGCCCCCAATATTTTTCACTAGTAATTAAAATCTTCCCCAATTTGTCTTGTTTTCCTCTATGACAATTTGCCTTTACCTCAAGTAAATCATATCTGAACATATGAGCTGAAGCAATTTCTTAATGATTTGATTCTTGATGAGGACTCAGTGTGCTTTGTATAATGCACTGTTTTTTTTAAAAAATGAATCTGATAATTGCAAAATGGAAGGGGGGGATTTATGCAAAACTCCAAGAGTAAAAGACATCCAATACTTTGATATGATTGAGCTAATTACCCAAAAATGGTGGCTCGAAATGTTCTGCCTTAGATGTTACATAGCAATCATCAGAGGAACTAGTTCCTCTCCATGGATGCGTGTTGCAAGTGTTGCTGTTGATATGCAAATATGTATTTTGAACTGAAAGAAAAAAACTTCTTGGGAAACCACTAGTGTTCTCTACGTAAGGTAAAATCCTGATAGCCACAGTGTGATATAAAGCTAAGGTACACTGAAATGTTCTTTTCCTAGTAACAGACCCACATTTTGAAACCTTTGTGATGAATTAGACAAAGGGGGACACTGCTCAGTTCTGGCTGTACTACTGCTACATAGTGATCATAAGGGGAGTGATAAGTGCCCAGGAGGCTGCACACACCATGACGGAGACAGCAGTTCCCGTGTGGCAAACTGCTCTCTAATGGCATTTTCTGCTGACATTGCTCCTGTGGAGCACCAGGTCTGTCACACCAAGCAACTGAATATACATGCCCAAATATCAAGTGTGCTGCTTCAGCAGCAGCCTCACCATGCAGGAAGAGGCTCAGTCCATCTCTAGACCGCTCATGTCTACAGGAGGCTCCTTAAGCAAAGGCTTTATTGACATAGTATGGATGTGTTTCCTACAAGGTCATCTCTGATAGTGTGTGGAGGAGGAAGCAGCAGGATTTGGAAGCATGGGAAGCACAAGACCAAGGCCTACTTGTCTACTATAGATACCAGAATATTCCTGATATCTTTAAATAACCCACTTCCTATTTCACTTTCATATCAGGTATTAATGTTAGTGAATTACGTATTAAAATCCCAGCCTTTCCTTAGCATGGCCTGACTTGCTGGACCTCATTGCAAGCCAGCTTCCTCAAAATTCAGAGCTGCTCAGCAATAAACTTTTGACCTGGGCAGGATTCCCCTGTCATATTCAGGATAGCTGGAGAAGAAATAACTCTGATTTTCATCACCTCATTTCATGAATAATCAGATAGATGATGTTTATATTAGTGCCATTCCATTATTTAATTTGCCAGTGGCCCAGCTGTAAAGGTCTGCATTTCTCTTTTTGTATCCCGAACATCTGTTTGAGGAGAGTGTAAAATCTTTTCCTGGATTTTGCTTTTGTTTGTGCTCTTCTGAAAAACCAAGCACATTGTGATTCCAGGACTCTGTGACAGTTTCACCTCAAAGGCAGAGAAATAAGTAGAAGCCAATCTGCGGTCAAAACACGAGCCTGAGGATTGCTATGTCACTACCCTTGGTAAAACAGAGGCTGTGAGTTCTCTTCAGCTCCATAGAGCTAATCCAATCCACACCACAAAAATGCCGTCCTGCACACCTGCCCAGCTTGACTGTAAGACAGGTTGGCCCAATGCAGGTCACAAACAAAAGGTTGCACCTAGAGGATGAAGCTGATTAAGAAACAAAACCCAGTCCTTCAGAAAGCCTGATTTTTCTTGTTTCTTTGAAGGAGGGCTCAGTATGACTTGAGCATGAATTATTTTAGTTGGTGGTTTTACAGACTTATGCATGGGCATGAAGAAAGCTGCAGGTATTGGAATAATCTCTTATTTCTTAAGTCTTCTGACTTTAAAGACTTAGTGGGAAAGAACATGTGAAATCGATATCTTCCAGGAACCACCATTCATTACCATTGTATCTGCATGAATGAATGACAAAAAAAGTTTTACAAAAGTAAATGAAAGGCTGGTGAATCACTTTCCACATCACAGAGAAACCTGCACATCCATTAGGCAGGATTATCCTGAAGAAGGGCTCAGTTTGCAGGCTGAAGCAGTTAGAAGACTTATGAACAGGTTCAGCTGTCCTCACAATGGAGATAAGATGGTCAGCACACTAAAAGCTCTCCCCCAATCATTTCACACAATAACCTGGACAGTTACTAGTACTGTAAAAGCCAATGTAATTATTTTGAGCAGTAATTGTATGCACACAGAGTCATAAATACTTTGCTGCCACAATTTCCTTAGTCAGGTCATGTAGAAGTTCTGCAAAACACACCACTCAAAGCACGAAACAGGCAATAAGCCTGCAGTGACAAACCTAGGGCAGACACTCTGACATCTTCTCCCCAATCTGACTGGAACAGAGTGGTTTAAAATTCACAACACTATTAAGAGTTAGCATATAGATAAAGGAAAGGATTCACTTTTACTGAATGTTTTCTGCAACAACGGTTGCTTTCACATATCTGATTCCCAGAAAACCATCATTCACTTGGTATTACATGTCTTTCTACTTTGTTCTTCTTTATAGACTCTTTACAGATTTAAAATACACTGTTCTCTATTTTCCTAAGGAGCTAAGCTGCTGATACCTTCAGGGACCATAGCAATATTAATGGGTGTGGTTTGGGTTTTTTTGCTACATGAGTTTTGGGCAATCTGTTTCCACTGCGTGGAGCCACTAGACGATGTCTCCAAAGTCCAGCACAGTTCACCCAACCCCATCCTACTGAGAGACATGATGTCCCAGCAACGTGTATGCATCACAGCACATTCCTTAGGCCTCAGCTGAACCTGAGGCCTTCCAAACCCTTCTTGAGAGTTGGTGTGGGCCAACGTTCATGGATGCCCTCAAGACCAAAAATTTCCGTTCTGGCTTTGCCAGCCTGCATTGGCAGGAGTCTTGCCTCCTCTTCAGATGCACCACTGCCTCTCCACGGAAATCAAAGGCATTGCCTCCAAACAGAAACACATCCTCCATACAACCAGGCAGCGTACAAAAATTGCAGAGAACTATCAATGCTGCCAGCGTAGGTGCTTGGATACTCAGTTCTCTCAAAGGAAACAGCATTTAGTGCCCAGGATTTTTGAGAAATTTTAAGCAAAAAACAGGAAAACAGGCGACACCAAGAAAACGTGTGTGTCCAGATGCTGTGTTTGAACAAGCTAAAGATTTGCTTAGTAAGGAAGGGGTTAAAGAAATATACGTGCTCTAACGCAGTGCTCCCTACAGAGTGATGTAATTTCAGGACGTTGTCCAGGCATTTCTTCACAAATTCTGCTTTCTTGAGGGACAGGAGGGTAATCCCTAGAGAGTAATAGGAGAGCCAACTTGTCCCAGGAGAGCTATGTGTGCAGAGGGAGTGGAAGAGAGAGCCCATGCTGTGCTGAGAAAGAGAGGTGAAGGTTCACTGTTGTGAGCAAGCTCTGGGGCAGGAGTTCTCTCTCTCCTTTCTCTTTCTCCTCCCTTGTGGTCCTCAACTCGATGTGCACGCAGTGGGCCAACTCTCAGTGTTTTTCTACAACACATAGCTGTATTTCTAGACACCTTCTCAAAAAGCTAAGAGAAGAGCTAACGAATGCTGTGGGGAAAATACCATGACAGGCATTTAAAGTAGTTTTTAAAATAACAGAAATTTACATATTTAAATTGTTTATAAATCTATAAATTATACACTATGTTATATTGTACATCTATTGTATGACAGCTGATGCTTTTGGAAGATGCTTGGAGAGAACTGTTTGTTCTAGGAATAGCACAATGGGCCATTCCAGTTGATGCTAACACTCTACTGGCTGTATCTGGTAAGAATTGCACAATTTAATGACTTTGTTACAAAAATTACCATAAAAATACATTACTGAAAAAAGAACAACATGTAAAGAATAACAAATTCCTACCGAACAATAGAGCATACCTGTCATTTATAAATCTATATTTAAATGCAAATAATGTTGTTTTGTTGTATTCATGACTGCTTGCATTGTCATTTAAATGCAAATTACTGTGTTTGTTATCATGCAAGAGAAGATTTTATATTAACTTTCATACAATATAGTCAGTTTACATGGAACCAGATAGACAAGTGTGACAATAGAGTGGCTATTGATACAGAGGATTTTGTCAGAAATCAATATAAAATAAAGCAGATGCCTTTAATGCTATTTATTTCATCTGTTTCTGTTTTAGGCATGAACGGTGACAATACAGATTCTCAGAAGCTGAATAAGATCATTTCAGAAATACAGGCTTTACAGGAGGTTGTGGCTAGATTTAGACAACTTCGGCTAGATGCTACCGAATTTGCCTGTCTCAAATGCATCGTCACTTTTAAAGCTGGTAAGCAGAAAGAACCTCTCGCTCCTCTGATCTGAGATGCACCAGGTTGCTACTTTAAACCAAAGTGATGTTTCAAGCATCAGGCACAGCTTTGTAACACCCAGCGGGTTTCTCAGTATTGAATTCCAATAGTCAGTGTTGTTGCGTTTTTAAAAGCTGACAGTGGAGTGCTGAGGAACTAACGGGGACGCTTAATTTCCATTGGTAGCACTAGCTGAACTGTTTTGACCCACTCAGGAGTCAAGCTGAACTAGTAACTGATCTGCTTTCCAGTGCCTACACACAGTGGTTCTGAACTGAGGAGCTTCCGAAACGCTGCCGCCATTGCAGCCCTGCAAGATGAAGCCCAGCTCACTCTGAACAGCTACATTCATACCAGGTCAGTGGTGTCTTCTCTCAATACTTCTTGCAGGTGTGGGGGTAAAATCTGTCTCACAGTGTAGGGAAGGACACATTTCCACTAACTGAAATTGGGACTGGGCTGTTACAGTGAGCATACGTTGACTGTCAGCCTGCTGAGATTTGGCATTTCCTGGTAGAATCATCACATAAAAGGTTGGAAAAGATCCTTAAAATCATAGAGTCCAATCGCTAACCTAACACTGCCAAGTCTACCACTAAACCATGTCTCTAAATGCCACATCTACACGTCTTTTAAATACCACTGGGGATAGTGACTCAATGCTTGATAGCCCTTTCAGTGAGTGATTTTTTTTCCTAATCTCCAATCTAAACCTCCCCTGGTGCAACTTGAGCCCATTTCCTCTTGTGCTGTCACCCGTCACGTGGGAGAAGAGATTGACTCTCGAGAAGGTCTCCTCTCAGCCTCCTCTTTTCCAGATTAAACACCCCCAGCTGTTCCTTACAGGACTTGTGCTCTAGACTCTTCACCAGCTTTGTTGCTCTTCTTCGCACACACTCCAGCACCTCGATTTGTTCAGACAAAAAAGTGTTAAAAGTGTTAAAAGGAGAGATCTTCTCCTGGGAAGTGATACCTGTTGTGGAACACTTTGCAGTTCAGAAGGCTCCATTTTTCCTCTGCATTTTATTCAATTTAATACTGCTAATAGTGATACCCAAAACGTCACATCTCCAACAGTATGAGCACTTTTCACACAACCTCTCTAATCCCCATATAATTCCCCCCATTTTTCAGACACAGAAACCAGGACACGTGGAAGTTAAATGGCTTTTCCAAGACACTAAGACTGTTGTCACATTGAAACAAAAACCCCATAACTTGTGGATCCCATTTCGGTGCTGCAGCAGAGTGATGAGAACCATTGTTTGGGAACAAAATATTCCTCCTTGTCTCATTCAAAATAAGTCCCGTGAGATATAGAAATTTTAAATCTTAAGTCCCTTTGCTGCAGCAGAAGTCCATAAGACTCGCACAGTGGAAAAAAACAAAACAACACAAAACAGTGGAAGAGAGGAATGGTTTTACATGGCCTTAGTTTCCATTCCAGGCAAGGTGATTTCTCCGTTACATTTCTGTGTTGCTAGAAATATTAAGCTGCTGGACTAAGCAGTAACTGATGTGAGAGATATCCTTTCGTGAGTTAAAAAGTGCAGTCTGCTGACGGGCCTGTGACATCAACACCAGCAAGACAGGGCTTTCAGCTTGCATTTCATCCTCAAGCTTGAATTTACCCTCCTGCCAGTGTTACAACAGCACCAGCCCTTTGACCTCTGTGGAGTCACTCTCAACCAGACACAAGAGAGGGCAGACTGGTGAAGCAGAGTGTTTCTCCACACAACCTACTCTTCCTTTTAGAGGGATCACCGTAAGGAGAGGTTTGAGAATTGCTGGTGTAAAGTCAGTGTAAGCACAGTCACAATATGTGGCAAGTCCATCTGATCTAGGTGGACCTGCTTCTGCAGGGGGGGTTGGACTGGATGATCTCTAAAGGTCCCTTCCAATCCCTACTGTTCTGTGATTCTATGTAGCAAATGTTGTGTGGGCATCAAAAGCTGGGAGAAAGAATGGAAAACATCCCATTACAGGAAGACATGACCTTGGGATAAAACAGAGCTTCTTTAAGTAAAAAAAGTTTCTTTCCAAATGTCAAGCCATATTCAACTCATATGGCAACCAAAAGTGGGCAAAATGATGACCATGACAATCCAGCTCGGTTTGAATTGTGCTTTCAATGACAAGGTGTTTATCATAGGTCAAGTTCTTCACAGAACTGCATCAAGAACATAGTTGCTGTATGAGGTACAAGTCAGAGCAGATCCTGTCTCCATGTTGCTACTAAACTGAGGAAATAAACACGGAGCTAATCAAAACTCAAGTGACGTTAGTCTACATTCTGCTAACCTCCATTAAGAGGGTTTTCTTTGAGGTCTGCCTTCTTGCTCACATGAGTACAGAACACTGGGGTTCAGCAAAGGTATCGCCTGTCTGTACAGCTTGTTGAATGTTGGTCTCATCTATAAAGCAAAATCCTTTATTTGAAAAAGTACCTAAAGACCTTCAGTAATTTTTTCCCTGTTTCTGTTTCCCAGGTACCCCACACAACCCTGTCGCTTTGGAAAACTTTTATTGCTTTTACCAGCTTTACGTTCGATTAATCCATCTACAATAGAAGAAGTATTTTTCAAAAAGACCATTGGGAATGTACCAATTACGAGACTGCTTTCAGATATGTACAAATCCAGTGACATATAAGTTACCTTCAAACAAACAATCAGGACGGACAGTTTGAGAAGAACTTTCATCTACAGAGAATAAGCCTCAACTAACAAAATCTACAGGAAGCATAAGCCTGGGAACGTTTAGCCTTTAAACCCATTGACAAAAAAATACCCCAGTAGATATGATTCTGCTGCTCTGAACAGAGTGATTTAGATCACAGAGAGAATGCTTTGTTCTACAGAAAAAGTGAAAGTGGTTGGAATTTGGCTGCTATTCCTGTTACTACAGGATGAAGGCAATTCAGATGCCAGTCATAGTTAACAAAGACTCCGCTATTCTCTCATCTAACTGGCAAATCTGAGACAAAATGTGAAAGAAGGTACTCTAGTCTGTTCAGTATTTGGAACTGTCTGACCAAACTTGGCTTCTGTTGTAACATGAGATGTGGTGGCCTTCAGAATTGTTTAAAAAGTAGCCTATGTTGGGAAAATGTTTTAAATATGATAGATAACATTTAAGACCGGGTTACCAAAACATTGCTTCTGCTGTAATACATCATGAAGTGGCCTTCAGAACTGATTAAAAAGTAGCTTATGACGGCAGCTCCATTCTTCCTGCAAAACGAACTGGTGATCTTTGGTGCGGACCTCGCCACAATTTGTTCGGGCAACATCTCAAAGACAGAAGAGCTTTATGTACTTCCTCCCCAACCTTCCCTCCTTCTTCTTCCACACACACAGACCCACACTGACACACACATACACCTGAAAAGTCAAGAAAGGAAGACTGAAACAGCAAAACCAAATACAATGGAGATGACCGCTTCAGTGACCTGCCGGCTGTCCCGTTGGTACAGTGCTGAAACCAAAGGCAACGGTGGCCAAACTCTTTTTGTCAGTGAGATGCGCAGAGAAGTGAAAGGACTATTACAAAAATAATAATAAAATCAACCGAAGGAATTTTATTTCAAAGAAATAAAAAGTTGTTGACTGATACAATGCTAACCATTTCCGAAAGTCTCCAATGCCTTTTTAGAAAACTCCAGGTTCTAATTTTGAAGCCTTTGTTCACCTACACCCTCTCACACACAAAAAATGTTATAAGCTGCTTATTTCATGTACGAAAAATGTAGGAAAAAACCCCACATTTAAAGATAGCTGCTGTACTTTTCAAAATTTGATTTGTTATTAGGAACTAGCACTGAGAAAAATCAGCACTTGGACTATCATAGAATGAGTAAAACTTTTCCTGTACAAAGTGGATTAACTGATTTGTGAAGTTAAAAAGTTGTACTCATTGTATTTACAAAGAATAAAAAAATATATTGAATTTAAACTACTTTCCACTGTTCTTTTAACACTTGTTTTTCTATTAAATACAAGAAAAAAAAATATTTCACTGTTCAGGTGAGGGAGCCCTGGCACAGGCTGTCCAGGGAGCGTGTGGAGTCTCCTTCCTTGGAGGTCTTCAAGACCCACCTGGACACGTTCCTTTGCGACCTGGTCCAGGTTGACCTGCTTCTGTAGAGGGGGTTGGACTAAATGATCTCTAAAGGTCCCTTCCAACCCTACCGTTCTATGATTCTATCTCTGGATTAATTTCTTCCACTGAACCCTACTTACCAGGGAAAGAATATACTCTCTACTAAGACAGAATGCCTTGGATGCTGTGGAGTTTCCATCATCAGAAGTTTTAAAAGACAGTTCGACAAACATCAGAGGAATAGCTTAGGTGATCCTGCCTTGGGGCAAAGGGACTTTGAGGTCCTGCAGAGAGCTACTTTCTGTAATTCAAACATACAGTTGCTGCAAGGTTTCACTCTCAAGGAGCTGACACTTTTTCTCTCTCCAGAACACTTTTTCTAAGTCATATGTCTAACCCAGTACAAGTCTTCTGTTTCATGCTATGACAATTTTTAATATTAGTCAATTGTGCACCTAACAAAGGGTGACAAGTGCAAAAACACCGCTTCAGTTAAAAAGATTCTGAGGTTTTATTAAGGTAGCCAATTGTGAAATCATAACAAAGAAAGATGTAAGCAACTCCCAACGCACAGACCAAGTTGGCAACTGGAAAATGGAAATTCAACGTGTTGTTCATATGGCAATGAGTGACCAAAGAGTCATGTACACGAAAGTGACAGGTGGAAGTTTATGGTGTCTATCAATGGCCCATTGGTTTCCAGCATCGAGGAAGACGGGTCACGAGTGAAATCCTAGCTCCAGTGACTCCAAGCACAAAAATCTCACATGTTCAAGAGGGCAAGGTTTTGACTCCGACTCTCTTCCATTTGCACAGTCTGTTGAGTCTCACATTGTTTCCATAACAGCAAGACCAGGAAGAACACAAGACCAGTTTTTTTTTGACGAGTCAGGTGAGACAACACATGGACTAGGGAACTTCAAAACATCTTCTATACAAAGTAGCACAGAGCACTTGAAAACCATGTTTCTCAGGTTGCACAGCATGTTCTTAGAAAGAAAACAAACACTTTATGACGTGTTTTTCCTGTGTCTGTAATAACCTTTAACCATTTTCTGCTCTCTATGCTAAAAAGAACTGGACAGGGCAGCAAAATAAGTTGTGGTTCTCCACTTTGTGACAACACAGTTTATGAGCTAAAGAAGTTGAACCCAGTGCTCTGCAGAATGACAGAATCCTCATCTCAGTAAGATTCCTGATGCTGTTCTAGAATAACAACAAACATGACCTGCAGCCACACTGCAAGGCACCTGCACTCTGTGCTATAGTCCCAGTCCCTAGATCACTCAGGACAGAGAATGCAACAGAGTGTACTGGCTTTCTCTCAGCTGCAAGGCTGGGAAGAATATATCTTCTCTTACCTGCAGGGCCTAGCCCAGCTGCAGGGTAGACTCACAAGGTGCAAACAATGCCTAGATACCCACAGTTTAGGCACAGCTGAACACCAATCACATCTTCCTCCTAGCACTGTAGACTGCACAGAAGCCGAACCTGTTGTGCTACACCAGAATTAGGGTTCCTAGCTAGCCTTGAAGTAAAACCCCAGGGTCCAGTGCAGCTGAACTGTCAGCCTCAGACATTAATACTCCAAAGTCCTCACTTGGACATCAATCATGGCATTCCCTCTTCAGCTTTTGGTTTTTTTTTTGTTTTTTTTTTCCACAGCAGACTATTCAGATGTATCATTGTCCTTTGGGCATGATGGGACATTTACTTTAGTTTCTGAAAGAAGCTTCTCTGAGAAAAAGACCATTTGAAAAAAGACAGACAACACTTAACTACATATCTAAGCCTAAATAGTAAAACTTCATACACATTTAGCCCTTCTTTCCCCAGTTCCAAGAATAACTCAACTTTTAAGCATGATTCAAAAAGCACAGGGAATTTTAGAATTGGTTTTTACATTATCAAAAACCTTTTAAGGCTGGACTGTGTTAGATGACAGCTCTGGGCTGTGAGAACATTCTGTCACTTTTGGTCTCTGGTTTCATGAATAGGTCTGTTAGACAGACTCATCCCAGTCTTTTAAGTATGAAGGGGAAAGAGCAACTATTTGAGCATCTAACTATTCAGTGTAGCTAGTCACTAGTACTGCATATAATCTCATCAGCCACCACTGTTTTGTAAGTACATCCAGATTTTCATAAATGAGGTTGATAGTTAAAGGAAATCAGTAACTTTACCACTAAGTTTGTAAGATTCTCAATAGTGGTAAGCATTGAGAAGGAAAAAGCAGCAAAGCCAAGTCCAAGCTGAAGTGCTGTCATCAGATAGCATAAAACCCTGGATCATATTCCTAGAGTGTTCTTGAATGTGTTTAAGGCAGCTGGATAGGGAACTCCTATGCCACATTTGGAAGCACTAATGAAGCCCCTTCAGCCACAGAAACATCTAGCAAGTTTTCTCTGAACTACAGTGCAAACACCAACCACCTGCATTTCACCAGTGGTCACAAGCACAATGCTACAGCTTCCCCTTCCTTTAATATCCAGGGAAATGGTCTGTGATCACATCTTATAGCAGGCTTATATGACTTCATGCCTCTAACTGTAGTTATAGAGCAGAGTTACTTTAATCTAGGACTGAAGTTGTAATATAAGTTATGTCAACATTCCTTTCTCTGTAGGATGGTATAATTTTCACTTGCTACCTGAAGATAGATGGATGCTTCTTATGCCAAACAGAAAGGTACTCTGTTCCCAAACTTATTAAAGCCTGTCTACCACTTACACCTTTGGCTCCACAACACAGGAACAGCTTTCAATACCTTTATATGTTCTTTAACACTTGAGCACTGAGTGTCAACATATCAGGGTATTTAGTGCTGGCTGTTAGTAACACAGGACTACATTGCAGAAGAGCATCACAGCAAGGCTGAAACACCAGTTCGCTTTGTACAGTCAAGTCCCTGCTTCTCAGAAAGCACAAGAAACTCCACACTCAAGAGTGTGGGGTCAAGAGTGACAAAACATTTGAAGTGCATTTTCAGTTTTATTTCAAAACTTTAGACAAGTTACTTTAGTATATAAATTCGAGTTTTTCCTCTTACAGAATATAAAGATAATTCCCTCATTACCTCAGTATAAAGTGTTTTACAAGCTTGAAGACAATTGCATAAGTGTTTCTCACACAAGAGATCAGAAATAAAGCATTCTTTCTACAGGAGTTCAGACAGGTGACTACCTCAGAAACAGCATAGCAGTTTAGTCAAATACAAGTGAACACGTGACACTACAACTGTGCAAGTTCAAGTAAGGCCAAGTCAGTAAACATTGTTAAGTCATTGCAAAGAAGAGTGGAAAGGTCTGTGAGACATTACAAGGGGTGGATGGTCTCATAGTGTAATACTTTTAAATCAGGGATTCAGAGGGTTTTAGCTAGAAGACAAGTGAGATCTTTAATGCTATAAAGCATATACAAAGACCAAGCAGTGTACTGATGTTAGTGGAGACTTCGTGCTTGTTTATCCTCAGCATGCTAAGACAAAACTACCACCTCTTAAAAACCAAGCATAAGAACCACTAATGTTTGCAGAACTCAAGTATGTCTTATTTTGGATGGTGTGTAGTTTTTGTCTATTACTTCATCTTGTAAGAACATGTGAAGACAACGCTCGTTCTGTGCCAGTGGGTGGCCTGCAACCCTGGAGAGGAAAACACAAACGTTAGTGCTAACAAGCCAAGTCTACTTGCAGTTAGACAGCAGAACAAGGTTTTACACCAATAACCTATGGTTCTTGCACTTTAAGCAGAGATCCCACTTCCATTTCACTCTTGGCATCTGGAATGATGCCTGTCAGCAAGATTTTTCATTCTTGGCCAGATAAGGTTAGTCCATAGAAGCCTTGAGCTACCTCCAATAATTTCAAAGCACGTTACATCATCATCTGGCACCTGCAGTGGAAGGGATTATCAAAGTGTCCATCCTAGCATTAGCAAATCCAGAGTTAAACAAGCCAAGTATATTTTTACAGGTCTTGATGTCTTTGATGCAGGGCACCTTTCTAAAGGTTAACCCCTCAGTTCTCAGCCTAATTCCACAGCAGTCAGCCCAGGAGGAGTTAGAGACTTAGTCCAGCAGGGGGTGTGAAGGTCTTCTGAAGGCTCTGACACCGCTTAGGGCAATGGTTCCTGACTTACCACAGGCACTATTCCTAGCATGTGCAAGCAGCAGTGACACACAGCCAGACCGTACTGGGCATTCTGGAAATTGCAGGTATCTTTAGATATGAAATAAAGGAGACAAAACTTGATGCTGGTTTTCTTCTAGAGCAGACAACTGTAGATTTAGTTTCATTCCACACAAAGTGAGCCACTAAACTTTTAACAGTAAAGCAGCTGAAAGAATTAGAAGACGCTCCCAATCTTGGATGAAAACCACAAGGTGTTCCATTTAAACCATTAAAATACCACACAGCCTTCAGTGTAGGTAAAAATCAGTGAGCTTCAGAACCCATGAAAGTTGATCACTTATGGATATGAAAACTTAGAATCAGCTTGGTTTGAGAAAAGTTACACTTAGTTTGGTCAATCAAGACAGGTTTCTTCTTTTAAGAGAGAAAGTCCCCCATCATTCCTAGAACAGCTTGTGTCAGTCTTATGGCCTCCATATTGGTCAGAACATTTCTACTCTGAATAGAAGCTATCCAGTTGAACACATAATATAGTCAACTCCAGCATTTCAGCATCAATACTTCTAAGCACTTTTGTACATGTTCTCCAAACATATCTATTAGCAATTATTTCAACACAGGATGGATTCACTTGTCATTGAGGACATCCTTTAATAAGGAAGCTGAATCTTACCAATACTGAATAGCAGAGCTATTTCAAGTGCAGTCATACAACTTACCAATCTTGCTAGGTTCCAGTAAATGAGTAGCAGTCAAGTACTGGCACACAAAGAAGACAGTCTGGAATGACTGGCTTGAGTTTATTAACCCCCAGACTTAATCTGTTGGCCTTGAACGTCAAGAAAAACATGTACAGAAGATGATAACGCAGCAGCATATTCTTCCTTCATTTCTGGAAGGCTTGCAAATTGGTGGCCAAATTGCAAGACTCGTTTTGATCTCATTCAGCTCTTGGTTTCATATGAATATCTCATTCTATATTGGCTTTTCCTCAGTACTCTTCACTAAGGTAACCCTTACATCAAACCCATACAACAGTATCACTTCAATAATTTTCAGACTAAAAATCAGCTTCAGGAAGACCTGAGTGTTGCAACATAGCCACCCCTGTGAATGTCATTCTAAGTAGTATTGATGGTGGTGGCAGCAACATGGACCAAGAGGGCTAGCTCCAGTTAGCTGCATTGCTGTGATTTAGTCCCTCTAGATTTTACGTCTAGAGGGACAAAACTTCTCAACATCCATCTTAATACTCCCAGGTATCAAGAGCTGCCATTGGCACTCCAGGATCTTTCTTTGGGAGCCATGCTTTCTGTTATCTGAGGGATTTTTCCTCTAATCCTAGAAGCAAGGATCAGCTTTGAGGATGCAGTAATGTGAATGCATGATGCAAATTACCTTCAGGCCTAAGTTCACTAGAACCCAGAGTACTTGGTAGAAGCTTTAAAGCTTTTATATGGTTCAAAACTTTAATTAGTATCTGCCTGATGAGGTGGTCATGTCATTAAAATAAATTGATGAGGCTGAATACCTAAGAGTTGTGTCTGAAGAGCCTTGTTCCAGATGTACTCAAGTCAGCCACTAGATCAATATCTACATTAACAGTCTGCTTTCATGTTTCAAAGATGGAAAAATTGACCAAGAAGTTTTACACTTGTAAAGATCAATGTATTACTTGCTGTAGGACTGAACAAGTGATAGCAGTAAATTGGCCACTCCATTTCTGGCAGCTATACTGAGTTTTTCAGATATTCCAGTTAAGATGACCATTTCATCATCAGCTGCCTCAGAACATAAACAGCCCTCTTACCCCACATATTGCTCAACTCAGCATACAAAAAGTCAATTACAACTCCATGCCTGAACTGATTAACAATAAATCGACAAGCAGATGCTCATAAGTTCTGGCTTAACTCTGACATCCTCTGTCCCTGTTAAAAAGCATTACAGCTGAACAAGATTAGAATTCTAGTGGAACTGACAACCTTTTAAAAGGCAGCAGTCCCAAAGCCAGTCGGTCTGAACAGCACTGGCTCTAGTGACCAGAAGAGCTGGTTAACTGACAGTATTCCTTCTCACCCACTGTTTGAATCCACATTGTTAAAGACATCAAAGTAGCTCTCAGGTCAATAGCCCTTCAGAAAAAGAATCGTCAGACTTTGGATTTTGTCACTGCCTTTCAAAGAGTGAACAGGAATTATAGCAGCAAAGTGCCTATTTCAAACTATATGTTTGTACCTCAGGTAGTGTTTTTACATCTTCAAAGATTCTCATGATGATTAGAAAAAGTATGCATCATTACACAAACCAATAATACCTCACATCTGCAATCAGAGTAAACTGCTCTAAGGCCACAGTAAACTCCATTGTTCCCCCCCAGAAGATACCTTTTCAGAAATGAAAAGGTAGAAGTATTTTAAATGCTATAATTTTGGTAGTAATTTGCATAAATTAACAACAATACCAAGATTCACTTCAGCTGTTCAGCTAAGTATTAAAATATCCAAAATAAACACTGGATGAGAAGTGTAAGTATGTCCTACTGCAAGATTACGTGAAAGTTATTATTATGAACCCAGTGCAGCTATCATAGGTGGAGGATTAGCAGCTTTCATTCACAGTTTTCCAGACCAGAGTTCTGATTTTGTATCCAGATAACTAGTCCAAATACTTACTTGTTTATGAACTGTTCAAGAGCTTGCTTTCTTTCCTCTATAAAGGAATCATCAAATATACCATCATCTCCTCGGAAGGGGAGCTGACGGAGAAGAGCTTTGCCTGGTAGAGGTGGTACCACAACCTGAAAAATTTAGAAGAGTGTCCTTAACTGCAGCTTTTAAGTAAGTTTATACAACTCCTGTGCCACCTCTTCCTCCTAGAGGACACAAATAAATCACATTCCTAGTGAAGCAGTGAAACACGACTAAACAGTATCTGCCTGTAGAGATAACGTGAATTCACATAGTAACTCTGAATCAATTCAAAACCATTGAATAGCCTCTAGCATTGTATAACTGAGGTTTGCCAAAAGAATGACACAACATTTTAGTTCTGGGCATTTCCAATCACAGTATCTGCTCTATATGCTATATATGCTTTATAATATAATGATAACATTTCAGCATCACTAGTCTTTGTATGCTTATGACTACTTACATTTACCTTCCATTTTACCCACCTTGCTTTCTCTTTCTAGCTCATTTCTTAGCCATTCAAAGTCACTGTATCTTCTTCTGACTGTAGATTCTTTCAATTTGAAGATAGGTAGATTTGTCTGAAAACAAGAACATAAGCTATTGATTAGACAAATTTGAAGTTTTGACAAGCAGAAGCAAGTAGCAAGCTGTTAAGCTACAAATTAGTTCCACTTGACCAACAGTAATATTGCAAAACTCACAGAACACAGTAATACAGACAAAGCTCTGTAAGCTAAACAAGTAAGCTGTGCCTCAAACTGCTTAACTCTGGGCATCCTGCTCACCGGTATTTTATCGCTGTACCACCTAGCAGAATAGTAAATGTGCTGGTTACTCGAGATGTTCCTAAGGTTGCACAAGCATCTGCTATCCTTACTGTCTCAGGAACTAGATTACCAATGCAGATATGTACAGAATTGGAGTGGGGGAGGGAGAGGGGAAAGAAAAAAAGTTGTAATACACACAGGCTTCTCTTATTGCCTTCGAGGCCAACAAGGCTGAGACGCAACACAACATTCAGTGCTGATGAGATTAGACTGTTTTGCTACAAAATTAAACCATGCAGAGGGTGATTAGGCAGAATTTTCCTGAACAAGACTAGGAATCGTCACCCAACACCCTTGAAAGAGACATCAAATGTGAGCCAGGCTATAATGCTGCACAAGAAGACCACATTAAATACACAAGCACCCTGACATGTGTCCTTCTAGTAGCTTTTGTGATGCAGTGTTATTCTATTGTTGTAATCCAACTTGCACATGATTTTCAGGTTAGATATTAAGATAGCACTCTCCTAATGACATCTGCACAATGGAAAACTCCAAGGCCACGATCTGAAGCTTAAATGTCATAGGTATGTCAAGCTGTCTAAAGGGTTACAAAAATGTCTGTAGAGTTATGACCTACTAAAAGCAAGGACAAGAGTCTTTAATTGCCACACATCACCAAGAGTAACAGAATAAAACTTACTGTTGTCAGATTGCATATTAATTGTCTTCAAATATATTCAAATATGACTCTTGAGGAAGTTCCTCTAGGAAGTTGATGTTCACATGAGACTACAATTATCCCCACTTTTCCTGTTGTCAGAAGTACAGAGGTCATTCTCAGATGGTGTCTTATTCTTTGTTTGCTTAAGTTGTAAGCCACCTCATTGAGCTTCTGGATGCAGTTTGAGTGGGTATCTCCATACAATGTCATCTGTAGAATGTTACGCTTTAGCTGTTGAGTGATACTTTTGGCTGCTCAAAACAGGTTTAATTAGAGACATTTTCCTGCACTAGGCAGGCTGATGACCATGGGTCATTGTATTACTGCCAACCAGTAATGAGGTTCTGGATGTCCCAGCTCAAGTACTTGAGAAGTTAGTTGTGTACTTCCACATTATGCTATTAGTCCGCAATTTACAACTGGTAAACTACAGAACAATATTTTGTTATGAAATCTTATAAGTAAATGTTTAAAGGTATTCAAGTTCTCCTTCCCTTAAATATTATTGACTGTATTAGTAACTACTAATAAAATTGCACTTAATACATGTGTCAGAAGTCAGGGTTTTTAAATACACGCTTTTGTCTGGAGGATAAGACTAGTAAATAAAGCTAGGTATCCCAGAGTGCATGAAAGCAATGCCCAGAAGTGAAGTATTAGATTCTTTTTCTCTGATTTCAGCTACTAGCTTTTAAATCAAGTTCAGACTTCCACATTACAACATCAAATCTTTCTCAGTTTCTTGGGTATAAAGTCTTTTAAATATTTCACATATAGACTCTCACCTGCAGAAGACATTCCGTTCTCCTCTCAAGTTACTTACAAGAGAGATTAGGACTGAATAAAAGTGGCTAAAACACAATGAGTTCCCAGGTCTTCAGGAACTCTTTCCATGCTTCCGGGCATAAAGTCTATGAAGTTAACCTCTGAACAACCTATCAGGCTTACAGGTACAATGTGGGGGTAGAAGTGCCAATTGAGCTCATTTTACTTCCTACATTACCTTTTGAACTTTTGACATACTGGCAAACTTACTGGAGAAAAGGACAGTTAGAGTTCTCGTCTGTCCTTCAGGCTGAAAAATCTCCAATTTTGTCACAAGCACTGGAGATGTTCAAACTGAAGAGTATGCTAGAAGCCTCCCATTAGATTAAGTGGCTTACAAGTCACAACTTGACAGCTATATGCAAAAGGAAAGTGCATGTCCCCTGTTCTTTGGTCTGGATTTGAATTGGAGCTTTCCAAGCTTAATTTCTAAACCTCATGTTTCTTAAAACCCAGAAACAGCAGCAATTCTCCTTCTTCTAGAAAATCAGTACTGGTACAGCAGTGTTCTTCAAGACATGCAGCTGTTAGAAAGGATCCATTTTCAACAAGCAATTTGAGAGTCTCATTTTATACTTTAAGATGTTAATAGATTAAGCAGTATCTATTTTTAACTTGGGATATAGTCACATTTGAAGTTACAGTATGTGCCTCTTATTACTACCCTGTTTGAGTCGTCTACTTTCTCCTTCAGTAGCAAGGATTTTTGCATGTCCTACTGCTTCCATCCACCACAGATAGATGGCTTTAATTAAGCAAGCCAGACAGCTGCTGAGGTACACACTATCATCGGGCAAGAATTTGGTAGGAGATAATCCTAAGGTGCCAATAGAAACTCTCAATTTCTATCCAAATGTTACTTCAAGACCATACAGGGTATCAAAAAAGTTCCTCAGGGTTTACGCTCAAAAGTTATCCTTGTGTTCTAGTTTCGGCTGGAACAGTTAACTTTCTTCTTAGCAGCTGGTACAGTACAGCGTTTTGGTTTTAGGATGAGAAGTTTTAAAATACTGGTGTTTTAGTAATTGCTGAGCAGTAATTACACTAAGTCAAGGACTTTTGAGCTTTACATACTGCCCTGCCAGCAGAAATTGGGAGTGCACAAGAAGCTTTGAGGGAACACAGCCAGGACAACTGACCCCAGCTGAACATATGACCTCATGCCCAGTATATAAACTCAGGGTGGCTGTTTGGGGGACACCATAGCTCGGGGATTAGCTTGGCAGTCAGCAGAGGGTAAGCAATTCTATCACACATCAACTGTTTTGTATATTCAAATTATTATTTTCCTTTTCTTTTCCACCTTAACTGCCTTTATCTCAATCCACAAGTTTCACTTTTTTTCTTGACTTTCTCCCTCATCCCACTGAGCAAGGGAAGCAGACGAGCAGCTGCATGGTACTCTATTGCTGGCTGGGGTTAAACCACAACATCTTGATTAGTCAGAGGTGCCAGTGGCTATTCTGAATGCTGCTAGTGTTTTGTTTGCCTGCCAGAACAGAGATAAGAACAAAGCACGAACCTTGAAGTCAGGCTAGTTTCATTTTTACAAACCTTTCTCTCCATGCTCATTCAGCGTTACAGTGCTGGCTCTCTGGCCTGCTGCTCTGCAAAGTCTACTGTCATGAAACTCATGATCCAGTTTGGCACAGCCCCTGGAGCACAGCTCACTCCTCAAATAAATTCAATATAATTACTGCAGCAATTGTTTCTTCTACAGTGTAATAATTAGTCTCATTTTTATCACAAACAACTTCCTAGACCAAAATCATGCCTCTTAGCAGTTTGAATGCAAGCCTTCAACCTGAAAGGATTATGGACTAAAGACATTAGACAATCAGAACTCTGAATTGCAGATAAAGCATGATTCCAGAAGGACTAATAAAATAGCTCTGCAGAAGTCTCACATAGCCCAAAATCTTAAGCATAGAAAGATGCTACAATAAGATAGATTCTGTCTAGCAATGTTTCTGTATCAGACTATACGTGGACACCCATTAGACTTTCTCTAACTGATAGTCAAACTAACAGCCTGTGTTCTGCTGGGCAAGTTAATTGGCCAAGCCAGTACACTAGAATAAACATTGTTAGAACTAGCACCAAGTTAAATTACATAGTTAAACAGCAGATGACAAAACCCAGACCCTAAGTCACTCCTGCATTCCTCCACTCAGAAGCCAAATGAGTTTCTACAGTCATTTGATGGTTCAGCAAACTGGCAATGGAAAGCAGTAGGTGCCTGTTAGTTTCAGTGCAAAAGCTACACTCACAGTAAGCATATTTCTTTATCTATACTGATGTTATAACATATTAGAACAAGTCCAACTCAAAGATCATGAGGTTTCCCCTCAGAAGCAAACTGCATTTCTAAGACAGCAGCTTGCATAACCAGCTAAGAATCTTACAGCTCTTACTGCAGTCAATCCCTGAGCTTTGCCCAGACCAAAGTCCAAAGATTGTTTGTGTATACAGTGAAGAGACCTTCACAGGCAGAATGCAAGTAGTTTGAGTACTAGTCCATAGTGTCCACTCGGCTTCAGATACACAGCTCTCCAGTGCAGCTGCTCTGGTAAGTAAGTTACCTTAAATGCAGGAAGAAAACTAAAGCACTTGATTTAAGTGTTCTGTTATCCAGAGTGGACTAACTTATCCAGTGAGTGTAAAAAGCCTTCCAAATAGCCAGATTTGCTCCCACAGATTCCTTTCCAGACAAACTGAATGCAAAGAGCATTTGTGTTCCTTCAAAGAGCATGTTGACTCTCCACAAGATTGACTCCGAATCCCACTGCAGCCTCATCCACTCCCACATCTGCAGAACCTCCACAGCTGTAGTTGTCCAATAGAGTCTGAGGTAAACTTGATTCATTTCCTCATCTGCCAGTGCAACAGCAGCAGCATTGCATTGCCCACGTTTCCCACTCCTAACAGACAGAGAAGAAAGCTGCACTGTTGCCATAGCACCTACTTTGATGTCTTTTCAAATAGGTTATGGTAGCCTTGATACAACTCTATTTCAATTAAAACAGAGCGAAATAAAGCACTCTGACAGAAGTTTGTGGCCTTGACTCTCAGAAGTTAAATTCCAGCTTCTTGTTATCACTTCACAGAAACTGTAAACTTTGTCAAGAGACTACATCTTTTGGCTACATTTAGAGTCAGCCAATGAGAGCTCTGAAGTGTTACAGTAAGTAGCATTCAGGGTGGATAACAAAGCATTACAGTTTTCTTAACCTTAGAGCCTGCTATCCTTTAGCGCAAGGAACTGGCTCCAGCAGCCCACTGTTACTGCAGAAATCTTGCCAGTGGTTTGCTTCCTTCCCGACTTGACATAAGCAGCAACCTCCCCATTTCCTACAATTATAAAAAGCAAGAACAAGTCAATCATGCTGTAAGCTTCGGTTGCTAAAAGTTTAGATTTTTGCTGTGTACTTGACTGCAGGAAAACCTCTTTCCCCACTGCAAAAGGTCAGATAAGAGCTTGTTATTTTTCTAAGGTTTCAATCATTTTGATCAAAGAGTTCCCCTTTCCCTTTCATACACTTGGTGTCCAGGTCTACTGAAGGTATCCCACATGCAAAAAACCCTAAAGTTAACAAGACACTGAAAGAATCTGACCACATGTATACACACACTCAAGTTGTTAGAAATGCTGATTAAATTATACTAAGAACTGTGGAACTTCCCATGTCACAGTACTGATACATGGAGCTCAAATCTTTGCCATCTTAAAGACTAAGGCAGTGAAATCCCAAAGAGAACACAGTGGCAAAGACTACAAGTCTTTAGATAAGAGTTAACCTTTGCCAAGTCCAATGCCTTCAGCCCAGAGATGCTCTATGACAATCAGCATAGACGTGTCTGGGTTTTTGCCAAGCAGCACCTGTCAGTACCATATCAAATTCACCACCATCATGAACAGCTGAATTATCATACGCCATGGTCAAAAGGCTCAAAGTCTAGAAAAAAAAAAAAGATTGTTTACCGATTCCTTATTCTTCAGGTTACACGTGCAGGAACCAAAGATAAAAACAGGATCCCACTTTAAAAAGGACACATTCAGGTAAAGGCTTTTACAACACCTAGAGAGAATCAGTAACTCTAGATAATTATTTCAAGGTTAGTAAACCAAAGCCTCCTTTGAAATACCAAATATTCCTTGTGAAGAAAAGGGTATACTAACTAACAAAAAGTTCTCTTCATATTTCCAGTTTTATTGAAGCAGTCACGTTCACATTCTTCAGTAGCCACCTAATAAGTACAGAAAGGCTTATAGCACCCATGCCCTAATTTGTAGCATATCTTATCACTCAGGAGGTGCTGTGACTTAGGCTCATAGAAATAGCTCCTGACGTTTTATTTCCAGGTATAGAGTTGGCTTTAAACCACTTAAGATACAGCTTCACTTTCTTCTGGATATTAGACTAAAGCCATACACACCAGCTTATAGTTAAACTTTGCAAAATGGCTTCTTAATCAAATTATACTGTCACGTGCCCCAGAAGATCCTCCCATGTCTGGATTCTCAAGAAATAGCCTCAGAAGGAATCTGTTCATAGATCTGTCTGTCTTCAGATGGTAAAATGTTGGGTTTTCTACCTTGACTAGAAAGTTAGGGCTTCTCCATCCTTCTCACGTGAAAAAAAACAAAATAGAGTAGCAACAGCAACTGCAGACCCTTCACTTAGTGCTATAGCTTCATAGGGCATTCAGATTATGTACTTATTAAAACAGCCTCTAGCAGTGCAACCGGTATTGCATTACCAAGTGAAAAACACTGAAGAAAATATTTCCTCTACAGTTAGAAGCTCATAAATTTACACTGCATTATTTATTTCCTTGGATGAAAAACAGTAAAGACCTGACTGCTCTAAAGTTCAAGCTGACACTTTTTTGGCAAGCCATCTAAAAAGTAAGTATGTATCAAGATATTCTGGCGTCACATACCTACCTGGATCATAGCCATCTGTCCAACAAAGATTAGTCATTGTTCTGTTGATTTGGTCTGTTCAGCACCATAGTAGAGTGCACTCTTAATATATGACAATCAAAGCCCACATTGTATGCACAGAAATAGAGACCGAGGCACCAGTTAAACTAATACACTAATAGGAAGCACTATTCAGAGACTTGGTTATTTTATTTACACACTAACATACATCAACATCAAACTAGTTCAGTACCTTTGGACAAGGATCTTGGATCTAGTTCAATTAAAAGCCCGGACAGAAAGATCAGTTGCTCTGAGAAAATACACACAGTAGACTTGTAAATCCATCCTCCTTGCTTCAGAAGTTTCTTTAATCCAAGCCATTCCACTTTTGTCTCCTGAGTCAGTGTTCTAGGAAGTTCTTGGCCTTCCAGCTATCCTCTTCTGAATTATTACTCAACAGAACAAGTTAATGTTTGTAACAGTGCAGTACCTGGGCTGTAAACCAGAAATGAAGTCACCTGAATCAGTGCATTTTTATTCCTCAAAAAGGAGTCTAAAAATACCGAATTGGTGGCAGTGTCTAGAATAGAGTATTAAAAAGAATAATTAACTACAGTTAGAGCAGACTTGCAGTGTGATGCAAGATATGCAGTAGTAGAGAAATAGAGAATGAGTGCTGATTATGCATCCCTAAACATATCCACACTGACTCAGTGTTTAGTCACTACGCCACCACAAGCTTCATTGACTACAAAACTGAACAATGCTGAAGTCAACTACACGTACCAGCAGATTAGATTCTTCTCATGGTGGGAGAAAAGAGTCTGCAACTTCAAACCTTGCCAAACACGTGAAGGACAAGAAATTTGGTACTATTCAAGGACATTCACCAGATCAAGAGTGCCACTTCACAAAAACATGGCATAAGACAACTGCTTTCTGAACAAGTTAAACTTTCAGTTCATTTACCGTTTGACTCAATCTAATCACCAAAGTCAGATTCAAATCAGTCACTACAAATATGCTGAAATGTAAACATTGTATCCAAGCTACGTCTTGACAAAAAGCTCAAGTTCAGCAGTACTTGGCCATACTTCCTCAATGCTTTGAGACCAATACTATTCTTAACGCTGCAGGCACTTCACGGCCTGTGTGTTCATTTCCTTCCCCACAGTGAGCCTGCTAGTCAAGTACCTCTGCGGGTCTACAGAAGTCTTTCTGCAGAAGATATGCAAAAGGTGACTGCTGCATTTAAGAGTATTGTTGTTACTCAAGCGAGGCATTTCACAACATCTGGAAGCACAGCAGCTAGGCATTACCTTTCTACACCTCAAGACAAGTCACTGAGCTAAGGAACTTCAGGAAGCTTAGGTGTGCCTTAGTGCTGAGTTTAATCACCCTCAAAGGGAACAGGCCATTCAGCATTAAAGAACACAATTAACAAGACAAAGCCTTTTTGTTAAACTTTGGTTTTGACTAAAACAAATTAACTAATGGGACTAGTACCTCCTGTAACAGGTATTTCTTTTAGTTCTGTCATTTTGAATATTAATGATCTCTCTGCAAGTTCTCACTAACTAGAAGGAAATGTTAAATAATCTCTTCATAAGTGACAAAGCCAGCTACAATGTGTGGCACAAGTCACTTCTACAGAAACAATAACAGATGAAATAGTGTCAATATCTTCCCAAATGTAGCAAGTTCCTGGATATTCCTACACTTTGTTAACAGCATTCTACCTAATGTTCTTACCTCCCATGGCAGTGCTTTTACAGTGGGTGTATGGCTCAGAAGCATGTCACCAGTTGCTGGGATTGGAGTAAACTTGTAAAGCTTAAGTCTTTTCTCCTTAAAGGATTTTGCAACTGAAGCAGTTGCATAGAATCTGCTTAAGCAAAGATGTTCCTGTTGACCTACTTATCAGGAAAGCCATGTCTCAACTGCAGTAGAAGTCAAATGATACCTAGAACCGGACTGAGGACTGCAGATGTACTATAGGATAATGTGACAACTTCTTTTGTTTTACATTCGTTTCCCGGAATTCAGAGGTGACTGGCTTACAGCCCATAAACAGTAACAGGTATTCACATGCCCCTGTTGAAAACTTTTGATATGCACAAGTCCACCCTGAAAGCATATAACAAGTAGAAGGGAACTACCATGCCTCCGGTGCCGAATCCTGAGCAAACAACTAGTAAAGACTCATGAGAAACACCATATGGCATGTAAGGGTATTTACAATGGGAACTTCACTGTTGGTTTACACTCTTCAAGAGGTAAGGAAAGGGAAGTAGTTTGTTGAATTACTTCAGCAGGCAGTCTAGTGGACTATGTTAGTTTTAATCACTGCACAGTTACCATACTGTGAAAATCTGGATACCTTTAGATGAGTTAACTACTTTATCAAGTCTTATTTTGCTAGGAAAAAAAAACCCAAAACACTTGAAGCCTTACACCTTATCTTTCTCCTTTGTGGCTCATCCTAAGTATTGACACAAAGGATACCTTAGAACAGTGCTGACAAAAAGCAAATTCTCAAGTGCCCCGTCAAGAACACAACCCACTCCAATTTGCTATTTTAGCACTGCAGGATAGCATTGTCTATCTTTTACCCTTACTGAACAAGACATTTGACTTCCATTGCCAAGCTGCACTGTAGTGCCATATCGCCACATCGCATGTCTTACACTAGTTGCTACACCTTGCCTAGTTTAGCAAGAACAAAAAGTTATTGAATGCAAGTTCAGGATCAGAAAAATCAACACTTTGGCCAAGTGACCACCTGTGAACTAAGCTGCCCCATGGAAAGTGCTGTATAGGTTTTATCTGCAGCGATCAGAGAGCTTAACCACTTGTCAAAGTACCATACATTTACCACAACATACAGCCATCCTGCAAGCCTGCACAGAGACACACACTAGGAAAAACTCTCCCAAGTACGGAAATACAATTAACTTGCTTATCCAGTAGTATAGTCTTGGGCAATCTACCCAAGACTTTTGAGTTCCCCATTAGGCTTTTCAGCTCCCACCAGAAGGTGAGGAGTACAGCAATACAAGAACTGAAGCGTGAGGTTGTTTACTTGCTGTTTTCCAAGCAACACATATACTTCAGCTGCAGAGTCAGTAGAAAGCTTACCAATAAAAGCTTTAGGGGAACTCTGCAGTATTTCACACGAGTAGTTTTTGCAAGATATTAGCTGTCAGATATCAGTTCAAGAGACTGCTCACAAGCTCAGCCTTCCAAAAATAAGTTACTGCTTTGTCCGAATGCCAAAGCTTAAAGACAGAACTACCCTTGGACTGAGTTTGGACACTTGTACCATTGTTACGATGTTTAAGTCCTTCAACCCAAACAATGAATCTCAGCGACCTCACTGACAGTATTTCTGGCCCACTGTTATCTTTGGCTGTAAAATAGCCTTTACCAGAATTTAGCTGCAGTTACGCCATCTATTTCTGCAACACTTAATGTTTTGATGTTGGTGTTAACAGAAGACACAGCTTTCCAGATACAACACAGGTAACTCACTCTGTCTTCTCAGGTTCATTCTGCTTGCCACTACTAGCACTGCTGGGGCAAAATGCAGATGTCAGCTGCTACTTTCCGCAACCACAAGCAGTTGTCAAACCACAGAGGCTAGCTGGTGGCTGTTGTATGTCACGCTCCAACAAGCAGTTTATAGTACAAGGCCTACCTTTCAGAAATACAATGCTACAATTCAAGTTCAAACTCTTCTCCCATACATAAACTTGCATCTTCACAATATGGTCTATGTTCTGCTGAGAAGCAGTTGACTGATACAAGTTTAGACAGTAAACATAGTTCTGCGTGACTTGTATTACCTGCTCTGTAGCCTTGCAGCATATAGAGACATAAAACTCAATTTGACCATTCGTGATAGCAATGAACATATACAACATGGATGCACTGTGTACAGTCACACATAATTGGAAAGAGATTGATTATGTATTTTAAGAGATAGTCCTGTACACAGATGCAAGTAAGGAGGGTGGAGGAAGCAATATTTATATAGCAGTCAAACTGGGAAGAAGAACATTCGAGTTACTTCTAGGCCTTACAACAGGAATACTCAAATTTCTACCCCAAAACAGCATAGAGTCTAAGAGTAATCTGTCTCAAACCCCACTTTTCTGTTTTCCTTTTTGCTGAAGAACTTCAGTTGGGGACTCTAAAAAAATTTGGGGTTTTTTTTTGTTTGTTTTTTTTAAATCCCAGCAAACTTGGGTCCCATTCCCAAGGTCATATCATTGTCAGGTCCTTTTTGTATCATCTTCCCTGGATTCAGCAATTCCAAATGCTCACTCTCACAAGAAAAGAAAAAAAAAAATCAGGAAGTTAAGGCACAAATACTTCCCAGTAAGGCAGAATCTTTCTGTTAAATGAACAGCTAGGATTCTGGTAAGGGTAGTGTAATGCAACACAAGCTGGTAAATTCTAGTTTGTCCTCACACAGAGGCCAAACACAGGCTACAACTGTATTCTGCTTGCCCTATGGGCACATCTTGAAACATGAGAATAGCCTCTGGACATGGCAGTTTAGGAGCTTCAGAATTTAAGAAGTATTCTCCCTAGTAGCTTTAGATCACAGTTGACTTCACTTTTAAAATTAAATTTACACTGAGAAAACTTAGGTCTTTAATAGTGGAAAATCCACAGAGGGTAAGAATTTTAGTAGCCAAGGCAGCAGCCCTCAGCTGAAGTCTTCTGCACCACGAGGGTAAACGCAACCCATGAAGTTCAGTGAAAGACGAACTCGCGTTGAAGAGAATGGTTGCAGGGTGTAAAAGAAGCTTCTTCCCTCTCTATTACTGCCTGTAACAACCACAGAGGTTCAATCACCTGTGACAGATTAAAACTACACAACATAGCAGACTCAACCCCAAGCCACAAAAAAAAAAAAAAAAAAGGTAAGAGGCTATCTTTCTCAACTCAACTTACCTCTGGCAGCACAGATTAAAACAGTGCCCTGTGTCATGCGCCTACCAGCCACAGAGACGGACCATGCTGCAGATGTTGCATTTTTCTGTCCACTCCTCCAGGCCCTGTTTATGAAACTACAGAGGCTGGGGAAAGTCATAATGGCTTCACATAAGTTCTCAGGCTCAGGACTACTAGCCTTTGGGGGAAGTTGGTGTGAATAACCCTTCCAGCTAGGAAGGAATCTAGTACCACTACTAATAATAAAAAAAAGTATTTGATAACATGTGTTGAGAAACTGCTCTGTTTGTTAGGAATTCAAATTATATTTCAGGCGCAAAAGAAAAAAGGAAGCCCTTCCCCATACACACCTCAATTTCAAGTAGCTTTAGTCTAACACATGTGCCCGCTAGACTTATTTACACATTCTCTACAAGTTTTTGGGGCTGCTGGAATCCTGAACTTGACCTCCTTCTCAGAGCAGATCCACCTGTACTACTACATTTCACACAGCTGAGAGTTTGCCCTCTTCTATTTACTTAAGGAGACACACACACACACAGTTGCTCAAAGCACAGCAGTATTTCAGTCCAGCGGCAGTTGCACATAGCAGTGCCGAAAGAGCCTTTGTCCTTGGGTTATCTTAACCGGGACGTGTCGTCTTTAGCGACCACCGCGGTTATCAGCTGCGGCCGTTTGCAGGAGCCGGGGCCTGCCGAGCCCACGAAGCCTGCTCAGCCGCCACCTCCGCAGCGGCACTCGCCGCACTGGCTGTCAAACGGGTCGGGAAGGGCACGGCGCTGCCTGCCCGCCACCGCCACCTGGGCCCGGGCGGTGGGGACACCCCTGGCGCTTACACAAGAACCGGCTGGACACGCGGGCTCCCCCGTTCCTTTCCCTTCGCCAAGGGCGATCGGCAACGCGCCCAGCTCCAGCTCCAGCCCCAGCCGCCGGGCCGGGGCCGGGGCCGAGGCCGGGCCGGGCTCTCACCTTGACGCGGATCTCGTACGTGGTGAAGCGGCCGCGGCCCACCCCCACCGTCTGCGGGTTGCCCACGTCGATCTCCAGGAAGTTGCTGGGCGGCCCGTAGGCGTCGTTCAGGTTCTGCGGCTTGCTGATCAACCGCCGGGTGTCCGCGATCGTCTCGGCCATGGCAGNCAACGCGCGCCCACGCCGCCGCCGCCGCCGCCGACAGCGGATGCGCCCGCCGCCCGCGCGCGAGGCACCTTGGGCTCTGTAGTTCTCGGGGGCCGCTCCCTTCGCAACGCCCCGCGCGGCCGCCCGCCTCCCAAACTACAGATCCCGGCGTGCGCGGGAGGTGCGGGGTGGCCGCTGCGAGGTCCCGACGAACGGGCGGCGCGAAAGGCTGGGCGCGGGCTAGCGGGGTTCGTCCCCCGCTTAAACCTTTCCCCCGCCGGCGGGAGGCTCGCGGTCTTCCCACCGGTTTTCCCTCCCCCTTTTGTCGTCCAGGGAAGGCGCTCCCGTGCGAGGTCGTGTTTAGGCCGTTATGCGGTGCGGGCAGCTCCGAGGGGCCGCGCCGTGCGGCGACCCCGGGCGGCAAAGCCGAGGCGGGGGCTTCTGTTGGTGCGTGCGGTGGCAGCTGCAGATCAGAAACACAGCGGCGATGCGGCTCCGTCGGCGCAGTAGAAGTCTAACCGACTAAAAAAAAAAAAAAAAAAAAAAAAAAAAGAAAAGAAACAAAAAAACAAAAAACCAAANCGAAGCCTGCTCAGCCGCCACCTCCGCAGCGGCACTCGCCGCACTGGCTGTCAAACGGGTCGGGAAGGGCACGGCGCTGCCTGCCCGCCACCGCCACCTGGGCCCGGGCGGTGGGGACACCCCTGGCGCTTACACAAGAACCGGCTGGACACGCGGGCTCCCCCGTTCCTTTCCCTTCGCCAAGGGCGATCGGCAACGCGCCCAGCTCCAGCTCCAGCCGCCGGGCCGGGGCCGGGGCCGAGGCCGGGCCGTGCTCTCACCTTGACGCGGATCTCGTACGTGGTGAAGCGGCCGCGGCCCACCCCCACCGTCTGCGGGTTGCCCACGTCGATCTCCAGGAAGTTGCTGGGCGGCCCGTAGGCGTCGTTCAGGTTCTGCGGCTTGCTGATCAACCGCCGGGTGTCCGCGATCGTCTCGGCCATGGCAGGGCGGACGCTTTTCCCCCGGGGAAGCGCGACAGGAACTCGACCGAAGGAGCGAGCACCAAGCGCCGCCGCCCCCTCCTTCCCCCGCCCCCCCCCCCCCCCCCCCCCTCCCCCCCC
>WBNH01000194.1:17395-109400 GCA_013401255.1 Urocolius indicus | reverse complement strand
GCGGGACTCCATTTCCCAGCGCGCCCCGCGCCCTGACCGCGGTGTCTGGGCCGGGAAGATGGCGGCGCCCGTGTCGCCCTTGGTTACTGCGCGCTGCCTGCTGCGGGCTTCGGTGCGGCGCGCCGCTCGCTTCCTCCCGGCGCGGGCCGCCGGCCCCCGCAGAGGTCAGTACGGCAGGGGGAGGCGGCTGCCTGGCCCTGCCCGTAGCCGACCGAAGGGAGGGAGGGAGAGTCACTGACAGGCTGCTGGGGCACCGTGGAGCGTGTCGCGGAGCGGCCGCGGGAGCTGATGCGCCCCTCGCCGCCAAGGGTGTCCCGCCGAGGGGAGGGGTATGGCCAGGGACGGGACGGGCCAGGACGGGCAGCAGCCGGAGGGACGCGCTGCGGCCGCGCCGCGCTGCGCTGCCGTGACCTGTCTGTGTCTTCATGTTTCCCCCGCATGGGCAGCCCGGGGCGGCCTGGCCGCCCACCCAGTCCCCGGGCGGTGCGTGCGAGGGCTGGCGGCGGGGGTCGGCCTCCCCCGGAGCGTTGGGGGAGCCCGTCAGCGGGGCCCACTATTTTCCCCGAGGTAACCGCTTTCCCCGAGTGGATCGGGCTGCGGTGCGCCGCGGCGCTGCATCGGGAGCCTGGTGGGCGGCGAGTGCGCTAATGCCTGCCAAAGCCTTCACGGTGCTTGAGGCACTCGCGGGGGCTTTTATTTCCGACAGAACGGAGCTGAGCTGTCTCTGGCAGCCTTAGTTGAAAAGTCAGGGAAATAAGACTATGGGGCACCAGGTTTTGTTAACTCGAGGCTTAAGTTAGAAGCAGAGTTCGTCTCTCTGTGGTGGTAGCTATTTGTCTTCTGCGCGTCTTAAAAGAGTGTGGGAATTCAGGTGAGTCCCTGAGGTCTGAAAGTCAGTAGATCTGTGAGAGTTGATAAACGTTCACATACACGCGTTATGTTGTGATCGTTCCGTATTTCTATATGGAGTATGTATTCCTATACATCCTAAGCAAAAGTGGCTGAAAATAGATGTGCTGATTAAATAAGCACTACAGTTAGTACTATGGTTGTATAGAATTTCTTTATTTGATATCAATTTTAACACTTTACATTTGTGTAATTATTTTTTATTACCTGTATATTATCATTAAAAAAAAAGTTACCTGAGCAAATCCAGTGTGGCTTTAGCCTTAGCTCTTTGGCTTTCACATTAAACTCCTTAAACGTGTCAATTGAGAACATCTGCTGGGTTAGGCAGCCATCATTGAATTGATTTACAGTCTTGTTCTCATGGTCATTTGTTTATAGTATTTATTTTATGAGACTTCACAAGTGTTATTTGTGCAAAGTTGTAATTTTACTGATATTTTTTTCTGTCCCCCTTTCCAGAGAAAATCTGGAGGTCAGACTGTTAAACAGTGTACACGAAAGTAGCACATGTAATTTTATTTTGCAACAGCGTCATAGGCATGTGTGCAAAAGCATGGGATTTTACTTCCAACTTGTATGTTTCTCTAGAAATATATTGCCTCAAGGAATGTACTGCAAGAAAACAGAATGGGGGTTCAGTGATCCATCTAAGTTTATATAACGGGCCACAGATGGGAGGACAATCAAAGTTCTTGGTCTTGTGTCTTAGCTGCAAAATGCCTCTTCTGATTTGAACTGCTCTTTTCAGCAGGAGTGGGATTTTTTTTTCACCACGTGTTTTATATGATATTGACCTAACATCTGCACAAACTGAAAATAACTTGGCCTCTTCCCAGCACCTAGTTAGTTGGACTTTGCTTTTTCAAGCATTCTATTAAGCACAGAAAAGTAAACAGTTTTTTTCAGATGGCCTCCTCTCCCATTCTTTTCATTAAGCTTTGTAAAATATTTTGAGAGGAGCAATTGTTTGGTGGTGTTAATAGGACTGTAAGTGTATTTTCTGCTTTATAACTAACACATTGTTCTCTTTCCTGAGAAGCTTATGTGCCAGCTCTTTGTTCTTCTCCAGGTTTACACATGTGCTTAACTTCCATGCATGTGCTTAACTGATTCAAATCCTTGTTCACCATAGGGCAGTTTACCCTATTCTTCAAAACTTGCTCATATATTTAATAAACAGGTGAGAACACTTTTATTATCTACAGGTTGTAGCATGCAAAGAAACCCCATGGGTTTTCTGATCTTTTGCTACCTTCATTCCCATTCTCCTGCAGGAAAATAAACTTTGGAGCTACAAGACCATACTGTTGCTTTTCCTCATCACTGCGGTGTCATCTGAGAAGGAAAGATTGTGCAGAAATTCTGTTATCAGCTTAATTAGGAGTTTATTGAGGTCTCTGATACCATCATCTGCCTGTTGATAAAAGTGCCCTTTAACTTGACAGTTGTCTGGTTCTGTCATTGCAACTGTTTCATATACAATTTTAGCAGCTTTACATTAAGAGTTTGGGGATTTGAAGCAGTTTGTCTTAATTGTGACCTAAACTAATGTTCTGAACTTCATCTTGGACTGTTGAAACCAGGACAGTTTTTTAAAGTTGCTTTCTATTACTTTTTTCTCCCCACACACAAATTCCAGTGCTTACAAAACACTCTCAAGGGAGAATTCTGTCTGCAGAGTAGTGATGAAATGTGATTTTTTTTTTCATTGTCTTAACACTGCCTTAACTGGTTTAGCAAAAGCTACTCCAGCTTCCTCATTGCAGTTGTCAGCAAAGGTGACAGCTGGGTGAATTTGAGATTGCTAACGTTGGTGCATTTGTAACCTCTGAGGTTTGGTTTGGGTGCAGTTCTCAAACAACTATGAGTTGAAAATATTTTTTCATCTGTAAGACAAATAGTAACAAACCATTACAACAAAGTGTCATAGGAAATAGTTAATTCTCCATCCCTTATGTCTTCAGAACATATTTTCTTCAAAATAAGCTGCAATGAAACACAGTTCTTGAGCGTAGTTCTGGGATATTTAGATAAATTTAAACTTTCCTTATACTTAGAAATGTTGTCTTCCAACGTTAATCTCCATGAGTGAGAACTATTTCAGATCATTCCCTGAGGGAGCAGTTTGAAGCATAGGTACAGCACAAGGGTTAAAGGTGATTTTTTTTCTTCGTCCTTTTTTCATCACCAGTCCCCTGAAGTGCTTATTTCAACTTTATTCCCAGAATGAATTATATACGTTTTCACATGTACTGTGTGTGTGACCCTCAAGTGAGGTGAATATTGTAATTGCTTACCTTTTGCAATAAAAGGATTTCAGTTACAATTGTTTGTTCTTTGCTTCTTTAGCTGGTTATTATCTATTTGTCATGTTTTTTCTTGTTCATCCCACTATAGGTCTGCAATTCTAATCACATGTTTAAAAGATTGTTACTTCAAGGTCAGTAAGAGATATTGCAGACCAAATTTGAATTAGTCCGAGGGAGTGCAATATTGTTTTCTCTCATGTAATTGAACAATAATCTTAAATTCACATGAAACCTTTTTTTGCGTTACTTGAAAACTCACAGATGAATAAATTCAAAGATCTCAGTTTCTGCAGTCATAGAAAGATAGGAAAAATGAAATTAATGTCAGGGAAGGCCATTTTTTTCCCCTAGACTCTGATATACGGGGGACACAAGGATCTTTGTCATGGGAATTCTCTTCTGACAAATTTTAGGCATCACGGTTCAAAACCACACATAATGAAACTCCAACTACCAAGTAAAAAAAAATAAGGATTACCAAGGTGAGTCTTGTTTGTCTTCATTACCCTCCAGTGCTCTTAACCTTCTGGCTGCTGTCAAGATCAGATTTTGATGTGCCACAACCTAGCTTCCATTTCAGATTGTCTTCTTATTTATATAAATAACTCTAGTGCTTGTCTCAGCTGTGGCTGTTGCTTTCATAAGCGGTGTCATTGAAACTTGCATGCCTTTTTCCTGGGTCAGACGTTTCCAAGTGGCAGTAAGAAAACTCGACAACATACTGATGAGTTTTTCAATTTGCTCTTCTTTTCCAGAACAGAAGGTCCCTGGAGTTAAGATCAATTTTTTTTCTTTTTTGTTTTTATTTTTATGTAGACACTTGTCTTTGAAGTAGTAAATGAATGCCAGTTTACTGAAATTGCCCGAAGTTCCTCACTTTAAAAGAAATTTTTATAGTTTCAGATCAGCATTTTCATTAGGCATGTATACATTAATTTGGCTTTAGTGAGTTTTTCTCTGTGTTTCTCCAAGGCAGGACTTTTGTGTGTGTATCACAGTAGGTCTTCACTGCATCTTGTCTGTGTTTGTTGGACAGGCAAGCAGAAAGGCAAATGGAAGCAGCTAATTTTATGGCTTGAAATAAAGTGAGAGTGCACTTAAATATGTATGTTTTAGGAACAGGAATTTAATAAAATTTGCAACCTGGTGGTAGCTCTTAGAGAGGCAGGGAATGTCAGGCTAAACGTGGTACTGGCCAACACTGTCATGCACTCAAGATATGGGAAAAATAGGTTATGAATAAACACATCTGTAGTTTCTACACTGTTCTGTGTAAAACTAGGTGAATAATGAGTTGATGCTGCGCTATTCCATAGTCATATCTAGAACACTACCTAGAGATAGAAGATGCTTTTTCTTTGTGTTGACACTGAAAGATTTCAGAAGGGAGCTAATAAAAACCGAGTAACAGTTTATGTAATACAAAGATTAAGTAACGGAACAGGAGGAGATAAATGAAAACCCATCTTTTGCAATATGAAGAAGGCTGTAGGACTACGATTAATGTACTGAATCACAGATGATTCCCATTGTAACAGTTTCCTTGATGTTAAATTATGGGAGGTAATTGCCTGGTATTTTTCTGCTATGTATTAAAATTTCTAAAGTTTCCTTTTCTTTATCAGCTTGGGAAAAGATTACTGTAGAAGCATAGTTATGTGAATGATTTTGCAATCTGTCCCACAGTATGCAGGTTAGAATGGATGACACAAGGTTTTGGGGTGTTTTTTTTGTTGTTTCCTTAGGATAGTGTATCACTTGAATCTCTGTCTTCTGTTGACGTACATCTAAATCCCTACAAACCATAGGCCTTTGTTTTCCAGCAACAAATTCTGAGTTTATCACTTACCAGTTAGAGGGTACTATATTGTAGTGTATCTGCTGTAGTTAAATCCCAGCATTCAATGTTATTTTAGGAGAACAGTGAGTAATTTGTCCCATGACACCCTGTGTCATTAATTGCACATACTGTCCATCTCTGCCATCTGTTAATGATCAAGTATTTTTTGCCACTCCTGGGGTAGTTAGCTGTAGGTACATGTGATCTGAGACAGAAAGCATGTTTTTGAGCAGTTTTACTGTTGTGTTTGGTCTGTGACCGGGAAGATCATGAGCTGCAAACCCTTATCCTTAAATCAGCTGTTTGTGGGCTTTTTTTTGTCCAGTGTTGGGGTAAGCAGGAGGAACTGATGGCTTTAAGGTATAATGGAGTACTGGCTGTTACTCACATTGGAGCTCTTAGAGCTGTCAGTCTCCATGCGCTGTGAAGGCATCAATGGTTTAGAGTTGCACATCATAAGATTGAGATTGACTATATGTGAGAGTGGAATGATTGAAAAGAAGATGAAAAAACTTTAGGAGATCATCTGTGCTTTTTCCCCTTGCCATTGAAGGTAGGTCAGGTGTCACTGACCTGTTTCTGACAGATTATTGTCAAACTTATTTTTAAAATTAACTTCCTATTAATGAAAGTTTTACAACTTCTTGACTATTAATAGTTGACTCCGCTGGCTTAATTACAGTTATTAAGATAACTGTATAAATAGAGTTTATTTCATTTTTTTTCAGTACTGTTTATGTATCTGGAAATAGCTTTGTATATTTTTCTTTAGTATTCTCTAAAGGTTTTACTCATTTATTTTTTTTTTTGCAATAACAGACTTTGGACTCGACTCTGTGTGTGATCTCTTTAGCTAGGGGTAAACTAATTGCTTTTAATTCATAGCAGTAACTCAGTTCCTTCAGGGCAGGAGAATTTGGTGTAATTATTGACTACAGACATAAACAGTGACTGCCTTGCTTTGGAGAAACTATAATGTTACTTACAGTAAATAAATGTAATTTTATCTAATGTTTAGTTTTATATATCTGTTCTATAACAATATTAATTTTACATTTGTTTTTAACAACTTAAAACTTTTCTTGTGCCTACTACAACTTCTCTGTGTGTTGTGAACCATGATTTGACAAATAAGTTGTTTAAATCATCTTCTGTACTTCCATTTAGGTCACACCTCTCATGAAATGCGATGTGAAAATTGAAAGCCGTGTTCCAGGGCAGACTTTTCCAGCATTAAAATAGATTTTTTTTTCCATATACGATTTTCTTATCTCTATTTCTATATCAGCGTCTTGTATTTTGGTTTTTTTCTATCATCTCTGATAGTGTTGTGATGGTATCTCACTGTTGATTAATGATTCAATGTAACCCTGATATCCTTTTCCGAAGAGCTGCTCTTCAGCTGGTCAACTCCTGCCTTAGGCATAGTCTTGTCTCTTCTAGGCAGAAGGCTGTGACGTTGCAGGACTTTACAGCCGTTGCCTTGCTTATGGTGGTCATTGACTCTTCAAACTTGCTTTCAAAACTCCAGTTTTGGTTTCTCATTTTCTGGCTTTTAAATTCTGTCTAGTTCAGCCCACCTCTCTCCTAATGATTAATCTATGAAGAAAAATGCACTTCGATGGAGTTTTGTGGGGAGGAGGGTGGGGAAAGTCAAAACTTCCATTGCAACAGCTTATCCAAGTCTTACCAACTCTACAACTTGGCTTTTTTACTGTGTATGTTTAGTAATTAAAAAAAAAAAAGCTATTAAACTAGACTACTGAAGGTGTTTACTACTGATGTAAGAAGCTGATTTAATTTAAAAAAAACAGGTTTAACATACTCTAGTGATTGCATAGGTAAGTCATGTCTCTCTGTCTTTGCATAAACTGTTAAGGAAGTGTATTGTTTATGAATGTAAGAAGATATTTTTCAAAACCGTTCTACTAATAATCCGCTTTTCGTTTCACAGCATACACAGCTCAAGCTGATGAGAAGACAGTCCCTGGCACTCCTACAGGTGCTAATGCCAGAGCCTTATTGGTTTGCAGTGGACCTTTAGAACATTATGACTTTCTGATTAAGGAAGAAGAGCTGAGAAATGATGATCAGCAAAGAAGAGTTGTGCAGCATCTACAGAAGTTGCATGAGAACCTTAAAGGCTACAGCATCAGTTCAAAAAGCCTTCTGTCAAAGGTGAGCTTTATAATGAAAAAAATAATTTTTTATTTGTATTTGCTTATAAGAATGTGCCTAGAAATAGACAAGTTTCTGTCAACATTATCGTATTTTTAGCTGGGTCTTTACAGATAGATTGTTTGTGTTTGGATCTCTGTTCTTTCCTTTTGATTTATAAAATTCCAGTGGCATTCTATAAGCAACCAAATTAAGTGTTACTGAAGTAATTTTAAGAAAATTTGATATTATTTTCTTTGCATCCTCTGTCCAATGTCATTTGGCTATAGGAGACGGGGCCAGGATCAGGTTTTAAGTCTCGAGCGCTGGTATAACACATGTTTGCGTTTCATGTACAGAATGTTGAAGTTTTGATTTATTACATATATTCCATGAATTTACTTGAAATTAGCCATTGACGTCTAAATAATGCAAGCAAAAAGATTTAGCTTTGTAAAATATTACAAAATAGATCAGACATAACTTTTTTTTTTAAATGTCCATGGTTCCAGTGTTGTTAGTCTCCAGCTGAGGTACGAAAAGAAGATGGAGGTGTAATCTGCACCACAGTTGTGTTTTTGAGGCCATTGCAGCTCTTTTTCAAAGTAGTAGCAAAAATTCAGACATATCCCTATTGCACTGTGCCTTAGCAATCACAGTGCCTTAGCATCAGTAATGGTAAGAGTCTGCAGCTCTGTAACTTTTCCCTGACACTATTGAAGCAATGTTTTTCAAGGCTTCTGTGGCAGTATTTTTCACATCTTGTTCTCATGCTGTTATTCTCAGATTGCTGTGCTTCTGGCCTTGCACCTGCACATCTCAGTAGTGTTGTTATGGCAGGTTCTCGTGGGAAGCAACTAGGACTTGTGTGAGAATCCCCCATCAGCTTTCCCTGCTTCTCGTTTTGTAGATTTGAGTTTATATTCTAGAAAACTGAACATAGTGCCCAGCAAAGTACATAAGATATTTTAATTACCTGGTAAATATTAGTCATAGATGTGCATGGAAGCCGAACAACCAGTGAAAATGCTTCATTTGCACCTGCTTAACATACTCCATTCGGCACAAATAATCTTAAACGTGGTGACAGGAAACAAGAAGAATAGAAATTTTGAGTCTGATGGTTAAAGTATAGTGCTGGGGGGAAAAAAAAAGCATGGCAAAATATTCATCGCATCATTATCTTCATTTTCCCTGTCTGCATTGGAGAGATACATCCCTACCCCTAGGAGGAGAAAGTCTGGAATCTGTCGTTGCTCTTTCTAGTTAGTCATTGAGTGTTTTTTTTTCTGTCTTTGTCATGTACCACTTTTGCTTTTTTTTTTCTTCAGAAGTAGCTTTCACATTTACAGTCAGTGTATGCTGTCAGCTGCAGACCTTGCTAATAAATCTCCATGCTAGCCTTTCTCAGCATCTGTTATACAGCACATCTCATCTCATGGGATTAAACAAGTGTCTAACTCTTAAACTTGTTATCAAACCATACAGTTGCCATTACAACCCCAATTCTCCTATTACCTGGCACAAATACTGTACTTTGTTTGCAGGCAAGCCTAAATGACGTAGCAAGAGCCTACAGGGCTCAAATTTCTCTAAATGACATTCTGTCCTTTGCCCTTTAGGCACTAAATAACAAGTTACTACTCTAAGACTCTTGTGATGTATATTAGCTTCAAGACATGAAAAACATAGAGGAGAGAACATTGGTATGGCAACGTGTTACACCTGTGAATGTTCCTGTTCCAAACGAAGTATAGCAAAATGCAGAGCACTGGGACACGTGCTTGCCTATCAGCCGGTCTCTGACATATCTTGAATACTTTGAACTCGCATATGTAGCTGCAGATCGCGTATTTGCTAGTCATATGATCACCTGGAAATGCCATAAATGTCTCCTGGAAATGCCTTGTCAGCCAGCTTGACTGACACTTTCTTAAAAGGAAAAAGTCAAATGTAATTTCTTAGGTTGAGAACATATTTTTCACTAGTTCCTTTAAAGCACCGATCTCTTTCATTTAACATTGTTTTAATTCCATGCTTTAATTTTAAAACAGCTTTTAACAATTGTTGCATGGTTCTCTCATACCTAGGAACCAATACCACAGTCAACAAGAACACCTGTAGAACTATTTGGCATTGGGATAAGTCGTTTTCTTCTCGAGCTTGATATGTCAGTGGAAACCATAACAAGCTTGATAACCAGACTGAATGCTAGAGTGCTGTCCTGTGACAGTACATCATAACTCTGGAAAAGTAGGAGAGTACTGAGTTTTATGTAAATCTATTAAAACTTGCTGTCCTCAGTAATTCATGTCATGATTTAAGATGGAACAGCTGCGACAACTTTCTCTTCCACTGTCTTTGAAAAAGTTATTTGTCAGTTCAAACAGAGCTCCTTTTGAGATAAAATGATGCCAAATAAAGCATGATTTAATTTCTCGTGCAGGCTAGGTTTTGCTTCAGCAAAGCTGTAATCAGTGTCCTTCATGAAGGTTTTCCACAGAATAAGAGTCATAGGTGTGAATAAGTACTTGATAAAATCATAGCTGTCAAGCACTGTATCAGCTGTGGACAGCGGCATCACGTGCTTGTCATAGGTCTGCATCTGTCCAGGAGTTTCCAAAAACTAAGTGAATAGTAAGTAAAATAGATGTTTCTCTGTGTGATGGATTTTCAGGGTAAGGATGCTGTGTCAGACTTGGTTCACTTTTGAAGAATAGAACTGAAGTTTTTAGTGCCAAGAGTAGATGATGAGTACTGCTCTCTGGAATGGACCTGAGTGTTATTAGGATACGTGTAGGCTTATGAGTGGAAATACTTCATGTATATAGTAGGAATACTTGCATTGGTGTTAAGTACTTCTCCAGAAAGTACTAATGATATTGGGTGCAGGAAATCTTACTTTCACGTATAGGCTCTCCTCCCACGAAAGCCTGGTGCTTTGTAACTTCAAATATGCTAGGAAGTAAAAGATAAACCTTACACTATGGATGTTTAATTGTTTTTATGGTAAAACAATTGTCATTGATTTTGCTTATGTTTTGTGCTTAAGGGGTTTTATTAGATATAAATAAAACAAAATGATGTATTTTTAAATTACTGAAGTATTTTTTGGAAATAAGTTAGACATTTTAATCAGTCCCATGTAGTAGTTTGTAGATTAACTTTTTACTTTTGGGGGTTTTATAGCAACTTGACTAACCTACTTTCAGTATGAAATGTCCAGCATTGAAAAGAATCTACTGGCAGCTTTTTAGAAAAAAAAAAATAGTGGTTCTCAGCATTTCAAGCGTGCTTATTTTTTTCTGACTGTGTCATTACAGTGAAAAAATGGGGTAGGAGAGAACGAGAAAGAGGCCTCTCTCTAGCCTCTTCTGTTCTCTGATAGTCCCCATTTACTGTCCAGTTTATTCTGTGATAGAATTGCAGAAGCCTCTTCTAATATAACAGTTATTTCAGAAATAGTAAAATTCTTGCACTTCTAAACCATTACAAGAACGGTCTGCTTAATTTTTAGTTTTATTCTTCATTTGTCACTTCTTGTCTAAATAGTTTTATTCACTAAAAAGATGGTAGAAGTATTATTAGGAAACAATATTTATATCAAATACAACAGAAGCATTTCAGTGTTTATTCAAGAGACCTCACAGGCAAAAGCTTTCTGGAATCAGTAGGGGAGGGGAGTGCACATAACACCAGCCATTTCCTTTATGGTAATAAAACTCTATTTTTTTTTATCACGTAGGTTTTCGGGGGCATCAGCTTAGAAGGAATTAATGAATTTGAGGGGGAAAAAAACAATTAGTCTGGCTGCAAACCAAGTAGGCTTCTGTTTTTCAAAATTATTACAGAATTGTGAACAATGACTGACTTTGATTTTCAACTTGGTGAAAGCATGGCCTTGCATGTTGAGATATTTTGAGATACTCTGAATTGAAGTTCAAGGCTGTAAGAGTTTGCATAGATGTTTCAGTTCTCTAGCTTTTCAAAATAATACCAATTGGGACATCTTAAGAGTTGTTGAGTTGCTGTACTAATGACTTGAAATAAGCTCAATTATAAGTGAGGTCATGTTTTGAAAAGAGGTATGAACAATAGTAAACACCATTCAAGACCTTGAAAATGTCTTCAGCTCCAACAGCAACCAAAAAGGAGGCCTAAAAGAGTGGGAAAAGGGGCAGTTCTGTTTAAAGAAAAATAAATCTGCTGTTTGAAGATTTTTCTCTTGAATTTTGCCTGTTTTAATTAAGCATCTCAGTATTAACATGCTTTTTCACTTAAAAGTTTTCCCAATTGGAGTGTAAATTTTCCCAGAAAATAAGTAGCTTGCTTCTGGTGTCTGAGGTAGGGAGCATGAATAGGTGCGAAGATATTGCACATGATTAAAGATATTTCATAAATAACGGTAAGTTGTTAGAATGAAAGAGATGTTTTCACCAATGTAATTCCATAGGTGAGGTAGGATATTGATTAATTAAAGTGAAGTTGAAACGAAAAAGAAAAATCGGATGCAACAGAATCAAAGCAAGGCATACAGTTTTGAAAGAGAAATTTGTAAAACATTTTGATACTAGATGAGAGAATTCTGTAAATCTAGAGACACTCTGTGTGTCGTCGTGTGCAACTGTAAACATTTTACATATTTACATATATATTTAGAAAAATCTGTAAGTTAACTGATTTATAAAAGGAAAAAATGGTCTTGCTGTAGTGTGTCCTAATGGTAATAAACCTGGTGGAGCACTTAAGTTATGCTTTCTTAAGTTATTGAAAAGAATGTTTTGAGAATTAGGAAAAAGAACCCAAGGGATTTGACACATCCTCTCATTTGAAAGGGTGTGGTGAGCGTTCAAAACATCCATCTTAAAGATTTCAAAAATCTCAATTTAAATTTTGTGCATCCTTTAATATTTTTTGTTTGTTTTGAAAACAAATTTGACAGCCAATGGAACATTATTATACTGAGATCCCAAATATGCCTTGGGGATAATATGGAAGTGTAGAGTGAGGAGAAGCTTGTTTGCTTAGTTTATCTTCCTAGATCTCCTTCTCCTTCTCTTCCTGAAATAAACAAGACTACCTTTATTTTAGGACAACTGGAGGAGGATATTTAGTATTAGATCTCCCCCCTTCTCCCTCTTCTGGAGTTTGTGAACCAAGATCAGTTTTCTGCTTTCTTAGCTCTCACATACCACTGGCTTTCTCAAGTGCATACTGTGCTCCAAGTTGAACCAGTAGCATTGACTGGATTTTGTCGGAATTCCCAGTGGAAGTTGCTTTTTATTTTTTTACACAACTACCAGGCTTCAGAAGATGCATGGGTATGATTTTGAAAAAAAAGTAAATGTTATGATAATGCAAAATAGCTTGAGAGTGGTGGAATGTCATGAGTTTCAGTATTAGAAGTCTACTGATTGAGTTTGTTTTCTTTTAAAATATATTTTATTTTTTAAAAATAATCTAAGAGTATAAAAATAAATTCTTACTGTTACACAGTATCTGACAAGATTGAGGAAGTGTGTATCCTAAAGGTGTAAATAGTGTCACTTCTGGCAGATGTGTACATAAAATGTTACCTAAGAAGTTCTTTAGTTGTTAAAAGAGAGTAAGAGGTTTTTTTCTGTCATTTGATTTGCTTTTGGAGATGATCAAAATAAAATGTATTTGGATCTGCTGTAGTATCTCTTATTTTTTTTATTTCATCCAAACGCAGTTACTGTCTTTACAAAAAAAACCCAACAAAACAACAAAAAACCCAAAACCCAACAATTTAAAAAGTCAATCAGAAATTGATTTAGACCTTTATGGAGTCCAAGCTATTGTATTTGTTTCCTTTAGTCAAAAAAACGGTTGTTCTATAACATGTTTTCTAGAAATGATAAATACTGGAGGGAGAATAAAATATGCCCAAGAAGAAGAAATTCAACACTTTAGGATAAAAAAAAAAAGTATAAATATTTAGTCATTACTACTTGTTATGATTATATAACCTTTACAATGAGAGGTAAATCAGTACTCTAAACATTGATTTGTTTGTCTAGCTATGTGTCATTCTTTGTGAAACTGCAAATCATACTACATTTATATAAACAGGCTGTATTAGCGTTATTCTTTTATATTGTTAAAATAACTGTTGATAATCTCAAATTGAAAATAATGAAATTACTATGAATGTCTCTCATTCAGTTTTTATCCATTTCTCTTTTCTTTGCTGCATAACTTTGAGCATCAGTACTTTCAATGAATGCAAGCTCTTAAAAAGTACAGACCAAAAAGTGTTTGTCAATTAAATTGTCTTGCAGTGCCTTCAAAGCACTGGGGAGTACTTGCAGCCTTGTCTATTAATGGAGTGTTTTCAGAACATTTGGAACTGTTCAGCCATTGATACAAATGTTTAATTATCCTATTAATATAGCTCTAAATTAAATGTAAAAGTGGATCTTTTATCACAGCTATGCTTGCATATTTTTTGAACAAACTGGTGCTGTAGACCTGAAACATTATAATTTTACTTTTTGATCATATATTTCACATTTAATTAGTGTTTTGCTACTGACTCTCCCGTTTCTTTAACGTGGCATTGTATTTTGAAAAGTGCTTTAGATTCAAGTTGTTGAGCAATTACCTGGCTCCAAATCAGACCACAGCGTTGCAATTTTAATTTTTCTCTGTTTTGGCTCAGCTCATAGAACTCTGAAAGTGGAGCATTTCAAGACAACCAGATACTCTTCTGCAGTGTTTTTGTGCATGTGAATTCAGTTTTTGTGGATTTATGAGAATTTTGTTAAGATGTCCTGGGCAATATTAGGAGGTTAAAAAATCTTAAGCAGTATTGGTTTAAGATAAACATAACTCACTGAGAAACTGATTAATAAAAAGTATATTTTGAAAATAATAGTGCATATACACAGACATACTGCTGCATGTCTATGTAGGTACCTATTTTTATTGTGACTTCATTGATTACAATCATGTTTAAGGCAGAAGTGATTCTGCAGTTAAGATTCAAAGCAGAGAGGAAGGGGATCTACAATGCTCACTGACTTTGCAATACTGATTTTCTGAATTGTAACAGTTTATATCTTAAGCAGAGCTGCTTTGATAGGTAGATGGTGCATAATGTCTGCTTCATTTAATACATGTTTTCCTAAGACTATTCAAATGACTTAATGAAGAAAAGGTTTTGTTTTGATGATGGTGGATTGAGAAGCATTTAATGATTTTAGATATGTTCTGGTAAAAAAGGCATGGGTGCTGCAACAGGGAATGGGGATATTTTTACAATGATCTGAAAAACCACAACCAAATCCTGCATGTATGTTTGGCTTCTTCTATGGAACTCACACAAATACACCATTAAGATTGCTTACTGATTCTGAGCTAATTATTTGTTCAAGGTTACACTTTGTTAGCTAGTGCTGCTTTGGTGGTTAAGTGTAGCTCCTTTCTTTACAACAGCAATGTCCTCGCATTTATTTCACCCGATATTTGTATTTATTGTTTTTCTCTTTCTTCATTTGCAGCTCTTTGCAAAAAACAAAACCCCAAAAGGTCTTTATGTCTATGGAGATGTTGGTAAGTTTCAATTGTATCAATTCCAATGGAATTTTCCTTTAAATGCATATTTATTCAAATTCTGAAGGATCTCAAAGCCTTATGTTTATGTAGCACTATTGCTGGAATGAGTTTTTTCAGGATTAGTTTTCTTCCATATTATGATGTTACTTAATACATTTGCACTCTGAATTCTGGAAGCTTCTGGATTGTGTAGTTTTTTTAACATTGCATTCTTAAATATTACTGAGTGGGTAATTTAAGAATTTGGGAAGTAATTGAGGGTGGTATGTATTAATGTATTCTAATTGCAGTCATGTAGTGTGACAATATACTTTCATTTCAAAAAGAAATAATAAGGATGTTTTCTGGTTGCACACAGAAGCAGTTGTGCAAACTTTAGTCATCTGTGTATGGGTCAATTTTGAAAAAACAAATACAGTTTTTCTATATTTTGATCAGAAAATGTAACTGTTTTCGTAAATGGTCTGGTCTTGTACTTACTCTGTGGAGGAGTATAACTTCATTAAAGCTACAAAACAATCATTATTGTAATCACTGCATACTGTTCTTAAGTTAATTTACCTGTTGTGTGTTTTGTTACTTCTTTTCACTTGAAGGCACAGGAAAGACAATGGTGATGGACATGTTCTATTCTCACTTAGATGTCGAAAAGAAAAAGAGAGTCCATTTTCATGGCTTCATGCTAGATGTGCACCAGAGTAAGTGCAGACACAGGTATTTACAAGAATTTTATAAAATACAGTATCTGTTAAAAGTCTGTCTCATTCTTGTGTTCACATGAATTAGCATCACTTCATTTGAATATTTAAGCAAAAAAGCTGAAAGATAGGAGAAAAATTACAGAATTTCAGCATTGTTTGTCACACCAGAGTAGATATTGTGTACTAGTTTTCAAGTATCTTTTCACAAAGCTTCTGTATTCCTGATAGTATAGTAAACTTGAGTGTATATTTATGATTAAATACTTAACTAAATGTTTCCCAGCTACCAATAAGTTTCTGTGCAATCCAAAGAAGGCAGTTGCTCAAACTGAAATAGTAAAGGTTAAATTCAATCTGCATTTTGAATAAGTAATAACTAAAGCAAGTATAAATTCTGAGGAGAATTAGGACTCTTCTGGTTGGTAAACTTCGTAATACTGACAGTAGTTCAGAGGAAAAAATAGTACAAGGAAGTTAAGATTAAGTTTTAGAAAAGCCTTCTGACAGAGTGAACAATGCACTTCATTTTGGTGCAGAGACTATTTTAGGTATTTCCAGTTTTCCTCCTGTTTCTAAATTCTATGCCCTTAAAATACTGTGAAATTGTTAAATAATGCTGTAATTTACAGGTATTGTGATAGCTGCATTTTTCTTGAGAAGCTCTCATTGGTGTAAACAACTTCTACAGCTTTTAGTGCCCACTTTTCTATCAACACTGTGTCTGTGTTGAGATTTCTTGTCATTTGTGCTTAATCTTAACAGAGGTAGCTGCTTGCTGCAGAATCTTTGTTTTCCAAATGTTTGGTTTTAGTCGGGTGGAATACAATCCACAACACAAGGAAATGTGGATGTAATAATCTTACTTTGTACCAATGGCATCATCTTTACATTTTAAAATGTAACTGTTGCTATGTGTGACTTCTTTCAACTAAACTCATTGGAAGCACACCTTCAGAGCATCTAATGTACAAGAGCCGTGCCATTGATTTGTAAACATAGTGAGGGTTTTTCATAGTCAGAAGCTTATGAAAGAAAATTATAAATTACAAAATGGAAGTGGAACTAAGGTCATGAATTGCAGCAAGGTAAACCTGTAATTTTTATCAAGTATAGGTGCATAACATTCAGTGGTTCTTGAATTTTTGTTTTGTATATTTCTAAACAAGAGAATACAAATGGGCTTTTAGTTATCTGGACGTGGTTGAAATTTTCTTTTACTTATTGAAATTAGGCTAAATTTGAAGCTTTCTTACTTTGACTGGACTGGGTTACTTTTATTTGGAAGCTAAATAATCTTGTTCTCCCTACCTTAGAAGAAATAATACTTGTTCTTTTCTGTTTCACCCACTAAGGAATACATCGCCTTAAACAGAGCTTGCCAAAAAGAAAGGCAGGATTTATGGCCAAATCATATGACCCAATTGCACCAGTAGCAGAAGAAATAAGTGAAGAGGCTGCTCTCTTATGTTTTGATGAATTTCAGGTAAGAAGCCAGAGGTTATTCCTTTGCTTTAAGGGTAACGTCATAAAATTACTTTTCATCTTAAATATGACACTTGTTACTGCTAATACAGCGTTTAAATCACCAGCTAGTAGTGAACTGTAGAAACTGAAGAGTGAAGTCATGTCACAGTTTTGAAGATAGTGTTTGGTTTTTGGTTTTGTTGTTTGTTTTTTTTTTTTCAGGAAATAAGATGCAACTTGGCAGTCTTAAGTCCTCTTATAGTGCTTTCACTTACTAGTCTATTGCTGGTTATAAAAGGGTGTATTAAGAGTTTGGTGAGAAGCTCATGAGTACTTCAGGGCAAGGACCATCATCCTGTACTGAGTCTGTACAGTGCCTAGGAGAGTGCTTGGCATGCCTGCTATTTGCAACAGTTCATATAATGCAACGAAATTGTCTCAGTGGGATTAAGAATGTGAAAATTGCATGTCAAATTCTTTGCTAGAGTTACTGTAGCCTTTGGCATGGCAGTGCCAGATTATATCAATGTGTCTAACGTTTAAATGCACTTTTCTTGATTTACGGGTGAAAATGAAAAATAAGCTTATAAAATTTTCACCCAGGCTAACTTGGTTGTTTCATTTGTTTTGTGCAGCTTGTGAATTTTGTTTTAAGAGCTTGCCACAAATTGAAATGTAGAACTGTTTAATAAAAATTTTTAAGGTAAAGGCTAGAGGTGTTTGGCAGCTCTAATCAGGTGAGATTTTAATTTTTTAATTCAGAGATAAAGGCAAAGGAAGGTAAGAACAGATCTATATTAGTTCTTAAATCACCAATGGATAGAGCAATTTATATCTCCTAGCTATTATTTTACAAGCCTGCACACCCAGGAAAATAACTGGTTTATGATCAAGTTCTATGAAGAGGATTTTATAGCTGTAAAGTAGTAGGTGTTCTTGTTTTAAGTTATTGTTGCATTTTTTTGACAAGGGATAGAGTCCTTTGATTTATAGTTTTAGGATTTAAATTGTGCTTTGTCTTGCGAATATGAATGCTGGGCTTCCGAAACCTGCAATATGAAGTCTAAATACAGAGACAGTTGTATTTATGAATAAATGGGGAGATTTGGATAGGTCGAAGAGTAACATTAACTGTCGTGACATCAAATGCTTAAGTGGTAGAAAGAGACACCTTTGCTGTACCATATATTTGCGTAGACAGACACTTTTATCTATAAAACCTCCACTGCTTTCATATCCTGGTGTAGCTATGTTTCCAGACTCTCATGTTTCTTACATTTTAAGGGGAGAGACTGGTATTTTTTTTGTTTCCAAATTGGTTGCCTGCTCCCCCTGCTGACTTACTTGAGGTACATCAGTCACTTCATTTCGAAAAATCACCTGGTTTTGTCAGTGGTTCACAGCTGGGAAAGTAATAGAAGGACTGTGCTTTAAAATTGAGTTATCTAAGACTTTGCATTCTTATGTAAACTTTAAACTTCTTGTGGATGTACTAATGTTCTACATTCACACCTATCTGAACAGCTGAATTTCTTGACTGATTTCAGTAGCAGGGAATGCTGTGCAGCCTTTGCATACTGAAAAGAAGTCCCAACTTTCTGAAATTTTGCAGATTTGGGATGAAATTTGGGATAAAGAGGCTTCTGTTTCCAGTCAAAGTAGTGCAGAGACTGGAAGAGTTGCTCACATGGTTACAGAATTAACATTGATAACAAGAATCCATATCTAATTCAGGATGTTTGCAACTCATTTACTCAGTGGAGATAATGGCTAGATTTCACTGCAGAGTGATTCACTTTATATAAAGAATAAAGAATTCACTTATTTACAGAGCTGCTAGATCAAAATGAAACTGTAAAGAGCTGGAGACTTAGAACATACACCATTCTGGCTTGCAGACAAAGCTGCTGTCTCTTTTTGACAGACGGACAGTTAAGTTGGGTCTTTGGCAAAATACTTGTGTGTATAGGAAACATCAGAAAACTATTGAGATTTGCTTTAAATGCTTCAGGGTGTTCTCAAATACCTGTTTCAACTGAAATCATTTATGTGTCCTAATATCACTCATCTATGTGTTAGATCTTGTAACAGGGACAGCAAAAAGTATTGTCAGTGCTCATATGTCAGAGGAAACTAAACACAGAACTTCAAAAGACAAAAGCATTGCCGAGCTTGCATGCTGCTTTTTGATGGTGGGCTAAAGTAAAACAGAAATGCTCTCAAGTGCATCTTTTCAAAAAGTCTAGAGAAACAAGTGGAGAGTTGACTAATTGACGTAGAAAAAATATTTCAATACTTAAAAGTTATTTATGTGCCAAAATACTGTTGTATTGAAAAATAATTACAGTATCTGAAATGTTTCTTTTTGCAAATACTGTGTAATAGCCAGGACCTTAGTGATGGCACAAAGTTTCAGAATCCAGGCTGAAGCACATTTTTTGCTAGCATTTTCCTGAGCCACATAATCTCTGGTTGTTAAAGCATTGCTACTTCTCACTGATCTTTGTCATACAGTTTATTGTAAATAGTAAAGTGGTGGGTTTTGTTTTGTTTTCAATCATGGAAGTTATAAGCCATTCTAAAAATCTGTCCTCGTTTTGAAGGGAAACCCTATAATGAAGCCATGTGTAATTATAGTTTCAGTGTTTCAAAACACAGGTTGGTCAGTAAAAACAGACTAGTCATTGTTTAGTGATCAAATAAATATATATATAGGTAATTAGAAGCTCTAATTTTGGCATGTGGCTGTAGCTTATGTTAGTATTGATGATGAAAACAGAATCCTTATTTCGTAAACTGGATGATCATACAGTATTAGTCTTCATGTATACACTATTGGTACAACTTGGACTTAAAATAAACTGCAGTTTAGAGAATTTTTACTAACCTGCATGCTATTAAAAGTCTCTAATAAAAATCAGGCTCTTATTTTTGTGCTAAAACTAATTACTGATAATACATGCTTATGTTTGTCATTCATTAGGTGGAACTGTACAAATCAGCAGATGACTGTCTCAGGCACTTATACATGTAAATTAACTATTAGTCTACTAGTTTTTTTTCCTTTTTTTTTCTGTGAGTCATAATGGAAAGCAGCACTGGGTCATAAAAATCTTTTCTCTTAAATGCTAATGAAATTTCTCCATTTTCTCGATTAGCAGGCTCCCCATATTGGTAATTTGTAGCTTTTTCTTTTGTTCTCTGTTGCAATGAATGCTGGATACAGTAAAAAGCATGAGAAATGACAATTTTTTAGTTACTGTCTTCTACCTGCTTTATTTTGTAGAAACTTTATGTCTTTCCCAAGCTGTATTATATAAAAAGAGCTGACATTTGCATCTCAGTTTTCAAAATTGCTTTTTGACAGAACTTTTGAGAGTTTTTGGCATTTTTTGTAATGGAGTTCAAAACATCAAGATTCCATTCAAATAACAGTTCTTATTAATGAGAGAACTTTATTAATTGTTTTCTTTTATCTGAGCACTAGTATCCTTTCCTTATTTGTTTTGTAAAGGTAAAATGCTGCATAGGATTTTCAAACAAAAAAGTTTGTGTCAAAGTGACTTTTATAAAACGTATCACAGAATCATAGAATGGTAGGGTTGGAAGGGACCTCTGAAGGTCATCGAGTCCAACCTACCTGCTAAAGCAGGTCAACCTACATCGCATCACACAGGAACATGTCCAGGTGGGTTTTGAAAACCTCCAGATAAGGAGACTCCACACGCTCCCTGAGCAGCCTGGGCCAAGGCTTCCTCACCCTCACGGGAGAGTTTTTCTTTAAGTTTAAATGGCACTTTTTGTGTTCCTGCTTTTGTCCATTAGCTCTGGTCCTGCCACTGGACGCTACAGAAAAAAAGTGCTGCCCCATCCCCTTGACATTCACCTTTGAGATACTTGTATTAATGAGATCCTCCATCAGTCTCCTCCAGGCTGAACAGCCCCAGTTGCTGCAGCCTTTCCTCATAAGGAAGATGCTCCAGTCCCCTGATCGTGTTGGTGGCCCTGTGCTGGACTCTTTCTAGAAGTTCCCTGTCAGAATTTATTATAAATACAATAAAAAATGTATTATAATGCATTTAAAATATATTATAATACATTTTTAAAACTTGACAGTTGGGTTTGCTTTGTGATACACGAAATTCAGTCACTTCTGAAATGCACATACATACTGATTTTTTTTGTGTACCTAGTTTTTTTGGGAACAGGGAAATTCCTAAATTTTTGTATTCAGAAGTAATAAGAGGTGAGTACATCAGCAGAGACATTAGATGTGAAGCACAATAGATGATTACCACGTACTTTTTGGAGTGTTGGATCTTAGTGATCAGAGATGTGCAAATCTAAGGGCTGTGTTACTGACTGTAAAAGTTTGGTTTTGAAGCAGGAAAAGATTTCCAAATTAATGCATTCCACGGAACTAATTAGAAGAAATCTTTGGAAGAAGGAAACTGGTGTTTAGATATGGTTCCTTATGAACGTTATTGCTTCCAAACTAGCTGTCAGAAGTGTAACCTAAGTCTTTTACTGTGTCTATTTTCTTTTTGCCTAGAAAGGTCATTTGGAAATGAGGGAACGATAGGGTGGTGGTGGTGTGAAGGGAAAAAATATCATACTGGTTGAAGTGTTTCTGTAGATGTACAACATAAACATTTAAACTGGCAAAGCACAGCACTGTCAATCTGTTGTGTATTGAGTGTGTATAACTCTCAGTATGCCAGCACTTTTTTTATTTTGTCAGAATTGAGGTCTGTTTTGGTAAGTCAAAATGCAACAAGTGACGTATAATAATCAAAGAGAGTGTGGGAGTGTAATGATAATAAAGTTGGTATACTGATAAGGATTGCTGATCTCAGCTGGTGAACTCCTGTGAAATAGAAATTGATGTTGTAACAACTGGGCTTATTGTTCAGAAAAAAACCCTACATTTTTTTTCATTTGTACAGAGAGCTTTCTCTTTTGCTTTTCCTGTATTTCTTGGTACTGTAAAGCAAGTTAGTTAAACTCAACTTAGATATTTAAAGAAATTTTGCTTCATGGCTTATTTATTATTCTTTATTGGTTTGGGTTTTTTTTCCCCCTCTCCAATATCACTTGTCCCACCCATTTTAATTTTTTGTTAGTGTTTTGTGCCTGAAGGTTAGAAGAGGCTGACTGTGCTGGAAGTGACTGCCGTGCCTTTTGATTATTCATGGACAGTAATAGAAGGCACTTAAAAAGAACAATGAAATTGCTTATTTTTGTGATGGGCCATCTGTTGAATTGTTTTTTGCAACAATCACACAATAGTATCTATGTCATATCATTCTATTTTCAACAGCAGCTGATTATGTATAGTTGGCTACTTGTCTTTATTTCTGAAGTCCCATGACCATTTAAATTCACCTCTGCAAACCTTTGCCTCAAAGGTAATACAAATGTAAAACAGCTGGTGCGTATTTTCTTTCTGTCTTCTATTTTTTTTTCATGTTGTTTCTAATTAATTAGACCTCTTAAATGTTCGGGTCTGTTTTCTGTGTCTTCCACCTGTAGTGTTATAATAGAAGTTAACATGGAATCATTTAGCAATTGGTAAAGAAATAGTGGAGTTCAGCAATAAAGAACGGGCAAGTTTTAAAAGACTGGGGTACATTCACTGCTTATTAATTATCCCTTTTATTTTTTTTTCCTCATCAAGCAATAATTAGAATCTTTCTCCATGGCTTTCACTAACAATCATTTTTTCCCTAGCTTATTATAAAGCCACTTGCAGATCTATTGCGGCAAAAGCTGAAAGCAAGAAAAAACAAATGTGTTGTCTCCTGCAGGTCACTGACATTGCTGATGCCATGATTCTGAAGCAACTTTTTGAAAATCTCTTCCAAAATGGGGTGGTTGTTGTGGCAACATCTAACAGGCCGCCAGAAGGTAAAAACAAACATGTTATTAGCATTATCCGTACACAATGAATCTCATTGTCTTACAAAACAATCATATTAAAACCATATAGTATTTAATACTAATAAACTAGCCTTCAAGAATCCGATATACTCCAATTTTTCCAGGGTTTATTGTGTTCCTTAAGGGAGAACATTTTTTAACTGAGTCATAATGCTCTCATCTCAAACTGAAGATGTTCCACTCCACACATCCCCCCAAATCCTTTTATGTTTTGTCATCTTCTCTACCCAAAGGAGTGGAAAGGTGTCTGGGGACAGTGGAGTTGAGTAGGGGTGAAATGTTGCCTCTGTTTTGGATGTATTCCAGGGTAGGAAATGATTGTACTCTGGAAAAAGAGAGGAAATGAGAGTATGTTCTTGTTGCAGTCTTGGAAACTTGCAGACTTGATCCACTGCTCAAAGATGAAGAACTCATTGTCAAAATGTCATTCTTACAGCCTGGTTTGAGGTCACTCATTGGGAATTATTTAGATGGAGAGTTATATCAATTTCTAATAGTATTTTTAGTTAGAGAGTGACTAGCTAGGTAGATCATTCTAGAGATTCCCCAGATCTGTGTGGATTTTAACCAAGCAGTAATTGTAGTTTTTTGAAGAGGAGAAAAATATTTGTTGTAGTGTTCCATTAGCATAGTGCTTGCTTTCTGCACAGTTCTTGTGGCATTTTTAGAATAATTTAATTTCAACCGTTTGTAAAAAAAAATACTGAAGAATTACAGTATTAACTGTAAGTAGCAGTTAATTTTTCTACTCAAATTAATGGAGTAAAAACGAATCACTAAAGATTTACAATGCACTTTACCTTAAAAAGAAAAAAATAAAACCAAAACCCACTCAAATATTTTTTTACTAAAGAAGGAAGTAATTCCCTGTTGGTTTATTTTCCTTGTTGGAGCACACAGGATGAAATCATAGCTAGTGTAATTGAGTTAACTACAAATAAACTAGATGCTAGTGCCTTACTCAGTTGAGAACCATCTTTGTGTTTTTTGAAGCACTGCTCTTGAAAGTTCAAAATATATTTTTCTTGCAACTTGATTGTATCTCCCATCTAAATTTGAGATACCAGTTTGTGACCACTGTTGTCATATAGGTCATATAAAGTCACTGTGTCAACCTGAAAGGTATTCACTAGTACTAGCTGGCCACAGAGAATGTCAAGAATAGTATCTCTAGAACTGAGCTGTGTTACAATCTAGATACTTGTCTTTTCTCTCCTTCTCACTATTTCTGCATGCTCAGAGTACATCTTAGGTCCTCCCACTGGAAAGAGAGTTGGGTTAGTGTAGTGTGCTGCACCAAGGTTTACAACTGAATTCAGAGTTGTAAAAGAGTTGAAAAAGAGAAAAGGGGGAAAAAAAAGAGGCTTTTTCATTACAGGAGAGATGTACTCAGCTACTGACTATTAGTGATGCGCTTAACTGTGTTTAAACTTCTGTCCCAAGGGAATATGAAGGAACATAGATGCTGTACTGACTTTTTATGACTTCCCAATATTAATGAAAAAGGTCAGCCTGTTGCACAGTTTAAGTGATAACATTTATCAAGGAACAAGTCATTCTATTACGAAGATGTTGGGCAGTAGTTTGTTTCCAGAGCAGAGAACTCTACACTGTTTAAAATAGAGAGATAAATATGATAGAAAATGCTACTTTGCAGTTTGTTTTTATGTTTTGTTTTTTTCCATTCAGTGTAGATTTGCATTTTGTTACATAGCATTTTTTTAAAATTAATTTGTATTTTTAGCATCTTGTCAAAAATTTACTTTTTTTTTTTGTTTGTTTTCCTTTTGCCTTAAGGATGAGCCTTATTTTTGCTGATAGAATTGCTAGAAGATAGTGTACCATGGTACATTTGAATGAGAATGATACTAATGTTCAAAACCCAAGTTTTCAGTTTACATTGTTTTTTTTTTTTCACCTCTGCCAAATACTTGGAACTTAGCAGTTGCATAGTTTTATGTCCTGTTGATGTATATTCAGCATTACAAAGCCTTTTTTATACGCTTCAAAATAAAATGCTGGTCTTGTATTTTTTTCTGCTAAAATCAGTTATATTTTGGTAGAGATTTAAGTCATCTTTCACTCTGCCTTTTTTCAGACTTTCTCAGGGTATTCCTTTCTTCCTTAAGAATGTATTGGATTTTCATACAGCAGAAGAAAATAAATCAATTTCAGCTCTGCTTTTCTGCCTTTTGTTCCTCCTCTCTCTAGCAACACTGAGTTTTATTTGCCAGACTAAAAGACAAGCTGACCTTGTTATTAAGACTAAGTAGCAAAATGGTACTGATTTCCTTTCTTTCAGATCTCTATAAAAATGGTCTTCAGAGAGCTAATTTTGTGCCATTCATTGCTGTGCTGAAGGTGAGTCACTTAATAAATGCTTTTCAATTTTGCCTGCTGTATTAATAAGTTAGAGATTTTTGCAGGATTGTTTTGATACCAATTTCCAGATTAAGGTGTGTATTCTTTAACTGTTTGAGGCAAAAATAAATGAACATAAGAAAAAAAGGACCTCTTCCATTCGAAAATTAACATGTCTTGAAAGCTGGACATTTTTAGTATCACAAAAAAAATTAGCTCTTTGACTAAGATAGCAGAATTTATTTGTTTGGATAGGACTTTCTTACCGGTGTGTATATGCCCTGCAATATAGTATTCCTCTAACAGTGAAGTCACACTGTGGTGTACTTGTGGTCATGTTAGATTTATCATACTATAAAAACTCAGTGTACTTTTCAGGTAAGAAAAGTGGTGTTCTGTTCATATCCCTCGGTTACCTTGTTTCTGTATTATCTTTCTCATCTATAAGCTGTTTTCTGAAGTGGTGTTTCTAAGGCTTCAGGTAGTGTTCAAGACATGGCAGTCGTGAAGCAGAACTTAGGAGTCTGCGTGTTGTGGCAGACTGTAAACTTTTATAATTGCCTCATTTGGATTGAGAAAGTATGCTTCATTTTTTCAGTGTGAATAATACAGTGAGTGCTTTTACTATTAAAAAAAACCCTATTCTAATCTCACAGGTTCTGAGCAACTCACAGATATTTTTAATGCACAAGCTGTGATGGTGGTGTTACGATACTGAGGGCTAGTATACAGCTCCTGTGTCCTGTCTGCCTGGATTGACATGACATATAAAATGGAAATAAAAGCATTTCTCTACCTCACAATACTGCCAGCATGAATACATAAATAGTGTTAACCATAGTAATATCTAGGATAGAAGAAAGGTAGAGTTCAGGGGAGTTTTGGCTTAGTGAGAGGAAGTTAGTGATTGCTGAATGAGATACATTGATTGAATGTTTCTGTTAAGATGGTCAGCAGTAAAGTAGTTGGGAATGCCTTGAGTTCAGTAGGGCATTTCGGAATCATGAGATTGCCAAATCACCTAAGCATCTTTGAACATCCCATCTAATGTTGACTTTGGAGTAACTACCAGGCTTGATAAATGTGAGGCTTTTTCATTTCACTGATTATCACACTTGGAGAGTATCTCTCAGGTATGCTTACTTGTAGTTTCCTTTTTTCTCTTTTTTTTTTGTCTAGATGAAGAGAAAAAGTGAACTGTAGTTTATCCATATAGAACACCTCATCAGAATTGAGAAAGTAACCTAAATTTTTAGAAGAGACCTTGTAGGTACAACACTAAAGATGGGATTGGTTTAGAGCCATGATAGGGGATGGAGTAGTGTGATAAGAAACAAGTAACACAATTCAGACTAGAGACAGACAAACATTACCATATTAACAATCAATGAAGGGAAAAGAAATGGTTTCACTCAAACTCTTCATTGACAAGGACTTTAGTAAAATACTGGATCACTTGTTGTTTTTTCCCCCCCTACACTTTCATGTTTTAACACTGCTCTAAATGTATCTGCCTTTTATGTCACTTAAGTAAATGTTACCAATATAACGTGATTCTTTCCCAAAAGTGTAATGCCTGAAAGATGAATCAGAGGAAGCCTATCAACAAATGCTTCTCTGACCTTAGTTGAAAACGGCAAGATACTAAAAACAGTAATTAAGTCTCCAAATCTACATTTTTTTTAAATTCAACACATCAGAAGCAAGCATGTTTAAAAAAGAACATACTGAAATGTATTTTAAAGTAGGCTTTTAACAAGTGATCTTTACATTACAAAGATGTGGGTAGAACTAAATTCAAATACAGATTTAGGCCTCCTCAGTATCATCTCTGTGTGTGTGATCTGTATGATGGCATTGATGTTAATGGGTGGAGTAGCCTCAGCTGTTTATAATTCTATGTGTGACTTTAGGAAATGTGAAAATGATACCTTCCAGAGTTTTACGTGGAAATGAAAAATCCGACACTGGATGCTTGCAAATGTTTGGTTTACCATTTTCTCTGCCTTTACCTCACTTGAAGCCATGTGTGTGTCTGTAGTAGTGTCGGTCTCATCTAACCTGTTCTGCGGTGGTGGCTTTGACAACTTGGACTACCTCCTGTCTTAGTTTTCTCTGGGCTCAGAGCCTCCTGCAGGGCTTTTGTTTGTGGTTTAGTGGAGCTGAATGGGTGGATTGGTTGGTTTTTTTTTGTTTGTTTGTTTCAAAAATTAACTTTTATGATTATAAATCTTAAAGCAAGGCTTTAGCTCGAAAAGTACTTCAAATTCAAGACAGGAGCTTTGAATACCTTTTCATGTTCTTAGGAAGGTGGGATGAATGGAACATATTGACAAGTACATTTCTGTGAAGATATGCTTCACTTGAAATAGATTTCAGGCTATTTCAATCTTTCCCTATCTTCAAGTGATCAAAATAAATGGTTTCTTTCCTGGTTCTAGAATTACCCATGTTCGTCCATGATTTTGTTGTTGTTTTCATTTTCCTCCAACTATATAGTTCTAGTATCTGTATTTAAGTTCATGTTTCTTACAAAGATAACTACAAATCCATTTATGTGGAATAAGCAAAAATATGAAAGAACACTCTAGGGAAGATACCATTATCTTGCAATGTTTGTCTGTGTTGATTTTCTAGGTGATAGTTTACTGCAGGGACAAGTGATGGCTGAATGCCTGCAGTGGATGGTGCAATCGATAAGTTCCAATATTTAGGGCAACATGAAAGCTCCAGATTTGTGTAGCTGGGCAGGCTAGTAAGGCAGCTCTTCCTGCTCTGTATATGTCCCTTGTCCAATTCTTAACCCATCACAGTATTCTGACCTTTAAGCATTTAAGTGGGAATTTTCATAAGCAGGAAAAGATAAACGTGTTGTGGCTTGAATTTTGGGACATGTTATTTTTTTTGTGGAAGGGCTGAGTTTCTGCAACAGATAAGAGTGCTTCCTCAGTCCGTGAAATTTTTATAAAGACAGAGCTTTACAGAGAGAAGTATTAGGAAGGAAAATCTTTTTAATTCTATCACTTCAATTAGATTCAGTCTCTTCTGACCAAGCTTTCAATCTTGCAATATCTCTTTCCAAGAATTTTAAAGTGTGTGGAACTCCTAAGTAATTTCTTTTTTTTTTTGTTTTAGAAATTTACTTGAAAAGCAAAACATCCGTTGCTCACAGTTACTTTGTTCAAGTGCTTAGAGCAGAAATAATAAAAAAATTGTTAATCTAAACCAATAAGAAATATAAACATGTTCTAAGCATTTAAAAACTAGCTTACAAATAAAGCTATGTATCTTTAACAACTTGGTGCAAGATCTGAAGTAAAAAAAAAAGGAGAATGCATGCTTTAATTTACTGGTTTGGCAGTAATTTTTGGCAACATTTGAAATTTTGCAGACAATTAAGACGTTTATATCAACCTTTAACTGTTCTGGAATCCTAATTCAGTGACTGGTTCAGTGCTCTATCCTTTAGACCGTCAGGAAAGAAAGCTCCTCAAAGAATTTGTTTTATAGAGTCTGTAACTAAACTGTGCAATTTTTGAGGTTCCAGAGGTTTCTTGGAACTGCAGCATGAAGTGGAATCTAAATACCAAAGATGTAACTTCTGCATTTTCTTGTGTTTTCTTTATGCCATAGACCTGCACTGCACTAAATTAGAACTAAAAGTCAGGAAATTTTTAGAGCCTTTCATAGTCCAGATACACCTTTATAAAGAACAATTTTAAAATAAAGTGTTTGGCGCTCTGGTTGAAAAAATCAATCAGAAGTCAGTAAGACATGAAATTACTGTAAGCTTCCTATAGAGAACTTATTTTCTTCTGCTATCGGGTACCAAGTCATCATTTATTTTAAAACTATTTGGTCTAAATGGTTCTTAATGGTAAGCGTGTTACACTCCTCTCAAATAGAAAGCAGTAGGATTTTTATGTACTGTACTTTTTGCTGTCTTTCTCAAAATTGATTAATGATTATTCATTGAAACTGTTGCCTGTTGTGGTTTAATTAAAATATACCCTTCCTTACAAAGCAAGGAGTGGAGGAATTTTAAAGTATTTTTGCTTTTTAGTAATTTAGTACGAATATGCAAAAAATACTTGCTTAAGACACTTAGAACTGTCTCGAAGGAAATTGTGGGGGTTAGTTTTGTACAAAGGCATTTAGTAGATACAAAATGTCTTTGATGGTGCACTCAGCTTTTGTCCAACCACCTGTGTGAGAAATGCAGGGATTTGGTGATTGGCGGATCTTGCCTCTTCCCGTCCCCCACCCCCCCAAAAAGTCATCTCCTTGATGAAATTGATTTGTCAGTTTGTTCCAGTCTAATGGTGTGATAGCCCAGCAGCTTTCAGTATGTTGAATAGTTAAAACCTGCTTTTGAGGTCAGTGTCAGCCACTCTGACCCCTGTGAACTGTCACCTGAGTCAGAATTGCAGGGATTAGGCCTTTGATATTGTGATGGCTTCGCCTATCAATTGACTTTTTCATTACTGAAGATGTTGAGCCTTTTGTTTCCCTTCTTAGTATGTAACCAAGCAAACTCCTAAGTAGAAGGAGCATTTGTTCTTGGTCTCTCTCTCTGCAAGTAGTAGATGTACTCATCTATTGTGAAGGGTACCTAATTAAACACAGAAAAAAAATAAAAATAGAAAATACAACAGGATTGCAAGTATTTTTGTGCTGAACATCAGTACAATTTCTGGGCAATTTTAGTTAGACAAATTTGTAAGATTATCAGCTAACAATATTGCATATAGAAAGCCATGTGTCGGATTAGAATTTACCAGCCCTTTCTGTATTCAGCTTTGTAAGCTTGCGTGTGTGTTTAAATTTAACACAAGGATTATTTGAATTCTGAAGTTCAGAGCACTCAACTGTACAATATTTTATAAAGTACCTTTTGCTTTAATTGTGTCCTCTGGATGTTAATCTGGTTTTGTTTACCTTCTACATCTGCCTTAAGTGTGCATGTGTACACTGAGACAGTTTATTTAGACGCAAATCCAAACTTTATCTGAGGTCGAAATAGTTGCTACTATAGCTCAGTATTGGGCTTCCTGCTTTCTCACTTCAGTTGTTGGCGTTTCCTGAGTTCTTGCTTGGCTCATTTACTCCTCGATTAAAATATATAAATCAAAGCATATTATAGATGGATATTATATGGAATAGTTGATTCCCGCAGCATCAGAGTAAATTAGTCTAATTACACGTGGCAGTTTTATTTGCTTGTGATGTAATGTGAAATGAGGTCCTGCCTCCCCCCAAAAAGCCCGAGCCAATTAATAAAGCTTTTAAGCTCTTTGTCACAGGCCTCCGTGGAGGTCTGCAGAGAAGAACTTTAATCCAATAAACATTTCATTTAGATCATGAAAAGAAAGAAGGAGAAGCTCCTACAAGAGAGGGTGTTACCAGCAATTCTAGCCATGAAGAGATGTGAGGAATTTGCCAAATTAACCAAGAGGCCTTCATATTTAACACATAAATGTGTCAAAACTAATAATAGAATAATTTAATTTGAGTTGAACCTTATATTGTTGAAATTCTAAGAAGCCACGACTGTTTTCTTCAAAGACTTTACTGTCGAGTTGGATGGACAGGGCAAGGGGAGGTTGTGAGAAACCCAGATAGCAAATAACAGTGGCCGAAGCTGGTGGAAAGATGGAGGGGGGGCGGGAAAGGAATAGATAATTAGGTGTAATTAGTGTGTATGAATTGTTGTCTCCCTGCCCTTGGCTTGAATAAATTTCAGAGAAAAAAAAACCTCGAATAGTGAAAATGCTTTGATGTAAGAAGAGTCATTGTGGTTTGGCAGCATAAAGGCAGTGTTTTATACTTCTTACATAATGGTTGTGATACAGAAAGAGTGAATGGACCCTGCACCCCCCAGCCTGCTTTACAGCAAGGACTTTTGGATTCTCTTGAAACAAAATGCATCAGAAGTTTTCAGTTGTTGGTAATGAGGTAGTGGACCGCATCAGAGCTAAGTGTAAGCCATCTTTAGCCTTTGTTCAGATCTTAATCGTGGGGTGGTTTTTTGTTTTGTCTTTTTATTCTGGGAAATCCAGTTTCGTAAATCAATACTACTCTTTTTTTCTTTTTTTCTTTTTTTTTTCCTTCTCCCTGCCTGCCAACAGTTCTGGCAGGAGCAAAGGCTAATACTGCAAAAAGAAATACAGATCAAATGTTAAAAAGAAAAACAACAGCAAAAAAGAAATCTAGACAAATAACTTCATCCAGAGTATAATTCCAACAAAGTAGATTATTGGGAGTGAATTTGACCCTTAACTTATGAAACATCATGCTATAAATTCAGAGTGAACTCTTGGCATGCGTTTTTCACAGAATGCCACAGCTTGTTTATTAGGAGATGGAAAGTTACAGACACTTCTGGGTTCTTTAGCAAAACTGAATGTTGTAAAGCGGTCTATGAGTTGTTTTGGGGTTGTTTGGTTTTTTGTTTATTTATTATACTCACTGTGCAAGGAAGACTTTTTTAACTTAAGTGATGTGGAATGGGGAGAGCTGTTCAGCGTAATTCTCAGTAAAATGGAAGTTTACTCTGCCATTCTTCTACTCCCTGACTAAAAACAGGAGAGGCTACTTGTCTCCTACCCAGCATAGCCACATCTGTACCTCCTGAATTCTTTCACTTTTGTCTGAGACGCTGAAATACTATTCACAGAACAGTACATTTTAAGAGTCTCTGTCTTTATTCATGCACCATTATTTTACAAGTTAATTGTCTATTTTTCCTCTTCTTAGGGGGTAGCTGATTTGTAGCTAGACGTTAAAATAAGTTATTGAAAAGTGGTACAATAGATCGTATGTTTCTTGTAGTAGCAAGAATGGTGGGGCTCTTGGTTGTTAAAGTTTCGGAGGCTGTAATGTAAACTTGTGTAACTTTCATTGAATTAATTTTGCTTCTAAATTTATCTCTGCTAAACTCCTCAGTTTCAAGTTTAAAGGTTCTTTTTGAAAGTGTAACAGCTTCATGAAAAAAACGTCTGTATGTGGTAGCGTCTCACTCCCTAGATCTTCGTGCTTTAGGATCATTTAAAAATATTTCACAAATAAAATGTTTGTCATCCAAAGTTAACCTGAGTATGATTAGTTTCATTTATATTGTACAGTATATTTGGATGACATTTTGAAAGTTTTCTTAAAAATTTGTGGGTTTTGGAGGGTTAAAAAAAACCCCTTGTTGTTGTTGTTACAGTGTTTAAAATTGGAATGGTAAAGTGTGTAAGCCTACTGTAACATTTTCCCATATTTTGTTATTGTAAGTAATGAAGAAGCTAGGGGGAAAAGACTGTAAAAACATGTAGTTAACCCCTTAAAGCATCACACTATTTTGTGGAACAGGATAGCCTTTTGTACTCAAGGTTGATTTGGTCTGTGAAAGACAACACCCGAATCTCGTGCAAGACTAAGTAATTATGCCTGATTGTAAGAGGATTTTTTCAGGTACAGGTCACAGAAAATTCAGTTAGGGTAGAATATGTACAAAGCTAAGAAATATGCAGATTTTCTGTTGTAAGATTGTGTAAAAATTATTTACAGTTAATACTTGCATAAAGGTTAGAAAGGTTGATGAAGTGATATTTAGTTTTGCTTTACTATTCACTGCGTGTCAGAATGTAATTATGACTGATTCATGAAACTGTCTTAGCAATGAACCATCTTTATTAAAATGCTGATCAAGACAAGAGCTGACAGTAGTAAAGAATAGAACATTTTAGTCTTGTTGCTTTTGAATGATTGCTAATTACCCCAGAGGTCATATATAGTGCTTATGAGGATTCATTGACATTTTCTTTAAAGTCTACTGTTTCAACAACATCTGAACAGGGAGACAAAAACTGTATGTATACCCAACAGTGCTTGGACCAAGTTCTTATCTGCCACCAAATACCTGATGATTCCCTTTCTCCTTCTTCCTCCCCCTGAGTACATCTCATTCCCATGGATCAGTGTGGCAGAAAGGTAGGAGTGTTACGAATGCCCTTTACCTCTTTTTTGGGTGTTTTGGGTTTTTTTTTTATTGGTTTGTTTTTTTTAAACAAGGCCAATTTTAAGTATGGCTAAAAGTAGCAGCCCTTTGCAGGCCCTGCACCTGTACCATGCTCGCTCCTGACTAGTCTAGTCAATTTTTTAGAGCTGCACCAGAGGGGAAACACTGTACTTAACTTCATAGACTTTGCTTGGCAGCCTGTGGACAGACCTGGCCATCTCCTCCATCTAAATTGATCCAAATTATTATTTCTTTTGCTCAGAAAGGGTGGGTAGGTGTTATTGCATTTCTCAGTGACTTATGGCTTGGTTATTAACAGTAGGTGCTGCTGCTGCATTTGCAGGTGTCTGGTTTGACCCAGTGTGAAAGGCAGGGGAAGCTCAGCAGGTGTGGGAATTAAGGCAATGGTCCTCCCCAGCACTCTCATATCTCTTGCCTTACACCTTCTCTAGAGGTCCTCAGATAGGATTTGTCTGGTCCTGTGAGTCGACAGGATGATTTGTATGAGTTTGTGTGGTGGTTTCGGTTTTCTTCTTCAATGCCATTAAAATTGAGAATGGAGAGTGAAATTTGGGTTGACAAACGGTGATCATCAATAAAGTTAAGAAATACCTCCTCACCTGCATTATCAAGGGTCAATTTTGTTGATCACAATATTTGAGCTCGCAGGGACACGTGGTGTTTAGTAGTGTTTAATGTGGACCACCAGGCCATCTATTAGCATTTCTTTTTGTTTGGGTGGCACATGGGAGATGCACATCTTGAGAACTTGTAGGTTATCCAATTAACTTTGACTAGCTTTAGAAATTTTCTGAAACCTTTGTTCCTCTACTTAACCATCACGTTGTGTGCTTAAATTTGGGCACTTAAACGTTTTAATAGTTACCAATCCTGAGTACAGCAACAAAGGAATGTTAGAGGTGCTTACACAAAGAAAAATGCATCTCTATTGGTCTATAACTTTCTAGGTTAAGTATACTGAAAGTCTGATTTTTATCTATTCTATCTGAAGGTTTTAATTCTAGATGTTCTGTCTCGAGTTGAGCCTTGAGGCTTTGTCTCTTCTGGAATAAAAAGTTTTTATGCCACTTCAGTGGCAATGAGTGGCGTGATCACGCTGTATTTTTTAGCTTACTAATTTTGTTTTCAATTCTGTAATTGCATTTGTTCTTTGTATACATAAATACATAAATGACTTCAAAATAAATTGTATGACTAATTAATTTTATGCATTTGAATTGAATAGGATAAGTCAGACATCTCGGTAGAATAGAAAATGTGTTGGAAGCTGTAGGAAGTTCCACAAGAACAGACCAGACTAACTGTAGCTTCAATTTTAAGTATTAATTTCAAAAGAAAAGTAGGACTGTAGCCCAAGTAAATGAAATTTGTAAGTTTAAAACTCCATCTTAAAACTGGAAACCAATAGTTACTGTCGTGGCTTTGACAAATAAGTGCTAGCCATCCGAGCACTCCAGTTAGTTCTTTGGCTGTTGATTAGGATTCCATGGTGGTGATTAGTGAGTATGAGGATGCAATCACATCTGTAGGGTTTAATCAGTCCACTGCTGGAAAAGTTAGTCCAATGATAGAGTGAGAAACTAGAACTTACATGTGTAATCCCTGTAGAGCTTTTCCTCATGCTACAGTAAGGTAAAAGGTAAAAATGTAGGGAAGCCTCCTTCTCCCTGTCCCTGCCAGTTGCATGGTTTGTAAATGGCAGTACTGATTTTTCTAGTTCCATGATGCAGGCGTATGTTGTTGATGCGTGTGAAGGGGAGGAAAGATGTATGAGTGGTACTCACATTGCCACCCTCTCCAAGGTTCATGTTTCATTCTTACAGTTGTGATCAGTGTTTGTTTTTCCAAACCATGTAAGCATGTCTCTGACTTTCATTTCTGTAAATCTAGTATTTTAAGCGTTTAGCTTGGATGAATACAGTGTTAGGTGTGCTTTATTTCACTTGATTATACATTTCAATTACATGCTGTCTTTTTAATATTTGAAGTGTTTGTCTTGAAAAAAATATTTAAAAATATGAACATTTTGCCCTCTATATTCCTATGAAGAAGACAGGTGAATGTGTGTGTTTGTAGAAACAAAGAACTGTGGTGGGTACCCATGTCTGCAAAGGAAACCCCAAAAGGAAAAACATTTTGATCTCTGCTTAGTACATAGCTTCTCTGTCACCTTTCTGACTCTTGCTTTGAGTAAAGGTGACCATGTGCTGAATTCCTCTTTAGAACCGTCTCCACTGATACATTCTTAATTTGAAGGAGCAATGCTGCTGTTGTTGCCTGGCAGTGCAAGCAATCCTCTCATTACTGCCCTTCAGTTCACTGGTACTGCTGTCACACCCTCTCTCTTCTCTACTGCCTAGAGCTCAGTTTGTGTACATGACATTGCCCACACTATGCATGCTTTTATGCTGTTTTGTTGGCATAAGTTCCTTCCACATTGTCATTCAATGCTTTGTTTCTTTATTCAAGCTTCTATTTGATTGTGTGTGTGTGTGTGTCTGTGTGTGTTACTTTTTTTCCCAATAGCACCTATGGATCTGTACTCTACTGTCATATATTCATATATGGAGAAGGTTGTTCCTACCCTACAGAGCTTGTAATCTAACAACAAAAATCATGTTTTAAAGAAAAGATTTCAGGGAACCTGATGCTAGGCAGGTTCTGATGTTTTGTTTTAATGGCAGGATCTGTCCATTTGACGTACATTTATTCAGCACCTAACAGAATAGATGTCAGAGAGCTTTGCAATGTCTCAGTAAAAATAATTAATGACAGACAGTGATAGATACTTACTCACATGAACTTGTGGAAGGGTTAGGAAATTCTTGTGACTGTTTCATTTAGAACATGGACTCTGAATGGCTGGAGTGCCTTCCTGAACTGAGCATTGTTCTGGAGAGGTAAAAAAAAAGGTGGGGGAAGTAGTGAAGAACTAGCTTTGAGGTCCAACTCAGTGGTTCTTGAGACAGTAATAGATCAAAAATAGGCTGGAGAGTCAATGTAAAATATAAACCAGAAAATGAGTGAGAAGGCTGTTCTGAAAAACAGGAGACAGAACTGTATTTGAAAGCTAGGACAGAATTCAGAAAAAAACCCCAAACAACAAAAAACCCAAACCCCAACAAAATCAAACTAACCCAAACAGGAAAGAATTGTGGAACATCCAAGGAGCACGAATAAAACAATGTTTTCCAAAGGACTAAGTATCTTTCTGTTCCCTCTAACATATTTTTGAAATAAACTATATACTTATATCACATTAGAATTAATGGTAGTACCTTATTGTAGATGTACAGCGCAAGATTTATAGGGAAAAGAAGTCTCCTTTAGGCAACTGTTTGTTTCTCGGCCTTTTTAAGCTACATAAATAAGCTTTTGAGCACACCAGCTATTCTTAACTAGTGTCGATAATGATAGCTGTTTTTCCTGAGTACTGATAATACTAATTACTCTGAATAAAGAGAAAAGAGAAGGAAGACAGAAGAAATGCATCTACTTCACATCTACATTGGTAGTATTTCCATCTACAGTTTTTAGCTCCAAAACGTGTTCACTGTAAGGTTAAATTATGGAGTCATAAAAGACTGTCAGTGTGTTTAAGTAGTGATAAATTTGTAACCAGAACACAAATGGACTAAAATACTGCAGCACTAAGTGTTGACTTACGTTTCAGCAAGCCACACTGACCTGCAGAATATAGCACAGTATCAGCCTGTGTTTGAGTGTACAGAATGTCTGTTCTATTCAGTAGTCATTAGCAGCTGAGCCACAAGACCACGGTAAATATCAGTTACAGAAAATTTACACCACTTTTGGGGGCACTTTTAAAAAATTCTCTTCTACCATAACTGTGTCACATTCTTAAATAAATGTAGCTCTGTATGTCACACACCACTCTGAGGGAGCTGTAAAGTTTGTAAACCCATCTTGACGGCCAAAGAGATGAAGCTGAATTCATGCAAAATTCCCTCTCTCTTGTTTCCAGGAAAAAAAACCCCGAAAGATAAAACATTACTAAATATCTGCATGACTGCGGGGGAGGATTTTGCTGCAGGCAGCTTTAGGCTTGAGGCACAGCTTTCCCCTTGAAGCACACAGATAAACAGCCCTGAGAAAGAAGTGATAAGGTGAAGAACTGAGGCACAAAAGTAGGATATGAGCATACCAAAGAAGTAGCAAGAGTGGCATGTGAACAGTATAGCTTAGCCAATCATTATGTTAGCATAGGCACGTGCTTTGAGACTTTTACCCAATTAACTTTGAATAAACTGTGCATGATTGAGGAATAAGAGTATATTAGGGGGAAGCTTTGTCAATAAACTGGTCTGCTGCACCAAGTGCTGAACCCATCTGTACGAGTGATTCTTGACCGCTACAACACGTGTCTGAGGTGAATCTAAATAATCTTGTAGTCTACATAGCTGTACTAGTAATGTGAGGAGTTTTTTCCTTACTAATAGTACTTGATCTAATCTACTACTTTGACAAAATAAAACATTAGACGTAAGGATGCTAAGCATCAGTGCCTGGCAAAGAAAAGCAAAGTACACCAGCTTTGCTGTGAAATTTTAGGAATTGTCCTTCTAGCCTTGACTGCCAGACTGATGCTTAAGAAAAGCCTAAATATCCTCCCTCCCTTGTGCATATTATTACATGCCTCTGGAACTTTTTTGTCCTGCTCTGTTATTCTCTCTCTTTGTAAGCTTTCACAAAAAGAAAGGGAATAGATTATAATAATATTGTAGCACCAATGCTATTGTGTTTGCACTAGCCTTAGCCCAAGATAATGATTTGATTAGCATGGCTTTTTCACTTACTGGAATTAAAGATATATTGGATTCTGTGCTTTCAAGATGATATTTTTTTGCCTCCTTTTTCAGGTGTATACCTTTACAGGGAAGCTGGAGGTTTGAAATAGGTATAGAGCCTTCAGTAATAGCCAAGGGCAAAAAAAAATATAGTGCAATGAGTCATTACAGTCATTCCTGCAGATATTTGTAATCTTTTGAGTTCTATGCCATGCATTTGCTCAAAAGGGCCATTGTTCCTTAAATCACTGATGATAGTTCTTCTGAAATTTAAGAGGTTTTTTTTCCTGCAGTGTAGTTGCTATAAATGAGATTTGACACTTCCAATTTTGTTATTTGAATGGCCTCAAGGAGGTTCTGAAAAATTTGACACATAGAATATGAAATGCTTAACAAGGATATTAAAGATAAACTAATAGTTCATAGTGCAGTGAAGAAGTAATTTAGTGAACTGTAGCAATTGCAAGGATTTTAATGGTGTTGAATTACCTACAAAAAAAAGTTTTGTTGTTTTAATTAAATTGATGATAAAGGTGTTTCTCCTAAAATATTAAAGCTTTTCCTCCCTTTATTTTATAGCTCCTTTTGCTTCTACCCACATATCACTCTGAAGTTGGGTATACTGGCAGTAGTGATAAGGGAACAGTTCTGCTTATCTGTTTGCCAGAGAGTATAAAAATCTTGATCCCACTGAGATGAGTGGGAGTTGTACTCTCAGCTTCAGACCTTACGTCAAAAAAAAAGCACTGAATTGTACAGCAGGTTTTGAGTTTTCTAACAGAAGCAGTTATTGTGACTACTCAGGGACATCTGTATCGGGTTTAGAATCTTACAGGTTGTTTAAAGAGTAGGGGAAAAAAAAGAAGATCCTTTTGTAAGTCAACTCAGACGTTACAAAAAAGAAACAAAATCTTTTTAGTGTAGAGCTTTGTTTATTCCTCATTGTGCTTTTGTCCATTTTGCAGCAAGACTTGATGTGGTTTGTCTATTTGATGTTTGACTGAAAATTTTTCACCTTTTTAATAGAAAGAAAATAGAATCTTTAGCTTATAAAGTAGAAGTAGTTTCAGTTGTCTATATTAGAATTTGAGTGTAGTCTTAAACTTTCTTTACTCCTAATTTTCTGTTTCTAAATGTATATTCTTTATTGTGAAAGTAATTATTTTTACGCACTCCCCCAACAACCCAGAGAGCGTGAGTAATGTCCACCCTCATTTAATTCTAAGTGTTTCCAACCTGTATTAAATTTCTAGTTGACAGACTGTTGAAAATGGTTACTTTTTTGTTTTGGTTATGTGAATGATTTGCAGCTTAAAGGAGACTTTGATGTTGTGGTGTTGAATTTCAGTTTTGCAGATGATATTCATGCTGATGGTTTATCACAGCAGTGGATCTGCTCTGTAACACAGGCAACGGTAAATACAGCTTTGGCTTGAGGAAAGCTTGTTTTTGTTTTTTTTTTCTCACTGTAGAAATACTGCAGCACAGTCCAGCTCGATTCTGGAATAGACTACAGGAAACGAGTGCTTCCTGCTGCTGGAAAACTTTACTACCTGTAAGTTTATTTGGCATATGATATTTGCAATCCTTTTTAAAATTATTATTATTATTATTATTATCCAATAATTTCCTAGTCAATGGGAAATGAAAAATGTATAGTAGAATTAGCAGGGTGTGACTTTTCCTTTCTTTGCCTTCTGGTCCGTTTTGTTCTGCAAACCGCCTTCCATTATGCCTTGATATTAACTTCATTAAACTACATTTTCAGTATCCACGCTAGCATCATTTATAATGTGGGACTGAATAAAAACTAATTAGATTTTTTGGGAGGTGTGGTATTTGGAGAACTGAAGTGACAGATGGTTAGAAAGTAATGAATATCCTCTTGTAAGAGATTGCACAATTCTCTTATAATAGAAGAACATCCTTATTGTATTTAAGTAATTAAGTATTTATAGAAATCTAATGACAAGGATTCATTTAATGTTGTGTGTTTCCAGTGCTGTAGATTAAAAAAACCTAACACCCTCCTATTTTGACAGATTGTTTCTGTTTATCATGACAAAATTTCTTCAGCACTTTATTCTGTATTTGCAAATAAATATATTTTAAAATATGTTCACAGTTGTGCTTATGGTTGCAGCATTTATCTGCCTAACAGAAACATCTTCTCTTTCTTTAAAATACTTTGAAACCTTTGCATTGCAGATACTTCTCTATCTCCTGTTTGCTCTTACAGTATTATTTAATAGATAACCTGAACAAGGCAGACAACAATAGCTTAAAATGAGATTTTCAACCATTGTGTCTTTCAACTCAACAAACAATATTGATTTTTAAATTGTGTCTCCATTAAGAAAGGTGCAGTATTTTCGTCAATGTGACTGGTGTTTGAAACTATGTGTGTCTGTATCACTTTAGTTAGAATTGGCAGTTGTTTGTCAGGAAGGAGGAGTACTACTTAGGAGAATTACAACAGGTAACTCTGCTTCTGGGGGAAAATGACAGAACTTTATATATGGAAAACAGGTCAAGCGCAGGTTCTGTATCTTCAAACTGTATAGATTCAAGAAAGAAATAACTCTTGTTCCATATTCTTTCCTGGCTCTAATTTCATTAAGTTTGGCAGTGTCTGCTCAGAAGCATTGTTTGAAACCACCACTGTTGTCTCAGCATTGCTCATCACAACTTTTGATCCAATGTCTCCATAGCTATCCCTGCTTATGGCTCTACATGTTGTGCCTGTTGCGCTTGGGGGTATTCTGTTTGATAAGTGTGGAGAGTGTCTACCAAATATACTTTTCTCACTGTCCATACTCTGAGGAAAGAAAAAGCATTAGGTATTAGGCTAAACAGAGTGCCTTTTGGCTTAGCTGTCAGAGGAGAAGGAATATCAACAAGTCCCAGTAGTACCCAGATGAAGTATGTCAGGGTGTATGAAGTATGAAGATGAAGTATGTTTCGTGGTGTTCTGCAGTACAAGTTGTCATCAGGTGAATGGCAGAGTTTGGTGATAAGTCTATTTTGTGTTCTCTCATTGGAAGGATGTTGACTGTCTCTAGAACTTCTTGTGTAAATCATTAGAAGCAGTGGAGGGAAAAAACAAATTTAAAATCCCATAGCTACCAATGGAGAGAAGATACATATTTCATTGTCCTTTCTTTTTCTTATGGAATCCCATTCATTCTTCTATTCAAACTTTTCCTTTGGAGCTTTCAACCCTGCAGAACTACCTTAATATGTGGGGACTTGTTTGTTTGCTTTAAAATTAGGTACTGTACAGTATTTTGCTACAGATATTTGAAATCTAGTTAGCAGTCTTGCCTCCAAAAGAAAATGTTTGTCCAATATGTTTACGTTTCCCTGTTAATCTTTATAGTATCATCATCACATTTTTTGTATAATCCTCCTGATGCTACATAATTTGTGTAGTCTTTTCTTCATTTAAAATATGCATCTGGAGGTTGCTTAAGGCTGTTTCATACTTACCTGAAATCAATCAGTGTAACACCATTATGAGATGTGTGATCGAAGCAGCTTCCTTGATCTCAGTCTCAGGTGTCTGTTTTCAAAATAAATTTTCTTTGCAATTAGGTGCAAATATCCACCTAGGCATCACATTCAGCTGTTTCTTCTCATAGCCTTTACATCAAATGTTTTGACAATTACGTGCCCTCTGAAATATATATATCTGCACTCTTTTCCCCCTTTTATGGCTTTTTTTTTTTCTGGTTTTGTCTCTTCATTTGTCAAATTGTCTGAGAAAAGCAACACACAAATATCAATGTTGAGAGAAACTTCCAGTTTTGAAGCTAAAATTTATGTAATATTTTGTTCAGAAAGGTGTTTTTTTTTTCAAGTGTTTGAAGTTGCACTCACAGAAGTCTGTGGGTGTTTTCCTAAATTTTTTATATCTACAAGACTTGCTATTGTTAAGCTTGAGCTAAAAAGTACTTATTTCAGTTCTACTGTTAACGTTTTTAAGGTGCCTAAGGGCTAATGAACAGGAAAAGTAAACGTGTAACATGTTGATCATCCCTTGTCATTTAGAGGAGGTCTAGAACTGTGTGAAGCAGTACAACTTAAATGCATCCACAATCTGTAAAAGTAGACTTTTCACATCAAAAGAGATCACACAAACTTTAATGAAGCATTCGAGTTTCTTTTCTACTGTTGCATTAATTTACTGTTCTCAACTTTCAAACTTAGATAAAAATATTTGTCTATCTGTAATAATGAAACACAGAAAGATTGACCTTCTGACCTGTTAGGTGAAAAAAATGTTCTTTGATCAGACTGATTTATAATTCTTGTGGCAACCAGAAGATGAGTATAAACTTTACCTCAGCTCTCTGCATAGATATTTTGTATTTTCATTGTATGTGACGGATCTTTTCCCAAATAGTATTTGGGACAGAGGGAGAAACTGATAAAATCACTAATGCAGAGATCATGTTGGTATTTTGAATTTCATGGTTTAATTTTGCAAATTGTTTGATCAATACAATCAATTGACTTGACACACCCCCCTGAAAGCTCTTCCAATATTTAATTTCACGAAGTCTCCTCTCAGAAATTTCAAAGGATACTTCTTTAGGTGCTTGACTGGCTTGCCTTGTCTATTTGCTCTTATTTTGCATGCAAGATAGAGCCAGAAGCCTTTTTTCTCATTGTGTACACATAGTGTTAATGGATCTGCTCTGCCTGTGTTGCCTCATTACTGGAAACAGCTCAAAACACAGAAGTCTTTCAGTGTATGCAAATAAGGCAGAATCATCTACCTGAGAGTTAATATTCTCTACTTTTAAGTGTATTCTAAATCTAATGTTTGTATTTAGAGCATAACATCCTGTTCTCTTTTTTATGGGCAAAAAGCTAAGCAGGCTCAGGCAGCTGTTTGATGTTGGCTTCAAGTGTTATTAATTTCATATTCTATTATTCTTTTCACTGTAGCACAAGTGAAGCTGATGTGGAGGCTGTCATGGATAAGTTGTTTGATGAGCTGGCTCAGAAACAAAATGATTGTACGTAAGTTAATTTCTCTTGAAAGAGAATACATTTAGAACACAATGCCCAATCTCCACTGACCAATTAATAAGTTCCATTGCTGTATATGGGTTGATGCCACACTCAAGTGGCAGTCATTGTATCAGCATTTTGGCTAATTTATGTGTTGAATCATGTGCTATTATTCATCAAGCTATGCATTTCCTATCTGTAAGAGATGAATTTTATAGTAATTATCCAGAGAAGATTGAGTCTTTGTTCATGTTCCCATAGTAACTAGACCAAGGATTCTAAAAGTGCAAGGCAGAGAGCTGAGGCTGAATAAAGCGTGTGGAACCATTGCAGACTTCACATTTGAAGAGCTGTGCGACAGAGTGAGTACCCAGTCAAATCTGGATCAATGAACTCTCAGACTTTTCAGTTTAGAAAAAAACCCCACCAAATCTGAAATACAAAAATGTGCTATTTTCCCCAATGGTCTTAAATTAAAAGGGCCTTTTTTAACTAGGCAGGAAGATTTGGAATTTGACTAGGGGGAAGCAACTCCCCACCAGAACAATAATAGTTTTGTTCTTAATGGTACAGTGAATTCACTCTTGAGTATGTCACAGATTATCTCCAAAAATCCTAATACAGGATGTGCCTGGGCTAGTGTCACTGCTGGGATATTAGTAGTCGTAATGATAATATGTAAATAGCATTCAAATACCATTTTTAAAATCTGGGCTTTAAGTTGGTATTCAAGCCAGAGGAGTAGTAATCCTGGCACCACTAGAGTAAAACTATAGTTGCGTGCCTTGATTGTGACTAGTGCTAGAAGGGCTGTGTAGTCTCAGGCCTTCTCAAATTGTGCCAAATTTTGTTAAACATTGCCATATTCTCTATTAAACACGTGGGGTGTGATTCCTGAAAAGCTCTCTTTATATATGACCTTCAGTGGGTTTGAAGACCAGAAATTGCATTGTACTTCAGTGACCTTTCTGCTGACACCCAAAGTTACCGTTCAGTGATCACATCTGTAAACTGGGCCAGTAGCACCTTTAATTCAGAATGCTGAATTCCAATTATCTCACTATTTTTTCCACTTCATTCTAGCTACCAGGTTGATAACTACTTGGATGAACATTTCACTGGTTACGTCTCAGACTGTAGGTTTTGGGATTTGTTGGTTTTTAGTTTCAGACAAAACCAGTTGGCCATTGGTGAGCTGGCCATGGAGGTATATCGTGGATAGAACAGTTTGCCTGTCACTACAAGTTTTGAGACTTTTTCTTTGTTGTGTCCAGCGATTGTCGTATGTACTTATGTGGCATGATAAATTGCTTCTAATGAGAAGTAACTCACGTGGCAGCAGCCAGTGCTTTCAGTTCAAAGGTTCTGATCTTGTTGAAGGGTTACGTGATGTTCAGATCATCTTGGTGTGATGGAGCTGAGGCACTTGGTTTGCACTCAGAACAAGTAGAGGGAGTCCTTGTGAAATAGTAAACATCATTTAACAGTACTGTTCTTATGTTGATCACCCAGGACTTGGGTTGTCATGCTGTCTCGATTCAGATAATTTCTGCATGTGTTGTGATAGTCTCTAACAGAATAATCACATTCTTAAAACTAAACCAACACGCCAGATAACTTTTTTGCTTTAACAACCTCGTCAGCCATTGCTTATTATCCTTGCATATGCCTCCATTTGATCTACCTTGAACTGTCATATGCATTTACTTGTTTTGCCATGATTTTTCTCTTTGGATCACTGATGTACCCTCATAAACATAACATTAGTGGACTGGTAAGGTGGTATCACTCTGCTCACTTCATAGGTGAAGATGTATAATCGTGACCTTTCTAACTGTGCGTTACATTTGGATGAATGGCTTGAGTCTCCTCTTATATGACTTTGTAATCAAGAATATAAACTTGTATAGCACTTCACAGCATTATTAAAGAATTCCCATCAATATAAGCTGCACTTAAGATCTTGCCTGCCCTGTTGCTTGGTTGGACTCTCATTGCTGTTAAAATCTGCTGAAAGGCAAGAGAGAAATTCAGTTGTCAAAGCATGAAACTTTCCCCCCCCCCCCCCCAATCTTGTGACTTTTTTTAAGGAAAAATTTATACGTGTCCCAGGTTTGGTGGGATGGGACTGAGCATTGGGCTCCTGTTAGTGAGCAGTGACACCAGGTATTACTCATTTTCTGTATTTATTCCTTTGTTGTCACAGCTGTTTGTTCTCTCCTTGTGTTCTATTACGTTGTCCCTGTGTCAACCCACAAAGCTTTGCCTTTTCCACCTGATTCTCCTCCTTATCCTGCTGAGATTGGGAGGAGTGAGTGAGCAACTGCATAGTTTGGTTGTCAGCTGCGTTTAAACAAAATGCAGTGTCCTTAGTTTTTTTAACAGTCGGAATGGGAAGCCATTCCCACTTGACAGTATCCAGAAGAGTTGCACTGGTGTATTGTAGCCAGGAAAGTCCCCCAAAGTCAAGAGACATTCAACACGACAAGGAAGTATAAAGTCATCTGTATATATTCAAGTAAGCTGAACTGTTTGTAGTGGGATAAAGCAGAAATCTGTAGATGTAGCTAAGAGATATTTGATACTGCTTGTGGTGCAAAATGGGGGATAAGTTGACAGGCATTGTGAGTGTAACTGTTAAGAATAAGGAAAGTGGGAAACTGAGAAAGATGTAATGAAAAGGAAGATCCACAAGAGAAAATTCCTGGAGGGAAATTCATTGATTTTTGGCTAGAGTGAATCTGCAGCTTTCTTTGTGGGGACAAAGTCTCATGGGAAGGCAGACTCTGTGAAGGGACATGGGGAGGTAGAATGTTCCTAGTTGGAGCCTGTGGCAACCAGAAAGGGGCTTAACTTGACAGCCCAAGCAAAGCGTTGATAGATGCGGTTTAATGTTGGTATCATAGAAGCCAATCAAACGGACAACAGAATTGAAAACAAGAATTACAGTTGGTCTTGCATCTGTAATAAGACCTGGTGATGAGCATGATAGATGGGAAATTCTTGTTAATGGGGGAAAATGAGATATAATGACAATATTGAAACCTTGTGGGACAATTTGTAAAATAAGAATGTGGAGTTGATGCTTAGAGCCTCCTAAGGACAGAGTGACTAAAAGAGGTGGAGGAGAGTCTGCATCATTAGACACTGCTACATGTCTTAAAGTTGGTTAATAAAAGGATTCTGGATACATATCAGTTTACTAATTAACAAACCCAAGTACTCACAGGAGTCTGTTGCAAACAGAGAATGAGGTGCATTGCTTCTTGAGCACTCGACTGTAAAAAGCACATAAAGAAAAAATACTGTTGTATGGGAAGCTTATGCTGTAGAGGAAGTGCAGGAAATGGTGAAATGTAATTAGCCTGAAAATTGCAAATGATAATTTTCTAACATAAAATGTACTACATCTAGTGCAAGGTCATTTGGTTTGAGCAGCTTTGTGGAAGCTTACAATGATGAATTGATCTAGAAATGAGTTGCATAGAGACAATTTCTACGTAATTTTCTAACATTCAATATCGAATCATAGAATGGCAGGGTTGGAAGGGACCTTTAGAGATCATGTAGTCCCACACCCCTGCAGAAGCAGGTTCACCTAGATCAGGTCACATAGGAACATGTCCAGGCGGGTCTTGACCTCCAAGGAAGGAGACTCCCCACCCTCCCTGGGCAGCCTGTGCCAAGGCTCCCTCACCTCAACAGTGAAGTAGTTTTTTCTTATATTTAAGTGGAACTTTTTGTGTTCCAGCTTCATCCCATTACCCCTTGTCCTGTTGCTAGCTATCCAAAAGATACTTCTAAACAATGGAATTACATGTTTGAGTGTTCAGGAAGGGTAATTTTCAAAAGCAAAAAGGCAAGTATGACCAAAACTAACTGGAAAAGGATGTGTAACCAACAACAAAAAACAAGAAGGTCTTTTTGAGGAAAAAAGTCCTGTTTCACTGTTTCACTGTTGAAACTGAACCAGTTAATATAGGATGAATGGCAACTAATTATTAAGTGCAGGGGACTTAAAGAGAAACTAAAGGTCATGGGTAAATATCATATCTACTCAACTATAAGACTCATTGTTAAGCAAAATGAGAGTTTTTATATGGTTTAAATTTTCTGAATGTTATTGGCTTCTTATTTGGAGATGGATGAACTTTCCCTAATAATGGGAAAAAAGGAAGAGGTTTTAGAAAAAACACTTGGTGAAGCAGAGTGAAATATTTGTTTCACTAAAGGATAATAAAGTAACTTTCAGTCTCTTACTAGTTAGCATGCTAAAAATATCCTGCGAACACATTTTGAGTCCTTGGAGTGCCAGAAAACTAGGTTGAGATCTTTTACTAGCTTTTTATTTTTGATAAATGTTGGAGTGCAGCTGAAGTTCCATGGCTCTAGAAGAAGGATACTATGTGCCAACATGAAAAGAGAAACAAGCAAAATCCACACAAGCATGATAGCCAGTATAACTTGCAGGCTGTCAGTCCAGAATGGGTAATTGAGAAGCTGGTTCTGGTTTCACGCAGTGGATAACTAAGAATGGAGCTCCAGTCTCTCTGATTTTGTGGAAAAGGCTGAGTTTTGTAAATGCTGTTCTTACTGAGAAATTGGCATTATGCAGTGTCAAAGTATTTGTTAAATGAATTGATAGATGAGTTACCTAATGTATAGAAAGAATTATGGCTGAAAGATTGTTGTTGAGTGTAGCATTTCTAATGAACATGTATTTATACTAAGCCCGGTATAGTATTTTTTTCCCATCAGTTTTGAACAATAACATAAATGCCAATAAAGATCTCCATCATAGTGCATTCTAAGGAACTGGTTCTTGACAAGTAAAAGCATTTTATTAATTGTCCTTGACAAACTGTAGAAGGCTTTTTGGATGGTCAGATCTGGTAACTTGAACTCAACAATGTGTTCATAAATAAGCTTTTTTAATTTCCTTTCTCGCAGTCGTATGTATATCCAAAGTTTAGGTTAAAATACCTTTTAAAATGAAATACACGTATTAACTTGATTTTAAAGTCTCATTATTACAAACTAGCAATCACACAAATACAAGTCTCACTACTCCATCCAAGTAGTTTCGTTTCTCTGTGTTTACATGTAAAGATCAGCGTTCATTGTGCCTTAGAAAAATCACCCCCTGCCAGTTCTCTTTCTTCACTTCCCTTTTAAAATTTTGTTTAAAAAAACTATAACTGTGACAGTTTGGCTCGACTCTTGAGACGGTATAAAAAATTTAGACAGCCTTGCATGTAATCTTCCAAGGTCTTCAGGGAGTAAGGAGATGCAGTCCTGCTCACAGTGCTCCCTTTTCATGTCTTACTCCCACTTGTGCACAGCAACCACTGCCCTCTGCTGGGAATGCTGACTTTGTGGTGCAGGCAGCCACATTTTTGCATTTGCTTTACAGAGGTTGAATAACTTTGTTTCTTGGATTCTGTAGTCTTTTCGTTGGATGATTAAATATATCCTTTCATCTGACTGCCAAGTACCAATTAATATAATGTCTTAACATGCTGATTTTGCAGATAGGTAAACTAAAATCATGTTAAATGCAAAAGGTTTAATGCAGAAATGCATGGAAGTTCAGGAGCAACAAGACACTGGTACCTAGGGAAATATACTAGCAAAGTATTGCCATATGCATGTCCTATTCCTACGTTCACCCCAGCCAACTGCTGCTGGCCACTATTAGAGGGTATGGAGCTAGATGAATCTGTGGGGTTTATTTTTTAAGTAGTTTGAATAAGGTCATGTTTTCACTTTGAGCTGGAAAACAGAGCAAGGGAATTTGGGTTACTAACCATTCATAAACATTCTGCAGCATAACAAAGCAGAGAAGAGGAATGCAATATCTATGTTGTATATGTTCACCTTACTGTTGTTGGGTTTTTTTCTCTGGAAGTTATTTAGCATTTCTGTAATTGGCAAGGTATGCTACTTGTATAGATTAACACAAAGGAGAAGTGGCAACTGCAAGTAGTTCCATTGCAGTAGGTGTACTCTGCAGACCAGGAGGAAGATGCGGTTCCTATCTTCAGTATCTTGTACTTCAAAATGAAAGATCCAATTAAGCTTTTTAAAAAAAATAAAATAAAATAACCATTTTTTAAAAAAAGTACCATTTTCAAAGGCAACCAGTGATTTAGGGGAATGCAAGTGTCTGCTTCTAAGTCAACTGAATGTCTCCCCTGCGTGGATGACGCAACTCAGCTGCATTTGCAGTTTAATGATTCTGAATCATTTTGAGGGAATTATCTTCATTAAAAACTGCTAAATGTAGCTACTATATAATTTGATTTCATCTTTAGGATTGTCGAGTGTAGTGAATAAACATGCCATGGAGTTTTTCAGTAGTGAGCAAAGTTTTCAGGACCTTTTTAGAATCATAGTTTTCCTTAGTTTAATTTTTATCTTAGTTTTATTGCCAGGAGCTTTTGCAGATTGAGCTCTGGGCTTAACTATTTCACATTGGCTACATTTGCTTTAAGATTTTAGTCAGTTTCTGCATTCTCCCCTCCCAAAATGCCTTACCTTACTCGGAAGTACATGTTACAACAAATACTTAGGAAACTTACTTCAGGTGCAAATGTTGTAATGTATTAATATTGTCTCTCAAATGTTCTTTCTAGTTTATACCAAATATGTATCTGGGCTTAATTTTAAACAGCACTCCCTTCAGTGAAAGCTGCATATACCTTGAGGTTTTAGATCTTAGTCTTTATAGACCAGGGAATACACAAAGAGAAGATTTTTTAAAGCTGATTGTAGTTTTAAGAGTTTGCCTTTTACATTATTTTTGTTTGTTTCTTAAATACCTGAATGTATTTTTCGTAAAGCCATGGATTTGACATCTTAAGAGTAACTACAAATATTTAAATAGACCTATAAATAGAATGACCTGTAAACCTAATTTCCATAATTTCTGTGTTCTTTTGAAAGCTTAAAATCACAAGATCACTTGAATTGTGATCTAGTGACCTATTTAAGGGGAACTTACCTGTAATTTTGATGTATATATACTTTTTTTTTCCTTTTAGCCTGTTTATACTTGTTGAAATTATTTGTAGGCTTGTTTGCTTTCTGTATGAAAGCAACAGAAATGTCGCTTTTTAAGCCTTAAATCACTTCTTACCAGGATTCTGTGATGAGGTAACCTGAGATAGCAGAGGGCTGTACTTGAGCCAGAAAATATCTTCTATACCAGAGTTTTCAGATCTCCAGTTCCTGCTCTACTGACCATCCACGTACGTGTCAAGGATGGAAAACAACTTAAAGAATGTGCAGTAGGTATAAGATAAGGTGCTATCAACTAGAAAATGCAGTTAGGAAATTGTGGAATGACAGTTGCTTGTGTTGTCTGGATTTATCCCTCCTCCTGCATAGGCACTACAGTAATAATCATTGCTGTGTGATACTGTAATTACATGATCACATACAGCTGAGTGCTGCCTTGCATAATTGTCTTCTGCCATAGTCTGCACCACAGTGAGTGTGTGATGCTATTCTTACTTAAAAAAAAAAACAACCAAAAAACCTCCAAACCCTAAGAAAATGCACTACAACCCCACCTCTTATGCTATTGACTGTTGTAATCTTACATTTTGAACATTCTTCTTGAGGTACTGAGTCCTGCACTGCCGTAGTCACAGCTCTAACTGAAGTCAGTGGGCACTGTGCTTTGATAGTATTCCATGAAACCTGAAAAATCAAATTTCAGAGGTCTTTAAGCTGGCATTTATACATTCTTTTAACTCATATATTGGCTCTTATGTTCTTTTAACTTGTGTTTTCTCTGTCCTCTGTAAGTAATAGTATCACTTCTGTGATTCACAGCAGTACTTGCAGAGATAAATTTATTTCTTCAGGTGAAGTACCTAGCTGTTGTGGTAACAAAAGCTGAAGAAAGAATAAAATATGAATACACAAAAACACAAAAACATTTGAAAGGTCAACAAAAAAAAAGAGACCGTGGTAAAACCAGAAGCAAGGACAAAACACATATTGATAAGTGTGTGTTACATGAGAACTGCTGTTCTTTGCATTGGTAGGTCAAGGGTCCTGGGAGAAGAGGAATCATCAGTCCAGACTGTAGCATACATCCAAGAGAGAAAGATTAAAGGCACACAGGCAACTGCTGCCTCTGTGTCTGACCTTTCAGCTTCAATAATGTTTTTAAACTGTAGCTTTCGTTTGTGTGATAACTGCTGGAAATTTCATCGATCTGTTTATTTTTTGTATCTTCCCTCTTAGTTACTAACACATACAATAAAGAGCATTTTAAAAGGACGAATAATGAATCGATTGCTGAATAGTTTAAGGAACAAATTGTATAGCGTCACGTCAAGTGATGTTCAAACAAGTTAAAATAATGACTTCAAAGTTTCAGGACAACCCACTGTTTAGTTAGGAAGCTCCAAAACAAAGCTATGTGTTATTTTAATCTTTCTCCATTACGTCCTCTGATGTGATCTTTGCTTGTACAATGACATGCCTTTTTTGCCACTAGAAGCCTTCAGTAAAACTTGTTAAGAAGTTGCCTTTTAAATTAAACTCTCAGTGTATTAGTAATGCTTCACATTAACTTCTCATCTTTGTCTGTAACTAACAGTTTTTCAGTAGTTTTACAATTGCCAGCAGTGTCTTAAATGCTTTTAATCGCTAGCCGTGCACTCACTATCTTACGTTTTTATTTAAACTCGGCGTGCAGCCACATCACAGATCATGCCTTAGGTTTGTCTGTTCCTTTCTTGAATTGTGATTTTGAAATATTACCTCAATACTCTGTTTTGTCAGCCCTATTAGTGATAGAGTGTGGCTCCTTTGGAAACAACAAAAAGAGCTCCATATTTTTTTGTTACTGTTTTATGTCTAAGTTGTAAATATCTAGTCTTAAAATGTATTTTGGTTTTAGGAAGTGTTAGAGCGTCTGCACTAAATTGTAGCTATTGTCAATCGCAACTCTTTAGGATGTTATTGGAACTGTCACTGGAATATCTTCCAACATCAACAAAAATGAATTTTCTCTTGAGATAAAGTATCTTTTTCTAGCATACGTAAAGCGTTCTGTATTCTTCAGATAATCTCTAAAAGATGAGCTCCTTTGTCATTGATGAGTCAACAAAGAAGAAGGATGCTTTATACCTTAATTACATGGAATATATAATAGAAACAGGAGACGACTAACTCTTAAAACAACCCACAGAGAGCTCCAAATTATAAACATCCTACTTGAACTGAGACGATGACAGCTGAAAATGCATTAAGTAGACAGAGAAACAAAAACAAATGAAGGTGAGAACTCAGTCAAGCAGGCTGAAGTGGAGTAAACACTTTGTCAGAAGGGTAGCCCATGTTAGTGCTAATGCGTTTTGCATTAGTATGATGCCTATAAAATACTGACTCCTGGCATCAGAGTTAATGACAATCATCTACAACAGTTTTACCTTAAATATACATACGGGAACAATAATACCATATGAAAGATTCTCATGTGTTCATGGGGTTTTTTTTCTTCAAATAAAATTAATGGAGCACGTGAAAGAACTGGTAACAAATGGTAAGTGGCAATTGTTACATAGATGTGTTATAGTTCTGAAGTTTTAGTTTTGATCAATAATTGATGAAACAACAAAGATCAGACAGGACCAGAAACACACACCAAATCATGTTGTTATTTTTAGAATGTTTTTCGGAGAACCGGATTAATTAGATTGAAGTTTTAATAAGATGATTACATTCATGCTTATGTATATATACATATATGTATCAATATTAGGAGGATTTGTAGCTTCATTAGCAACTTCAGAGGAAGTAATACCTTCTTCTGCTGACTAAAATGAGAAACCTTCTGTGACTGGTTGAGTCACAGAAGTTCATAAAATAAATTTCAACCCTGGAGGGTTATACAGAGAACAGTGCTGTGTCTGAAATCATTTCCCACTAGTCATGTTACCTAGACTGAACCTGTATTGTTGCAAGCTGAGACCAAGCCAACACTTGCTGCAAGGTGAGGAAGACAGGCCTGTAGACAATACTGTGAAGGTGAGAGGAGTGCTGGCTGCTGAAACAGCAGAAATGTGCTCCTTATTGGAGTTTCTTTATATGGACTGTGTAGCTAGAATCTCTAGCAGTGGTGTAACTGGGCTTTGAACCTATTGTCCCCAACCTCCTCTGTGACAAGAGTTGGTACGTGCGTGCTTGTGCCAGCCTCGTGGCAAACGTGCAAGGAAAGTAGACCAAAAATAGTGTGACTTGAGAAGCTGTTGGGCGGCCCCTGCGTCATGGTCATGGAGCATTTTGAGTGTAGCTGGTGAATTAGAAAAGCTTTGACACAATCACAGGCAGCATGGAAATCAGGCAAATACCAAGGTTAGACGAATACAAAAGGGGCCCTAAACTGTCTCTGGGGCACTTTCAAATTTGCTAGTGGTTTCTTCTTTTCAGTAAATAGGGTAAGGCAGAAGAATATTGAAGGACTTGTCCCAGGTGACAGTATGTCATGTTGAGAACAAGACTAAAAGCTTTGTCTTTATTTCCAGGGTTATGTATTTCTAAACTCCAAAAGGAGAAAGTTTGAGAAGTCGTCTATGAACTACTTAGAACTACAACTGATGCCAGCTGAGCCATAGATAACAATAGACTGGCTCACTCAGAGTTTTCAGTTGCATCTCGCTAGACTTGAGTCTTGACAGGGAGGTACAAACCTACTCTATAAAAATACTTATGGCTGCTAGGCTCAGATCTTTCTGATCATAAGAATTTTAGAGTCTCCGAAAGCATGTTTCTGCCAACATTTACAGAATATTACCGCTTGGCACTGGCGTAGGTGTTTTCAGAAATTCTTGTTAACCATCTCAAAATGATCTGCCTTTTATGTCTTTAATTAGAGGAATTTTAGAATTGCCTGCTTTTTGCTCTGCTAAATTCCTTTTTGGCTATTACAAAGATGCATGTTGTAACTTTCTATGAACTGTGGGTTTATGTCTGTATAAAAAGCAAAAGTATTCCATCTTCCTTTATTCCCATTTGAAATGCAGTAGCCTTATTTTTGTCCTCTACCTGTTTCTTCCTTCTGACTCCTCACATTTTTTCACGTTTGGGTATCCACCAAGGTCCTCACCAAATTCTTACATTTATAGCTCCATGGTTGGACACTTCAGCTTGAAGCCTTTGATTTTTATTTTAAAAAATACTTATTTTTAGGAATCAGCTTTTAATATCTAATCCTTTATATTTGAAATCCTTTGTATTTGAAATGAGGAAGATTTATTCATATGCTTTGAGTGAGAAAGTATATTCTGTTGAGGCAAGACAGAATAACTCCTCAGGGTTTTGGCCTTTGACAGGAAAGTGCATGGACTCTTCGTGGGGTAGAAGAATTAACCTGAACAGCAGTGATATCTATAATTTCTTATCTAAAGAGAGACGTGAGAACTGATTTTTCTCTCTCACATGCAACTAGATCACTGCTGCTGTCCCTCTCAGGTACTCAGCTCACAGGCATACACGATCTTCTCTGTACTTTAACAATTCTTCAGTCCTAAGTATGGAATAAAAGTTACGGTTACCTAAACTGTTGGCTTACCACCAATCTTAGAATCTCCATCAACAACTCAGTTGTGTTGCTTTTAGTGCTTCCATTGTTTTCTGATTGTTGTCCAGCTAGCTCTCACTTGCATCTGACGACAAGATTGGTCGTGGGCTATCTCTAATGATTCTTTTCACTTTCTTGAACCTTTTCATGCTTTATTTCATCAAACCACTTTGGATTCAGCTGCCCTTTGACCAGAGGAGATTTTATCAGAGGTGATGTCTGAAGCTGTTGCTGGTGGCCCTCTTGATTATTAGTTTATTGGTTTCTGGTTAAGAAATCCATAGTAGTGGCTTGGAAACTGAAAGTAAACAGTATGTGTAAGTTTGAGGAGAGGAAACAGTACATGCTGCTCTTAAACACTTGAAAGTTTTTGTAATAATTCTTTTCCATACATGTCACAGGGAAGTTGCATGGCTGCAAATGGGAAGCCAGGTGATTCAAGAGAGTGGCTTAGAGTTGGAGGCTTTGATACGTGCTGGGGGAAGGTTAGCTGGTGGGAAGCTCCTGCTTATGCCCATTAATTTTCAGAGGAATTTTTGGAATGCCATCAAGACTTCACTCTCCTGTGCTTGCTTATTGAACATTTCTGTGGGGTTTTTCACTTCTGCGTCTAAATAAACCCCAAAGTCCTGGTTGTGGACAGCTGTTATTAATTGCTCAAAACAACTTCTTGCAGAAGGATCCTAGTTAGGCAGATGTGCTTGGCCTACAGCAAATTTGTCTAGCAATTTCAGTTAGAGAAAATGTTTTTTTTTTTTATTTGCTGTGCTTTATAATCGTGTGATCTTGTTGGTATATCACATTTCATTAGCCTAGAAGGGAGCTGTGACATTACTGTGCCAAATGGTGCTGATTTTGCCCTATGGAGTAGTTGCATCCGTGATACTGAGTGCAAAATTAATGAGACGAATTTCAGGATTATGAAGTTTTTTTCCTAAATGCAATGACTTAATAGCTCAAGATAAGTACTGTCTGCAGTACTGATCGGGTAGATCTTGCAGGAAAAAATAGTCTTCTATCTAGTGAATGAGCTCCTGTTATTTGTGCATATCTTCTATTGGTGGTTGAGATATGCACAAATAAAATCTTTAATAAGGACTTACTGCTTTCTAACTTTATTGTTACAGGTGAAACCATGAACAAAGTAACTGCTACAAAATGGTATTTTTGTCTGTTTCGTGTTGCTTTCAGTACTTGGAACGTGAGACAGTCTGGGTTAGTCTTGGGTGAACTAAATGCAGGTCTGTAAGGGCAAACAAGCATTCCCGAAGCAAAATATGAATAAACAAAAGCATGAATATTGTCAGGACTTTACACTCTCTCTCTTGTAATTGTAGTATTTCAAGGTAAAGTGTTTATGTATCATTCAATCATGGGTTTCCATTTCTTATGTTTTGTTCTGTTTCAGCCTCTTGGGGCCAGCGACTATTTGGAGATATCAAAGTGTTTTGACACAGTCTTTGTTCGTGACATACCACTTCTTACAATGGCAAAAAGGACACAAGCTCGTCGTTTCATTACTCTTATTGATACCTTTTATGAGCATAAGGTGAGGAAACTTAAAAACTGTAACATTTTAATCTGTATAGGTAGTTGTTTGGGAATTGGTTGTGCTTTCCTGGATAGGGTACAGAGGAGTTAATAGCATAGTTGCATTATTACGTAAAGGAAACAATCGCTGTAGGCCTTACATTAGGTTGCAGAACTGCCAATGGGAATAGTAATGGTAAATGCAGCACTTGATGTGGAAGGGATCTGATGAAGTCTTGGCAGTCTGGTGAAGTTCCCACTGGCTGGAAAAGGGGAAATATGACCCCAATTTTAAAAAGGAAGACCCAGGGAAACTACAGGCCAGATGTTCTGAGTATGTGTATTCTGTATAGCAGATGTTTTGAGTATCTGTTAAAGCACAGTTACACTGTTCTCAGAATCAAAGTCACTTGAGTTGTTATTGAGAAAAAGATCCTGTGTAACAGCAGTGTCCATAAGAGAAAGAGAAAATACCTGGAAAAAACCCCACAAGGTCATAATTTAGAGTTTGCTTTTCAAAAAACACGTATTTTATCCCTTTTCTGTAAAGCCCCAGTGGTGATACTGTTGCCTGTTTTCCTTCTCCCAGGTGCGTATCATTTGTTCTGCAGCGACTCCTCTCCAGAGCTTGTTCCTGGTGGAACGTGACAGCAGTGGGCTAGAGGAAGGCAGAGTGCTGATGGATGATTTGGACTTGAGCCAGGTACATGGTATTAACATCCTCTCCCTTTTGTAACAAAATTGGTTTTGATCTCATAATTACAGCAGCGTTTTAGGAAGAGGAATCAAGTAAACATTTAACTAGTGATTTGCTGCTTTTTCTGCAGTATATCTGTCAGTCTCATAATTGCACGTTATGTTATTTATTCGTAGTCAAAGAAAATGTCACAATGTATAGAACCGTTTTGCCTAACTTTTAGGGTCATTTAGATTGTTAATCATTACAGCCGTTCAATCACATATGAAAACACTGATTTAAGTTTAGCTCCTGCATGTAAACTACAGGAGTAAATGATGGTCCGTTGTTCTTCCCAGACTGCCTCACAGATCCTCACAATTAGTACTGTTTTGCATGTTGCTTGTTCTCTTTTTCGTTTTCCCTATAACCTAGTTATTTATAATTAATTTTTAAATGATTTTTCTAAATCAATGTGTAATTAGTCAACATAACAGTAAAAATAGATGGTTAACATATCATCATGTTGTTTTAAGCCGAGAGTATTCCTTTGCTACATTCCTTCAGAGGATTCCCTAGCTGAAACAGGTGTTTTCCTTTAAATTTTGGATGTTAATTGTTTTGGGGGTTTTTTTTTGGTGCCATTCTGCTACCTGGTATTGTCAAAGGCCTGTAAAGCACTCAGCCTTTGGAGTTAGATAGGATACACTTCAGCACAGCTATGTCTCTCACAGTTCTGTGGTCTGTTCTTGTGTGTTAATGTAGGATTCTGCCCAAGGACTCTCCATGTTTACAGGAGAAGAGGAAATCTTTGCCTTTCAGCGTACTGTCTCACGGCTTACAGAAATGCAAACTGAACAGTACTGGAAAGATGGGGACAGAAGCAAAAAGAGTTTAAATTAAACAAAATCTCCAAAAAATTAAGCTACAGAACGAAAGCTTTTTGGCACAACTGAAATAATAATTGCACTTTATCACCTGGACCATGTTTTCTTTCATCAGTTGTTTTTCATGCTTGAGAGAAGGGGACGCAGTTATTTTTTCTGTACCATCAGTGTGTGGACATGTGTGTGGAATTTTGCCTTTCTTTTCATTTCTGTGAAATCTAATTTATTTAGGAAGTTGAATGGGATTAGAGTTTTTCTGGAGAATTAGTCTAGAGACAAAGTTAACGGGCCATGCAGGGTTCACAGTAGATTTACCATGTCACATGAAGAGGGCAATTTGTGGCCCATGCACTGCTTCTGCCATGTACAATTGCACGAAAGAAAAAATCAAACGTTGTCTCTGGTGTTTAATAGGTCCCTGGAGCTTCTCTGTTGTATATTCTGGGTTAGTTTTTTGCTTTCTATTTTCTGTGTGTAGCCATCTGCTGATTTTCAGATTCAAAGACTTTCTTGTAATCAGATCGTTGCTCAGTCAGGTTCGTTGAAAACTAACAGTTTGAACCAATAGAGAACCCTGAGGAGGAGCTTGAGGCCACACAGGATTAAGATCTAAATAACTGTATCTGGAAGAAGCTATGATAAGACAGGATATACTGTAACATGTACATGCAAGTTAATACTTTTCTTAAGTTTTAGAGTTGTTGCAAGCTGCCTCTATACCAGTGACTTATCTCTACCCTGAATTTTCTCAGGCTTCATCTATACCAAACCTTCCATTGCTGCCAGCACACCTGCCCTGATCTTATCTGGGGACAGTAGCACACAGTGCTCCTGGAGCGATTTGTCGTCGTTACAGTAGGTAGCAATGTGTATTGTGAAAGAGATGGGATATTGACTGATACCTCAGAACATATCACCTGCTTTCTTGTGTGTGTTTGTTGGAAACTTCTTCTTTTAGTTGAAAATGCCATTGTGTCACTCTTGGTTTTCATCTAACCAAAAGAAAGTACAGTATTGTGCACGTCCACTCACAGTGTATGTTTATAAAAAGTAGTTGTAAGAGCATATTTAGAAACTCTGAGTAGGGAAGACCATTGTGCAGATGGACTGCAAAGATTGCCCTCGTTTCTTAGGGAGGAGATACATAACACAATGTCCCCAAATTTGAAGAGTTTTCTCGTATTTTCCAACATGATCTTTTTCTTCTACTGTATCTGTTATCAAAAATATTCTTTTCTGCCTTTGTTAAGCCCATTTAAATTATTTCACTTGTAGCCCTCATCACAACTACAGAAAGTTTTTAAAAGGGACTTTTGTGGGGACAGGGAGGACTGGAGAGGTCCTGTGTACTTACACGTGTATGGCAATACAGATGTGTTGGAGCTATGTGCTCAAGATTGGTTTTCTGTTCTGATCACTTTTGTTTGTCCTGGAATTTCCTTATAGTAGCTGTACCTGTTCTTCAGAGAATTTTTAAAGCCTATATTTATGGTTTACAACTTTATGTCTTTATTCCCACAAGGGTGACAACTGTGGAGAGTTTGAATGCATATTTATGAACACCCCAGTCAGAATACATTGCTTATACTTAAGAAGATCCAGATAATTGATGTATATTTTGAGAGATTTATATTAGGTTTTTCAACAGAGGTTCTGTTGAGATTCATACATGTGTGTCTGTATATGCACACACATATGTATACTTAATTTATACATATGTAAATATCCATAAAACTAATATATAAAGCTTAAATGTTTGTGGTTCTATATTTATTTGTGGCAGTCTGTACTCATCAGCCCGTGCCTGTGCTGATAACTCTCCAGAAGCTTCAGCCTTGCCTTTTTTTTTCTAGTGGCGTTCAGATGCCTTCAGCCTTGACTGAAATAGAATGTGTTGTAGGAGAATGGGAGGTGGTGGTAGATGCCTTAAAGTACCTGGCTATTTATTTGCATTCTTTTAAAATCTGTGGGTATGTTTGGCCTGTGTGTCTCGAAAGTGTAATACAGGGGAAATGCATAATCTTGGAGAACACTGGCGAGATATTTGTTGGTGTCTGAGAGAGGAGATTGTGGCAGATTCTGCATTCCCGCAGGGACTGGACTGTATCAGCCCAGGGAAATGAAGTGGTTTTTTGTGGTCTGTGTGGGTGATGACCAGCTTCCAGGGAGGCCCTGGGCAGACCTATTTGTGTCCAAACTGATGCAGCTTTGCTTATCGGTATTTGAGGCTTTTCTGCAATCTGAGCACTCATCCCAAACTCTGGTGGCTTTTTTTGGCAGCTTCTAAATGCAGTGGTATTGTTGAAAGCCACCAGGGGTGTGAGTGAGCTCTGTCAAACCGCAGGAGGGAAGTTCCCAAAAGCCTCCAGAGCCAGTGCTGCTTCCAGGGCATATTGCTAAATAAAACCCTAGTGCAGTCGTTCCTTGTCCAGCAATGAAGCTACCTACTGGGAATTATTGGTAGGTGCCAGCGGTAATCAGACATAAGAAAAGGCAAATGTTCTAGTAAGAGTTTGGGGATGAAGGAGACTGTAACCACCAAGAAAATCTCTGTGCGATGTTCATGGTTGCACTGCAGTGTGGATTGCCCCTTGTAGGTCAGGATCATAAGGAGAGATTAGTGGGATCAATTTGTCAGCCAGCCCAGATGCTGAGGCAGAGATCCCCGCAGTAACCACAGAAGAAACATATTTGTGTCCCTGAAGAGAGTAGGGGCCCAATATGCTTATTTTTCAATGCTGGTAATAATGCTGTGGTGTGCATCCAGTCTCTTTCCAATGGGGAATTGAGAGGGCTGCAAACTCTTCAGAAGGAATAGTCAAGGAAGGAGAGGTGTAGGGGTGACACACCTCTGTTAGGGTGTGTCTCGATTGTTTAGAGGTCAATGATGGTGATGATAGGGTTGAGTATTTATGGGTGAGAATCAGGGGGAAGGACAATAAGGCTGATGTCATGGTAGGAGTCTGATTATAGACCGCCAAACAAGGATAAATAGACAGATTAAATATTCTATAAGCACCTGGGAGCCCTTGTTCTCATGAGGGACTTTTACTTACCAGATGTCTGCAAATGCCATATAGCAAAGGGAGCTTCCTGGAGTGTGAGGAAGACAGCTTTCTCACACAGCTGATGAGGGAGCCAACAAGGCACAGTGTCTTGCTGGACCTGGTGTTTGTGAACAGAGGACTTGTGGGAGGTGGTGTGATGGTTGGAGGCCATCTTGAACATACTGATCATGAAATAATTTATTGATTCTCAGAGAAGCAAGAAGGGCCCCTCACTACAAGAGGAACATTGAGGTGCTGGAGCGTGTCCAGAGACTGGCAATAAAGCTGGTGAAGAGTCTAGAGAACAGGTCTGATGAGGAATGGCTGAGGAAGCCTGGAGAAGAGGAGGCTGAGAGGAGACATGATCACTCTCTACAACTGCCTTGAAGGGGAGTTGTAGTGAGATGAGAGTCAATCTCTTCTCTTCAGAAATGAATGACAGGACATGAGGAAATGGGCTCAAGTTGTGCCAGGGGAGGTTTAGACTGGACATTAGGAAGAACTTTTTCACTGAGAGTGTTATTAAGCACTGGAACAGGCTGCCCAGGAAAGTGGTAGAGTCACCATCCCTAGAGATGTTTAAAAGATGCAGAGATGAGGTGCTGAGAGATACGGTTTAGATTAGAGATGGGCTTGGCAGTATCACGTTAGTGGTTGGACTTGGTGATCTTAAAGGTCTTTTCCAACCGTTAACGATTCTACGATTTAAACAGTCTCCAGGAGCACACAACCAGGATGAGTGCAGCACAGCAGTTTGCACAGGCAGGGCAAGCAGGAGTGCTACCAGCTCAATGGGGAATTATAGTAGCCACCCAGCTCAAAGCCAGAGCTATGGCCTCAGCATGCTCAACAGCAAACTAGCCTGAACTGCAGAGGAAGCGTGCGGCCACCTGGGTGTCTGGATGCAAGATGTGCCCTTCTGTCAAGTCAGTCCAGGGTGGAAATGGTGAGCGCTACTGCGCCAGGTGTGCCCAGGTGGAAGAACTACTCTGCTTCATGGCAGAGCTCCATGAGGAGGTGAGTAGGTTGAGGAGCATCAGGGAGTATGAGTGAGAAATAGACTTCTGGGATTGTACCCTACCCTCCTTGCGGCAGGTCAAATGGGGCAATAAGACACCTGACCCTGGGATTTCCCCCTCCTCTCCTTGGCTGGCTGAATCCAGAGGCTCCAGGGACAGAGGGCAATGCCAGCAGGTTGCTGCCCAGCACAGTAGATGAGTGTCTTCTGCAATTACTCCCCATTCCCAGATGTCCTTGTCCTTAAGAACAGGTTTGTGGCTCTGTAAGCGGAGCAGTGACCAGGATGAGGACTCCCTCTTCATTGGATTCGAGGGGTTACCAACATTCAGGTGACCAGCACACATCAGAACATCTTCCACAAAGAGGAAAAAAAGATGGGTCGTCATCATAAGAGACTCCTTTCTGAAGGGAATAGAAGGGCTGATATGCAGACCTGACCTGCTTAGGGAAGTCTGCTGCCTCCCTGGGACATGAGTCACAGGTATCAGGAGAAAACTCCCCCCTCCCCGACACAGCCCACAGACTATTATCCATTGTTGATTTTTCCAGGTGGGAGGTGATGAATTGTCAACCAGAAATCTAAGGACTATTAAGGGAGACTTCAGGGCCTTGGGATGCCTGGTTAAGGGATCAGGAGAATGTGGCCACATGGGGGTCAGGACTTCTTCCCCACAAAAGGTGGGCTGATCAGTAGCCTGTCTGAAGTGCTGGAGAGCAGCTCTGCTGAAACTGAACATGAGCCAGCAGTGTGCCCTTGTGGGCAAGAAGGCCAATGGCATCCTGATGTGCATCAAGAAGAGTGTGGGCAGCAGGTCAAGGGAGGTTCTTCTCCCCCTCTACTCTGCCCTAGTGAGGCCTCATCTGGAGTCCTGTGTCCAGTTCTGAGCTCCNTTTTTTCTGTGGTATCTGGCAACAGGACAAGGGGTAATGGGATGAAGCTGGAACACAAAAAGTTCCATTTAAACATAAGAAACAACTATTTAACTGTTTAGGTGAGGGAGCCCTGGCACAGGCTGCCCAGGGAGGGTGTGGAGTCTCCTTCCTTGGAGGTCTTCAAGACACACCCAGACATGTTCCTATGTGACCTGATCTAGGTTGACCTGCTTTATCAGAGGGGTTGGACTAGATGATCTCTAAAGGTCCCTACTATTCTATGATTCTATGATCTAATGCTTGTAAACAGATGGACTTGTGGGAAATGTGGTCACTGGAGGCCACCTAGGGCATAGTGATCACAAAATGATTGAGTTCCTGATGGTCAGAGAAGCAAGGAGGGGGACCAGCAGAACCACCACCTTAGGTTTCCGGAGGGCAGACTTTCTCTTGTTTAGGAAGCTGGTTGCCATTGTCATTTGGGAGACAGTCGTGAAGGGCAAAGGAGTGCAGGAAGGCTGGACATTCTTCAAGAAGGAAATCTTAAAGGCACGTGATTGAGCTGTGCCCATGTGCAAGGAGATGAGCTGTCAGTGCAGAAGATCATCCTGGCTGAACAGGGAGCTTCTGCTGGAGCTCAGGGAAAAAGAATTTGTGATCTTTGGAAGAAAGGTCAGGCAGCTCAGGAGAACCACAGGATGTTGTGAGGTCATGCAGGGAGAAAATTAGAAGAGCCAAGGCTCAACTAGAACTTGAGCTGGCCACTACTGTAAAAGACAATAAAAAAAAAAATCTACAAATATATTAGCAACAAAAGGAGGGCTAAAGGGAATCTTCACCATCTAGTGGATGAAGGAGGAAACTTAGTGACCAAGGATGAGGAAAAGACTGAAGTACTTAATGCCTTCTTTGCCTCAGTCTTAAATAGTAAAACCAGCTTTTCTTTGGGCACCCAGGTCTCTGAGCTGGAAGATGGGGACAGGAGACAGAATGAGGCCCCGTTAGCCCAAGGGGAAATGGTGTGTGGCCTGCTGCTCCATCTTGATGCACACAAGTTGATAGGGCTGGTTGGGATCAACCTGAGGGTGCTGAGGGATCTGGCAAAAGTGCTTATCAAGCCACTCTCCATCATCTACCAGCAGTCCTGGCTCACTGGGGAGGTCCCAGAGGACTGGAGGATGGCAAGTATGATCCCCATCTACAAGAAGGGCCAGAAGGAGGATCCTGGGAACTACAGGCCTGTCAGCCTGACCTTGATGCTGGGGAGAGTTATGGAGCAGATTATCCTGAGGCACATACAGTGATAACCAAGGGTTCAGCTCTTTCATCATGGCTTTGAGGGGCAGGTCCTGCTTGACTAGCCTGATCTCATCTATGACAATATGACCAGCTTAGTGGATGAGGGAAGGGCTGTGGATATTGTCTGCCTGGACTTTAGTAAAGCCTTCAATCATGTTTTCCACAGTATATTGCTGGAGAAAACCAGTTGCCTATGGCTTGGACATGCACTCTTCATTGAGTGGAAAACTGGCTAGTCAGTCCCAGCGAGTGGTGGGGAATGGAGTTAAGTCCAGTTGACAGCAGGTTACCAGCAGTGTTCCCTCCAGTGTTCACACTGGAGCATGTCCAGAGATGGGCAATGAAGCTGGTGGAGAGTCTTGAGAACAAGTCCGATGAGTGGCTGAAGAAAGCTGGAGATGATTAGCCTGGAGAAGAGGAGGCTGAGAGGAGACATGATCGCTCTCTACAACTGTCTGACAGAAGGTTGTAGCAAAGCGAGGGTGGGTTTCTTCTCCCAAGCTATAAGTGACAGGACAAGAGGGAACAGCATCAAGTTGCACCAGGGAAGGTTTAGATTGGACATTAGGAAAAAACTTCATCACTGAAAGGGTTGGTAGACACAGGAAGAAGCTGCCCAGGCAGGAGCTGATGAGGTACTTAGTGTTCGTGGGCTTGGCCATGTCAGGTTAATGGTTGAACTTGGTCTTAAAGGTCTTTTCCAACCAAAATTATTTTATAATTCTTAATGTCTTTTTAAGTTTTTCTTAACTTTGCAAATTCCTGTAATCTCAGACTTGCAACGTGGTTTTCCCCCTTTCAGTCATTCAGCAAAAAAATCAGTTATTTTTAAAGGTCTTTTTGAGTAACCTTATTGATGTGGTATAACATTTTGTTGTCACAAGAAGTAAAAATCCTTGTGATTATGGACCACGTGAAACGTTTCATGTTTGTCTGTAAAGGCCACATCCTGGCTGAGAACCTCTCTGCTAACTCCTGTCAAATACTTGATTGATGAAGGAACGTTTCCAATGCCTGAAAATGTAAGATGCAGTTTCTGTGAGTACAGTAACTGTCCATATAGACATTTTATCTTTAAAGCTGTTTGCGTTCTTGTGCAGTAGCTCTTGTTTTATACAGATAGATACGTAATGCAATTCTGTCATTCAGAGTTACGGGCTTACACTATTTGCTTTTGGACAGGTCAAGGGAACAACTGAAGTATTTTGGGTATAACAAGACAGCCTTCCAAAGGCCTCTGGAAAGATTGCAGGTGTACTTCTTGCTGTTGTTGCCTTTGGATCTAAAAAGGAAAATCGTTAATGGCTCTTTTTTTTTGAGTAAAGGTGATCACAGTGACACTGCAGATGGATAGATGTCACCTGTTTTGCAGCAGTTTAAACTCCATGATCTTAAAGGTCTTTTCCAACTGTAATGATCTATGAAAAATCCCGACCAGGTTTCAAACAGTGCTCAGCATGATCACCAGCCATCTAACAAGGAAGAGGAATAGTCTACCAAGACCCGCCTCTAAAAGCATCAAGGTCCAAGAGTTCTCTTTCTACAATTACCTGGATCTGAACAGTCCCAGTGCCTCAGTTTCTCTGTCGATAAAAAGGGAGCAATGTTACTTTCTTGTCTGCTAACACTGGAATGCTGCCAGGCTCCACTCATTATTATTCTAAGATGCTTCCTGGGGCTCTGGGAGGAAAATACTTCAGTAAAGTACATAAATAGTGCAAAAAAGTAATTTAGCTATTCCAAGTGCATTAGTTTCCTTGTTTGGGTTACGGAATGAATGCCATCAACTATAAACACCACGTGCCTCTTTGTAGTGAGGATTTTTTTAGAAACAAGTCATCTGTTTTCAAGTGGAAAAAAAATATATTTGTGATTTAAACCCTAATCAATTAATTTAGTGTTTCTTCTACTTGTAGTGATGACTTTCCTACCTGAGCCACTACAACCTGAGCTCCTGTACTTATCAACTACGGTGGCTTTGTAAAGTCTGGTGGGATTTTCCTCATGTATTGAGAATTTTGTTTAAAAAAAAAGTGTCATTTTTGAGTCCAATATATAACAAACTGAACACTGTTGAAGCCTTCTGTTACTTGTGAAGAATTGACTTTGTAATAAAGAAGAACTAATAAATCCAGATTTTATAAACATTTCATTTACCGCTCACGCTCTTTTAAGGTGTGTATTCTGATAAGCCTTCTATTAATTAGTAAGATTCATATTTTCTGTCTCTTGTGTCCAGGGGGCAACCCTGGGCTGACAGCACCAACCGTCTCTGGGTCCTTGGTCACATGGGTGAGCTGCAGCACTGCAGGCCACTGCCCTACACGCAGCTTGGCTTGGTAGGTACGTACATCTAGGGCTTGTCAGAAGGGTCCTTCTCCACAAACACTTTAGGCTTGTCCCCCTTGGTTATTACTACCAGCAGCCCAATTTTTTTGTCTGGGAACCTTTTTTTCCACCTCTCTGACTCTTATCCATCAACTTGAGAGTGAGGTGCAGCTTTATGCAGCTTGGAAGATCCTCCTTGGGAGGTGTTAATATTTGGGCAGGCACGGAAGTCCCCACACACTGGTGGGTTGGGAGGTGTCTGAGGGTGGCTGCAGCACCCCTGGGGAGGTGCCCTTATGCAGCACCTATTGGTGTGGTCAGGGGCAGAGCAAGGCTGCTCCACGACACTTCCCTGCGGATGCTAGTGGCAGATGGTCAGACAGTTCTTGCTGACAGGTGGCCAACAGTGCTTTACAATTTGGGCTGGAGAAACCAGCGGTGTAATTTTTTTTAGAAGGGGTTAAATTTTGGGTCTGTTTCTACACCTTCTACTGCAAGCATTCATTCTCCTTATTTCTTGAAGAGAAGGGACCATCATGTTGATTATCAAGCTGTGAACCGTCTTGCTCCAGTATCTTGCTTGCAGCAGTGCAGTAGCCAATGTTTGAGAAGAGCATCATCCAGATAGTTTCTTAATATCTGTAGTGGTTTTGTCTGGGCCAGGATTTTGGTAGTGGGGGGGAGCTACAAGGGTGGCTTCTTTAAACCAAGATCTGCCAGAAGCTTCCCCTGTAGCTGACGGGGCTAATACCAGTCAAGTCATAAGCTGGGCCCTGCAGCTGACCCAGGCCTGGCCAATTGGTGACTGAGGTAATGCCCCTGTGCATAATGGATTTGATAAGGGGAAGAAGTTGCTGTGCAGTTGCTAAATGGCAGCAGCAACAGGGAGTCACCATGTGAGAACATCTCCGGAGACACCAAAGGCAGTGGAGGATGGAGAGGAGGGTGCTTAGGCCCTGAAAGAAACACTCCCCTGTGACCTGTGGTGAGAGCCATGGTGAGGCAGCTGTACCCCTGCAGTCCATGGAGACCATCGGGGAGTAGAGACCCACTCACAGCCCATGGAGGATCCCACGCCAGAGCAGGTGGATGCCTGCAGGAGGCTGTGACTCTGTGGAAAGCTCACCCTGGAGCGAGTTCCTGGCAGGACCTGGGAGCCCACGGGAATAGAGGAGCCCACGCCAGAGCAGGTTTGCTGGCAGGACTTGTGATCCTGTGAGGGACTCAGGCTGGAGCAGTCTGTTCTGAAGGACTGGTGGGTGACCCATGTTGGGGCAGGGCGTGAGGAGCTGCCCCCATGGGAGGCCCCATGCCGGAGCAGTTTGTGAGGAGCTGCAGCCCGTGGGAAGGACCCACGCTGGAGAAGTTCATGAGGGACTGTCTCCTGTGGGAGGGACCCCACAGCGTAGCAGTGGGAAGTGTGAGGAGGCCTCCTCCTGAGAAGCAGCAGCGGCAAAGTCCATCTGTAATGAACTGACCGCAACCCCCATTCCTCATCCCCTGCGCCGCTGGTGGGGAAGGAAAGGGAGTCCTGGAGGAGGGAGGAGTAGGGGGAGATGTTCTAAGATTTGATTTCTTATCTCCCTGTTCTTATTTATTAATAAATCAAACCTTTTTCTCCCCAAGATGAGTCTGTTTTGCGTGTGATGCTAATTTCTGAGTGATATCCCTGTCCTTATCTTGACACACACATCTCGTATTTCTCTCTCCCCTGTCCAGTTTAGGAAGGGGAGTGATACTACACCTTGGTGTGGGCATCTGGCACCCAGCCGGGGCTAAACCAACATAATATCCTGTTACAGATTCTTACAGGTTTGTGGAGAAGGAGGCTATATCCTCACCAAAATATGGGATCCTTCTCCAGGCTGTGATTAGGATCCTTTATTTCTTTTTCCTTAATATCCTGCAGCAGTGAGCCATCAGGGTCTAATTAGAAATTTTGCTCAAAAAAAAAAAAAAAAGTCCTTTTGCGTGCTTTGCTGCCTCTTCCAAAATACTTCCAAGAACAGGTGTGGCAAATCTGTCTTTGCAGTTTCGTTTGTCCAGCAGATGTTTCTCTCTTGCCCCCCTCATCTGTTTTTCTCTTGGAGATGAGCAATCCCCAACAGATCTGTCACTTGTCAGAGAAGAGCGCTGCTCCTCTTGGGATGCTTAATCCTCTTCTGCAGCCTCATTTTTTATGTAGGAGCACAGGTTTGCATGTCACAGCTTCCCCAAGACTCATGGGCTTAGAGTTTCTTGCTGCTTGGCTTTGGGCCTCAAGAGCTCTGGCAGATAGGACGTAGGGGGGTGTGGGGTCTGGGGCTGCATCCGTGCCCTTGCAGAACAGGAGATGTTTCTGACCCTCAGGCTGGGGCAGTGCCTGCGTCTGCCTTTCTGTCCACTGAGAAGGGAGACTTGCAGCAACAATCCCTTGTGCCAGAGTAGAAGAAGGATGGAGCAGATGGAGGATGTAGGCCACTTGCTCCCTCTCCAGCCTTCTGCATTCTCCACATATTTGTAAAACAACTTTTGTTTTAAACTGAATTGAATTCTAAGAGCTCCATTAAAATACACAAATGCTTCTCACTGACCTATTACTCTGCATTCATGTTGGTAAAATTTTGGATGAGTTTCTATAGTCCTCCCGCCAGTTCTTTGTCAGGGTGAAGGGTTTAGTTGGCTCTGTTAATCCGCTCTCTAGCTCAAATTGTTCATTTAAATCGTTACAAAAATCCACTCTTTTCCAAAGCGAATCCTATATTCCCAGATTCAAGTACCGCTGCCAGTGCAAAGACTTCAAATTCTTTGAGTGCAATCACACTGTGTCAGTCCAAAGCCAAATTGCAAACACTTATCCACAATTTCCCTTACTCAGCTTTAAGCTAATTTTTCCAGCAGGCAACAATAGCCATAAAAGTATAGGGAAAGATTATTGTAAGGGCTTAAGAAATGGTCAATCGATTCCTTCACGAGCTGTGGTGTAATTCTACCCCGACCTCGTCTTGCAAGAAGCAAAACCTTTGGTTCTGTTGCTTAACGCATTTTTACCACATGGTTCTTCAATGTCACAGTAATTAAGAGCAATCGAAGCCGCTGAAAGATGAAGCAGGGAACAAAAGATCAAGTGGTTGTTTAAGCTGAAGTTAACTGAACCAGGAAAAGTAAGTTCACTGGCATGAAGAAAAAAAGCTCTCTTTGTATCCTCCGCTCTTTAGCGAAGCTGAACAAACTTGTGTAACTTTTCCTAGCTACAGTGACGGATAATGTTCAGGTTCAGGGCGGCGAGGTTTTTGTTCATGCAAGCTTGTTAAGAGCATCTCTCACGTCAGGTGTTTCCTGTAGCTGAGGTATGGTGTGCCCAAGAACGCTTCCCTGTTGGTCAAGGTTCAGACATGCCACAAACAGCTAACAAAGTTAGCTGGGCTGAGAGGAGCAAAGTTTGTTGAAAACACGGGCACAGGACCAGTCTCCTCCAGTTGCAGTTAGTATCTCCGGAAAAGTAACATTTCAGAGGCCAATGGAGAGAGGAGCAATTACTGTCCAGCAAAATTACAATCTGAATGGGCTGCCATTTTCAGTGCTTTGCTAGGATGGTCCTGATTGCTATAGAAACTTCTGAGAGTGAGACAGAGAGGTTTTCCAGCACTGGAAATTGCGAATGGAGAAGGTTAGACTGGGTGCAAAGCCCATTCAGTCAGGCAGCTGCCAGTTGAGCCTCTTTGCCAAATAGATTGTAGGAAATGCTGATTAAAATGTCCACTGCACACACACCAGGCAAATTAAATTTCAGTCCCAGCCACCTGGGCAGTTTTGGTGGGAAGATGGCTCTGGCGGGTGGTGCACCTGGGATGGGATCGTGCTGCCACCGGCACTTCTCCCATGGGCGCCTGCCCCCTGCGCACACCTCCGGCAGTGATGGGGACACGGGGCAGATGAGGGTTGTGGGGAAAGGTGGTACCAAGTGGTCTAATGAAGGATGTCTGTGGGGAAAAATAAAAAGCCAGACTTAGTTCCAGGTAGGGAAGTGGTGTCCCTCCCCACCCCAGCTTTGCCATCTCTCCCAGGGCACAAGCTCAGTAGATGGGGGCTGCTGCCACATTCACCTCCTTCTGACCGGGCTGGCACCCCCATTCTGCCCCATTACCTGTGGCTATACGTATACAGGACTTGTCTCTGTGAATACATTGCCTGCCAGCCCCTTCCCCCCCAAACAGCTTGTGATTCAAAAGCTGAAACAGTCCCAGCAGGGTGGAACAGCTGGTGGTACAGCTGAAAGCCCACTGCAAACCAGGAGGCAGGACTAAGCCTGCAGCAGGTCTCAGTGCTCGGGGCTTCCCCCCCTCACATCTCCAGCAGACTAGGCCCCTGAAATCCCCTCTGCTGCCCATCGATCCTCAGCTTTGGTTGCAGACCCAGGTGCACCTACAACTCCCATAATATCTCTTCTTAAGAGGCTGCTCTTACTTCCTTTCCATATCTCCACTCCCCGGCCCTTTCATCTATGCCGGGAGACGGTTTAGTATCTATCTGTGTTACGACAGGCCTTGGAAAAACAGCTTGACACCCTTTTGGCGTGAGGCTGGCAGCTGTTATTCCAGTACCTTGGTCTCCACCAATCCCCTGAAGGACTGTTGGTATTATTAGGCTTTATCACCACCATTGTTTCATTTCCTTCTCTCTCCCATCTCTCCTCAGCCTCCTTTGATGTAACTCCAGCCAGTCAGCCAGAAGAGTCATAGGCAGGTAAGCTCAGACAGATGCAGTGCTGTGACATTACAGGGCCATTTCCCTTTTCCTCCTCCCCTCCTCTCTCATGCAGCCAGTGTGTCAGCACAGGCAGCAAAGCCTCAGGGCTGTGCCCCCTTACAACAGCTCCACTCAGGACATTTGCTTTTGAGACAAAACAATACAATTATTTTGCGAATCAGTGGGATTTTCTACCCACCTGTAGTGCAGTTTCCAAAGGCTGAAACAGTCCCAGCAGGGTGGAACCGACAAAAAATATTTGTATCCAAGTACAAAAAAAAATGTATGTCCTGTATTAATAAAAGCAATGAGCTTTTATTATTTTTTTTCTATTATTAATTTTTCTTTTTTTCAGGGGAAAAAAAAGAAGTTTATGCACTTCTAGCAGTAAATATAATTGGCATTTTGGTCTGATTGGGATTCTGTTCATCTACAATTTCTTAATGCACGTTTCTTTAAAAGTCAGGCTGACTTCACTCTCTGTTCTAAGAGGCACCTGAAGGCTCAAGTGCTCAAGCATCAAGACACCTGCTCAAGCCAATGTCTGTCATTGTCTCCTTAGGCTTTTTTTTTTATGCATTGGGTATTTGTTTTACTAACAGCTAACACAGAACTGTTACAGGAGCATGCATCAATGTGTGTGTGTGTTTATATGTACTCAAGAACCTAAGAACAGCTTTTGCAGTCCTCCTGGCCTCTAACTGCTCCCATTGCCATGAGCTAAGGCTCAGTTAATGGACACCAATATGTCAATTCATGAACAGTTTAGGAAAGCAGTTACTGAAATAATGGAGAAATTATCTGAGTGTATCACAGCAAACCCTACTTGAGGACACCTCTGTCTGTCAAGGTTGACCCTAATAATTAACAGCCTTACCCAGTGTCCCAGAGGTACTTTATAAGGCACAAGGCTGAAGGGTAAATGGCTTCTGTGCATCAGATGTGCTCATTACACCAGTACATCTATAATAGCTTTGCTGAAGCCACAGCAGCTTGTTAACTGATTGTTCTAATTTTATAGTCTTTCCAGGGGTCTCCTGTACCATTACAAAGCTGTGCCCTTGTCCTTGCCAGATTGCCTTTTCCTGTTCAGCCTAAGAACTAGTGTCCCTTTGTGGAATGGGGACCTGCCTGCCACCCCTTTGCTTGCCCTTGGCCAGCTGCACAGTGCTTGCTTGGGCACTCTCCATTCCTCTTCCCTCAGCCCCTCTACTCCACCTCAGCTCTTCTGTAAAACTCAAAAGCTCAATAGCCATCCACCTCCCGTTGCCTGCCACCCTCAGCCACCGAAGTATAGCATCCAGGTAGCCCTGTAGTTCTCTTCTGTTTGGTCCAAGGTTCATTTAACCAAGTTTTCCAAAATGAGAAGCCACTGATGTATCAAAGGCTGAGTGGTGTGGAAAAGGAACAAGGTTTGCAAGGACAGCATGACCAACTAGTAAACCACCTGCTTCTCTGAACAACTGCTACAACTAGAAAGAAAACAGAAAAACTTTCTGCGCTGAGAACACCCTGGCCAGCTCATTTGAAGCTGAAGCCATTGAACTATTAATACCACCTGCTTCTTCCTATGTCCCAAGAGAGAAATGAGCTGCAAAAGCCTCAGCCCTTGGGTGGAAATCCTTCCATGTACTTGGGTACCTGGCTAGAGTGGAAGGTTGGCCCCCATAAAGGAGCAATTGGGCTTTCGCACTTTGTGTTTTTTTAATCAGGAAGATGATTGAATTGTTGCTGTGTGTATAACAGGGTAAGCAGAGGCTAAAAGCAGGGGGAAGTGAGTTTCAGCACAGCTTCTCTTTTCTTGGCTATAAACAGACCCAGGCTCCCATCCTCCCATTTCCTTCACTCCCCTGGTCATGCAAGGGGGATGCATAAAGCCCTGTTTCGCTACGGCTCTTGGGGAGATTTTACCGTTTCACTCGGTCAGAGATTCTCCTGATGGAGTGGCTAGACACACCATCAGCATGTGTGGCTCTCTCTCTCCCAACTTTAGTGCTTTTACCAGCAGAGGCAACAGTCAAGTTCAATGCTGCATTTTAAGTGACTTGAGGCGTCACCCTTTGCATAATCTAGGCAAAAGGGAGAATCCGGGCTAAGGCAGGATAAGCAGTAAATTAGCATGAAAAGCTGATTCTAAGGAGAGAAAGCTAGTCCCTAATCCAGTTTTGTAGGAATACCTTTGTGCTTGGGCACATCATACGCCATCATCTAGCTCCACCGTGTGTTGAGAGCTCTCACCACAGGGGAGAGAAGGGCTTTTTTCCCTCACCCTTTCCCACACCAAGAATCAAGCACTAGCGATGCTCTCTTTTCACCTGGGTGTCCCAATAGCAACAAGCAGGCAATTTCATGCAAATCACGCTGAGGTCTGGGGTGGTTTTTTTTAGTGCAGTTCGGGAGCATTTTCAATTGAAATGCATTCTGTGTCCTCCTTCGCTCGTCTTCTCCCGACTGTGCACACACTGTCTTCTCTGATGGTAAAAATAAATAGCAAACTGGGGGTATAAAATCCTAGCTTTGTAACGATCTAGTGGGATAAATGTCCCCCAGCTCGGATAACGGAAGGAGACAGGTGGAGTGCCCAGGACTCCCGCAAGGCTCGCATCTCCTGGGGCTCGGAGACACATTCCCTCCCCTGCCTCAGCACTCAGTCGTTTCCCCCGACGGTAGAACGGACTGCGTGCCCCACCACGGCGCGCCTCGGGCTCTCTCCTGCCTGCATTTAAGAATTTATTTCGTATTTTAAAGCCGTTTTGGAAAACTTGTCGGGGGGAAAAAAACAAAACAAAACAAAACAAAACAAAACAAAACAAAACAAAACAAAACAAAACAAAACAAAACAAAACAAAACAAAACAAAACAAAACAAAACAACAAAAACCCTAAACCTAAACCCAAGAAGCCCCGACGGCGCGGCGCGATGCCCCGAGCTGCGAGGGGTCCCTGGGAGGCTGCCTGCAGAGGAAGGCGAAGCCCACAAGATGGCGGGGCCGCACCGCGCTGGCGGCGCCCAGGCTGCAAAGGCAGCCCTCAAAAGTGAGGGGCTGCGATAAGCACAGGCTTTCACCTCGCCGTCAGGCTGACGGCAGCGTGGATAAATATGCCGTGCTGGCTTGGGCAGAGAGCCCTTTCAGAAAGTGATGAAAAAAAAGTAATGAAAACTCCAAGTCCCCACGCTCCTGTGTAACGCGCGAGGTGCCTCCGCGGTGCCCTTTGGCAGTGGCTGGAGGCAGAGGCCGTGTGTGTGGCACTCTGGGGACACCCCCTGCATCGAGCGAAAAAGTGGGGCCGAGGGGTCACATAGGGCTGTGGCCAGGCAATTGAGTAGGGCAGCACGGGGCAGGTGGGCAACAGAGCCCTGTGCGGGACTGGGATGACTTTACCTTCACCGTGACATTAACGAGTCATGTTTTCAGTACAGAAGCAGTCAGTTATTACTTGGGTTTAGTTTTGTTAAGCAACAGATTCCTTAGAAGTGGGGCTGCAATACAATCCTATCCCAGCCTTCCCCTCACAGCTTCTGCCTTGCAATGGCTCAAGCAAAACCCTCCCAGCTGTACCACCACACAGGGTCCTTGGGTGCAGAGCACGACGCGTGCATCCTCCTGACCAAAGAAACGGGTAGGCCCCCTGTGTTGGATTTCTGTGTAGCCATTGCTTTTGGGGTGTTTTTTTTTTTGGTAATGTGGACAGGGCTGCAGTGCTGGCCCCTGCAAGCAATTTGCAAAGCTTCCCTTCGCTCTTGAGCTGGATCCACTTCCAGCTGGGTCAGACCAACCTGGTGCTTCTGCCATCGCTATTTAAGAAGGGAAATCTGCAGCAGGAGGAGATGGAAAGAGTGAGACGAGATGGAGATGACCTTGTGGGCCTTGCAGTCAGCAAGAGAGGAGGGGAGGACTTGTGCTGGACCAGAGAACGCCTGCAGCCCATAGCAAGATGGCAGCTATCCCCCTGCAACACATTACGAGGAATAGTGGAACTGAATCTTGCCAGCAGCTCCAGGAGGACCCCATGCCAGAGGGTAATGGCACCTAGAGCAACCAGAGACTGTGTGGGGAGGCTGCTGTGAAGCAGGCTGGGCTAGGCTGAGGGCTGGCTGTAGAGGAGACCTACATGGGAGCAGTTGGTGAGGAGCTGCAGCCCTTGGGATGGACCCACAGCTGAGAGGTTTATGCAGGACCATCTGATGTGTGAGGGACCCCAGACTGGAGCAGAGAAGACCAATGAGGAGTCCTCCTGCCCTGAAACGAGACAAGCAGTAGGAGTCATTGGAACAGGACTGACCACAACCCCCATTCCCTGTGCTGCTCAAGAGGAAGAAGGTAAAGGTACTGGGATCAGGTGTCTGAGTGCAGGAAGAGGGTAGGGGTGGGGGGCAGGTGGTCTTAAAAGACTGGTCATACTCTTCATCATCATCTCATATTGTTTTGATTTGTTTATTATGCTTTTGATTAGTGGCAGATGAAATTGATTCTGTTTTCTTCCCCAAGTCAAGTAGTCCTGCCTGCTTTCTCCAGGACTGTAATAGGAGAGTGGGTCCTCCCTGTCTTTTTGGGGATCTATCTCCACAAGTCCCTCAGTTACTTTTCTCTAACCCATCCTATCATGGGGAGTAGGGGGAAAGTGAGCATTGGCTGCGTCATCCCTGTGCCCAGCTGGGCCTAAAACCATGACGCCCTTGGAAGTGTTTAGAAAGCCCTGCGCTTTTGCATGGCTACTTTGTGGCTTCTCAGGCAGGCACCTACATGCCTGGATCACTGTCTCCAGCCTAGCCTTTTTAGCATGTGTTGGCACTACGTTGGCTTAGTGATGGAAGGCCATCTCTACCCTGGGGGAGAGAAGCTCTTGCAGGAGGTCATTGCTGCCCCTGCACGTGGGGACTTTTTGGCAAGGGGAGCTGGTGAATAGTGCTATCCACACCTGTGATTTTATTTAATTCTGGGATGCTCATTACACTTACAAGAAAGGGAGAATTATCCAGCTTCAGGTGCCGCTGTGAATTCCCAGCTGTGGACTTCAAGGGCAGCTGAAATGACAAATTGCTGTCTGTGTCTCAGTGAAGAAATCTCCTTAGTGTGGTCTTCTTCATCTCCTTGGATCCTTATATTGTTACAAAAAAAACCACATCACACCACCTGGAACGGCTTTGGAGTTGATACAGCCTCATTTCTTCCCCAGTAGTACAAGCCAGTGCTCTTCCAGCTAGAAAGAGCTTGGCTTTTGAACAAGCCTGAAACGCCAATGCTCTGAGGTCTGGACAAGATGTAACAAGTCAAAGAACTTTGATGGAGTTGGCTTTTCTGGAGAATTAGCTGGATTGCCAGGGTAACCAAATCACAAAAGGACACAGGGGACAACACATGGAAGGATACAAACCTTTGCTGAAAAGTTCCACGGGCATGAAAAAATTAAATGAAACTGGATGTCCTAGAAAACAGTTTTCACTTTCATCATGTCTCTTGGCTGGATTCCACAACATTGCAGAAACATTTCTACAAGAATTGATTAGTTCTCACATTCTGGGCTCTGGAGAGCTTCCTATGCCTCTCAGAATAGGTAGGCCTTTCCGAGTACAGGCTTAGAGGTGAGATCTAAGCCAGCTGGGCAAAACCACCATCCTTCAATTATACATCACTATGCATATAACTGAATCCTGTGGTCAGCAAGCTGACAGGAAAGAGACTAAAAGGACTAGCCACTTATTTTACCCACACGTAGCAGCAGGATATACCTATAACCTTGGCGGAGGACATGGGCAGGGGGGGTGGGGGGCAGGGTGTGTGTGTAAAAGGTTGAGGTTCAGGACTCTCAGTGTTTGGAGCTCTCAGTTCAAACCCCTGCCTCTAACTTCCCATGTTCCAGAGTGTCCACGCACCAGGTTAATGGCTTGTGGGTATTGATGACAACCAGATGACAACTCGATGACAATTCCACCCCTTCATTTTCTTTGTTTCGGCTCTGACTTTGTACAAAATTACCCTTGGGAGCAAGGAGAAGCACATAGACTGGACTTAGGGCTCGAGAGAACAAAACTCAAGCGGATGGGGAAGAAACAGGAAAATATTGTGACCCCAAAAAAAAGCAACAGGGAATGAGAAATTCTCGACTTCTACCACCAGCTGGTCTTCCGAGAGATAAGCCTTGGTTTTAAAACGAGATTAGAGCACTTTTCTCTATACAGATTGCAGGTATTTTGCCAAGATACCTTAGTCCGTTCTTGTCAATAGCTACAGCATCTGCAAAATTATACTTCTGGATAAAAGGCACTTTATCAAAAAGTTCCTGACAAGCTCTTATCTACTTAGCACGTCACTCACATACCCGTCCTATATGAAATCTGCACAAGACAGTGTTCATTTTGTCAAATTATGAGGAACAAACGATGCTAGGTTGAGTAAGATGCAGCCTCTGAGATCTACTGCACCACAAGGTGATCGACGCAGCACAGTGCACTGAGCCTGGTGGCAAAAGCAACACAAGGAAACGGATATTAGGGAAACTAGGAAGCATAGAGAACAGGCCAGTCCAAAGCTCAAGAAGATGATGTAACAGCAAACAAAAAGGAAACTAATTGTCCAAGCTACCACATGAGCCACTGAGCATCACAAATTTTTACTTACAGAATGATCAGGGTTGGAAGGGACCTCTAGAGATCATCCAGTCCAACCCCCAGATAAAGCAGGCCCACCTACATCAGCTCACACAGGAACATATCTAGGTGGGCTTTAAAAACCTCCAGGGGAAGGAGATTCCACACCCTCCCTGGGCAGCCTGGGCCAGGGCTCCCACACCCTCACAGGAAAGATTTTCCTCAAGTTGAAGTGGAACTTGTTGTGTTCCAGCTTTTGTCCATTACCCCTTGTCCTGTCGCTTGAGTCAACAGAAAAAAGTGTTGCCTCATCCTCTTGACAAACATCTTTTAAATACTTGTGTTAATGAGATCACCCCTCAGTCGCCTCTTCTCTAGGCTAAACAGCCGCAGGTCTCACAGCCTTTCCTCATAAGAAAGATGCTCCAGACCCCTGGTCATCTTGGTGGCCCCGCACTGGACTCTCTCCTAAGATGAAAGACACAGACACCAACTTGTATGGAGGGCTTGTGAACTGGAAAAAGATCCGTTTTGTGACGGATGTTGAGAATATACTAGTAAAGCCCCGAGCGGGTGAGTGATACTGTCCTTGCAGAAACAGAGGGTGCATCAGTGTGTCCGTGATGGGGCTGGTGTTTTGATTCTTCCCTCCCCCTTTCTGCTAAGTGCTGTTTTTCCTAGTCTCTCGGAGGTTAAGGACAGGTGGGAACCATTAGATCTTCGTAGCTCCTTTGGGAACTGTAAGTAAGTCAGACCTCTTGCATCTCACAGCCCTTCAAACCCCACCTGCTTACCTTGCGTGAGACTTGACTACAGTGTCACTCATGCTTTTAGCTGCAGTTAGAGCACATCCATCAGAGACGTGGCCGTCTTGGCTCAGACACATCTGGAAAACACGCCAGTCGCCCTGACAGCTTGTTACAATGATTAATCACCTTCATTCCAATAAATTTGTGCCCAGTTTTTCATATGAATTTATCTGGTTTCGGCTTGCTGCTACACATTCCCATAATTTACTAGATGAAAGAGCCTTTCAGTACCTGATATTTTTCTCCCAAGGAAGTTCCTTCACCATCATAATCAATTCTCTGCTCAGTCTTTTTTGATAAGCTAGAGAGAGCGAGTGCTTCTCATCTCCCATTGCAAAGCATTTTCTTCAGGCTCGGAATCATTTTGTGTGGCTCTAATGTTCCACCACCCATTTTTCAACATCATTTTAAACCACGTAAGCCATCCCGGTGCCAGTCTCATGAATACAGTACGTGCTCATATCCACTTGCTTNTCAGGCTCGGAATCATTTTGTGTGGCTCTAATGTTCCACCACCCATTTTTCAACATCATTTTAAACCACGTAAGCCATCCCGGTGCCAGTCTCATGAATACAGTACGTGCTCGTATCCACTTGCTTGTCCCTTAGGGCTCTTAAAAAAATATATATATATCTCTTCAGAGTCTTTGGCAGGTACAAGCTGGCTTCCTTCTGCCTGGCATTTGGAGCAACCAAAAACCAGCTGTCAGTCATCTTCACTGGTGCTGCCATCTCAGCAGGTAAAGAGAAAGCATGACAAGGCTGCCTGCCTGCTCGTTCACCGTGATGTGGTTCAACACTGAGAGTCAGGCTGCCCCTGTGTGGGATACTGCGCTGAGCACAGGTGGCCTCAGGCACACCCAGACCACCTCCATGAGAAGAAACTAGCCAACGGACACAGAGCAGCTGTCTTGGCCTGTAAAACCTTCTCACCCATCAAAGTGGAGTGGCTACAGCCAGTCCTTTACATCTGTGTCTGGGAACTGTTTGGCAAAGTGCTAGCAGCCAGGACCAACACTGTGCCACAGACCATTTTGCAGTCTCACTGTGGACCCAGCTGAGCTCCAGTACCTGCAAGCTCTGCCCACTGCCACCCCCCTTTACCAAGGGAGATAAACATCTTAACCCAGAACAAATCTCCAAGGAGGGAGGAGAATGAAGCGTCTCCCTCGCTTTCTCTTTCCAAACTCTCTTCCCTGACAGGTCAGCAAGGCTTCAGATCACAGAGGCAGCCACACGCTGGGGCATCTTTTTCCTGCCCAGTGGCAGTCTAAGGGTTCGCACTGACAGTGGACAGGCAAGATTTCCATTGCATGTGAACCTCTGGCAGGCACACCAGGCCTCTCAGCGCAGCCTGATGTGCCTCAGCAAGAGAAAGGACACAGGAAGAAAAGGCACTTTTGCATAAGCTCAGAGAGGAGGGCTTGCATCTGAGAGCTTGCATCACCATGCAGCTGAAGCCAAACCCAGGTTGAGAACCTCACCCAGGCCAATGCTTTAGCCTTAGAAGGGTCCCTGGGCTGCCCACCCTGCATCAAACGTTCACCCAGCATCAGCACCGCAAAGCTTTCACATGGCAAGCTTGTCCTGCTGTCGCTTGTCAAAACAGGAGCCACTCCGGTATCCAACAAGGCTGGTGGCACTTCACACCTGTTATAAGCAGATGAGGCATCAAGGCTGAGCTTAAATACCACGTTTTCTGCAGTTCCAGGGTTATCAGATCAGGAGTTTGAGGGAAGAATGATTTTGGGAAAAGATAATTTCCCCCCAAGTCAACAGAAGGGACCACAAATATCTGATATATAATATTTTATTAGGTTTTGACTAGAAAAATAGGAACTTTTCTTTTTTCCCCCCACAGAATTTCCCCCATTCTTACATTCTGTCAGTGGCAGAAAATGCTGAATCACAAACCTGGAGCTTTAAAAAAAAAAAAAAAAAAAGTATTTCATATGCAGAAGAAACGTATCTTACATCATTTCATGCTTCCTGCTCTGCTCTCTGGTGCCACGTTCCTCATTTTCAGGCTGTTTTAAAGGTCAGCTTCGCAGAACAAATCCTGACCTCAGACATGGGAAAAATGCTGCCTCATCACTCCAGGATCTTTTCTCACATGATTAGTCCCAACATTCCTGCAAGCAGAACAGTCCCCAGCACCATTGCAGCAACCAAAAATAAAATAATAGAAAAAAATAACACCCAGAAAAAGGCAGCAAGGTATTTTTTTCTTTCCATTCCCCAAGTTAATACTCACCACTCATTCCACAGGCTGGGGGGCTACTGCAGCAGTGTTATGCTATTGCCATCTACGGGCAAGTAATAGCCTTACCAGTCATACGTTAAACAAGTTAAAGTTGGAATACATGCCTGAACTGACAGCTGCTCTCAGGAAAGTTTTTAAAGGATTTTTTTTCCAAGAGGATTTTATTTAACATTTTCCAGCGGCTATGATACAGCATCTGGAGAAAAGTTAACCAAAGATGGCAACTACTTCTCAATGGTATTTGCTTTAATCCTTCTTATGTGCTCATTCAACGGTCTTCATCTCGCCTGAAGAATTTTATTTTGATGCTAGAGGTTGAGAGGTCACGTTAAGGTGTTGATCCAGAAGCAGCAGATACACACCCTGCTTATTTCGAACAAAAGATCTAAACTTGTTTGAAATTACTGCCTTCGGTTATCAAACGTTTAACGAACGACAGAAGGCACAACAGTGATGAATAAGCTTCAGTGCTACAGGAAAGATGAAGATTAATTCACTTGCTTAATAACTCTTCTGAAAACGTTAAGATTTCAACCTTAATAAAAGAACCGGTCAATTAGTCTGCTGGTTATAAATGACAAACATACACCGACAATATAGTTTGATTGAAGTATAGGAGTTACAAAGTTGGAAACTCTTTTTGGCTTGCTTGTGCCTCCGAGAAAGAATCTGGCTCTCTTTCAGTAACTTCATGGATCGTGTTCACGTGAAAAAGTTTCTGCTGGTATCTGCAAGAAACACAAAGCAAGCTGAACTCCCACTTACTGGGAGACTCTACAGGTGACATTTAAAAGAAAGCACAGCACCACGGGGAGATGAAAAATGGGCTTTATGTTAAATTATAACTAGGCAGACGGTTACGCTGCCTTCAGGTTGACGATAAAGGTATAAAGACTGCCTGCCGTGCCTACAGAGCTCATTGCCAGGTGGCACGAACCATGCGTGGTTCCCTTGTCAGGCTCGGCCTTCTCTTGCTGGTCCAGCGGGAGGACAACGCCCAGCCCCAAAAGCACAGATTGCCCCCTTGATTGTCACTCAGCAATCAAACAAGTGGCCAAGGCACTGGACCCATCTCAGCCTCTTGCCTGGGGAAGGGCACTGTGAGACTGAGCCTTGCAGAAGCCATAGGAAAAGAACCAAAGCACAAAACCCCTCCTCTAACCAAGTTGGAACAAAAGTGTTTGGATAGGATTTCTGCAAGAAAGAGCCAGAGGTGTTTGTGAATAAGCACAAGAATAGGCACTTCCAGTGACTGCAGAACTATAAACAAAAGCACTTTTGTGCACTCCCGGATTACTTGCTCTTATTTTCTCTCCCAGTCACATGCTGATGTAGGTCTGTGTCTCTTTGAAAACATGATTCATTAAGACGCCTTAAATGGCAACTGCATATTGTATTACTAATACTGACTTTGTTTTAACTTTCCTATTACTTAGTATAATTTATTTCATAACTGTATCTCTTATGTGACCAAATCCCCACTGAATCCTTTAAAGTTTTTGTTGCTACGTGCGCTATATTTCCAAAGAGTTTCAGATTTATGGGCTTCCCCCCCCTCCTTCCTGCCATTGTTTCAGGGACATCCCCTTCTTTTCAGTAGATTGAAACATCCAGTAATCTGAAACACATTTGGTGACCCTATAGCATTAAATCATGCTTCGTGGTGCTTTATTCCTGCTCCAAAAGACTTTATGCATTAGCGGGTACATAAAATTGCACCAGAGACTGAATACATATTGAAAAGTAATAAATGATTCCATAGGGTCTTAATTTTTCAAAGCAGTGCACCACTGTTTTAAAGCAAGAGTGTTTAATTTTCCAATTAGGAAGATTTTTAAATAGCCCTTTTAACCCGCAGATACAGGAACACTCTCACCTCAGATGTTCTCCTCAGCTGAGAGATTTGGGTGCACCAACAATTTTCACAGTCAAGTGGTGTCCTCGGTTAGCTAGCTAGCAAGGGTACAATTAGCCAAGGCAGTTAATGCCTTCCTTTTATTCAAAAAAGCTTGTGTCATCATTATTACTGCAAAGACACAGGTCACAAAGCCTCTGTGAGCAAACTGAATAGCATACGTTCCTCTTTAAGCTTCACGTACTTGAACATCTGTCAGACCTCAGCTACAGTTCCTCCTTAGTTTTCCCTGCTTAGTTCCAAGGGGTGGGGGGAACAAAAAAAAATCCATTTTAGTAAAACAAGGCTTATAATACCTCTGCCTAGATGTATTTTAAGCGTAATGTGCCTATTATAAAGAGTTGCTGCTGTTTTTAGAAAGGCCGGGCTCTTGAGCAGATCACTTATCAGCGTGTATTCGGTTACGTATGACCACTTAAATGGTACACACACCTCCCACACCCCACCCCCCAAAAAATCAGGTCTCACTGTCACTGCCGTTGGCTCTCCAAAGCACTGAAGGACTTAAAACGCAAACCTTTGACACAATGGCTTTCTAGGCTGAAGGAAATTATTTGCAAGGCAAGTAAGACTGCGTGTGAATGGAAGAATTAAACTTTTCAGACTCCAGGAGTTTGCAGGGCCAGTTAGGTCTAACTGCAGGCCCCCGAGTACATTTAAGCAACACTCAGGAGCTGCAAGGAATGTAAGGCCTTTAATACTAGAGGTGGGACCAGGGCAGAACCGAGGCATTAAAGTTCAGAACTGCCCTCCCAAAGCCCCTGCTCAATCAATGCCTAATCCTGGAGGCTCTAGAATGCTATTTTTAGGATGTCAGCATCCCAAGATAGAGGACGTTCTGCCTTTCGCATACCCAGAACCATCTGATGTTGGGTGACTCCGTGCCTCTCATTACCCTGAGTCCGGTGCTGGAATTTGGAGCTCAGACACGTTTCCATGCAAGATGAGCCCCTTGACCCTGGCTGTGCAGCCTGCTCAGAACATATCCAACACATACCAGTGGGCTCCAGCTCCCTACCACACACCGCTGTGATCGCGCTTCCAAGATGGGACAGCAAGTAGGAGGTGCCCGTCGCTATTCCAATGGCGTGTCTCAGGCACTTGGGAAATGTGACCCCCTTTCCATTCCTCTGACTTCATGCAGCTCCTGAGTCAGCAGCCGCCCAGTTCCTCCAGGGTGGGGGACAGAGAGAGAACCAGCTGCAAATGCTTATCATTGACTTCCCCGCCATGTGCTGAGCTGCTGACTGCTTTTGCTTAACACTTCACCGGCCCCTTTGAACCCTTTCTCCACTCCCCTGGGGGAACTTCCTTCCCCCTGGTGTGCCTTGCATTGCTTCCCATACCTGGAGACCCAAGGTCAACCTCTCCCCCTTCTGCCAGATGGGGTTCAGCTGCCTCCCTCTGCCCTTCCTGAGGAGTATCTCACCCGGGAAGTGGGCTATCCTGAACAAGTAACTATCAGGAGGTAGGCTAAGCCTCACACGCAGTCCCTTTTTCAACCAGCCTGTTGAACCCGTACTGCTGCCTGGGGCAGAGGGTGGGGATTCAGGATTTAGGGAGGCAATCAAGGAGAGGGGATGACCTAGCAATAATAACATTGCCTTAAGGAAAGGAGGGGAACAGCCTCGGATTTCAATACCCTTTTCAAAGTCTGCTCGATGTACTTTACATCAGAACACGAAGTTCTGGGAAAAGGCCCAGGAGCCACATCTCCAGCTCCTAAGCAAGTGCTCTCATCACTGGAGATATAGAATGACAGGGAGAGGGAGGTGCTTGGACTTCTTCCTCCAGAGGCCACGTACAGGAGAACATAATTATCTGAGGGAACTGAACTATGGTGTACGAAGGCACCTACTCTCAAAACGAGAGGCCAGGCTGCGAGCTTCAGCAGAGGGAAAACCTTTCCTGCAGACCTTGTCTTCACCCAGTCCCCGGTTAAAGCCTCTGCTATATAAGCACGCCTCACATTTGCAGGTAGAGGGAAGCACAACTGCAAGAGGTGCTTATTTTAGGGCTGCGGCAAGTGTCACTGCCTCGAAGCACAGATCGAGGCCGCATCTCTCTGCTTAGTGCCATGTAGACAGGCAGCCACCTCGGTGGAGGGGATGTTTTTTGTCCCGTAAAGACAACCAACAGTGCCACAGCTTCCAAGGTCTAGCTTTCGGGTCTCCCTATCTCTGCCCTACCTCTAGACACCTAGCACTCTGGATCCAGCTGCTGGACGCCTATCCAGCCCCTTTCCCTCGTGCCACACACAGACCTCTGCTGCCTCATGCAGGGCGCCAGTCCCATCCAGAAATGGGCTTCAAGCTTATCTTTGAGACAAGGGGAATGAGGAAAGCGAGAGACAGCTTTGCTGGGCCCTCGGTGCAGCTGTAGGTTCCGGCTGAAGGTAAGTTTTAGTGCGGGTGTCACAGTACCTTTAGGAAAGGCTTTTCTCCCAGCGCGGCTGCAGGCGGTCCCAGCGCCCTGCCCGCTACCTCCTCGCAGCACGAAGGGGCACAGGCAGCGTTTGCAGGGGCCGTGCCGGATCCCCTCCGCCCGCACCGCGCACCGGCGGCTGCCTGCCCGCCCTCCAGCCTCATGCCAGCCAGGGCCTGGGGCCCGGCGCTGACCCCGGGCCAGGCGGGCAGCCAGTCGCGCAGCGGGCCTGGCGCGGCGCCCAGAGAGCCCTCCGGCCCAACCCGCCGCCACCGCCAAGGCCATCACCCGCGGGGAGGGGGGGAAGGTCGGCGCCCACCCGCTCCGCGCCGGGACGCGGGACACGGACAGTCGCTGTTGTCGCCGCTGCTGCCGCTGTTACCGCCCCTCCCCCCGCCCGCGCCGCATTTTACTCGATTGTTTATTATTTTCCAAGGGGCGGCGGCGGGGTGGAGGCGCCGGCCAATGGGAAGCGCCGCTACGCTGACGGGCGACGGCCTCTGGCCAATGGGCGGCGAGGGCGTGTCCCGGCGGTCACGCGCGGCCCTAGAGCATGACATCATCTGTTTGCACGGCGCAGCCTAACTTGGCGCGGGGAGGGGCGGCGGCGAAAGGGGCGGGGCCGGGCCGGCGCCAGGGGGCGGAGCGACGGCGGGGGGCGGAGCGGCCGCCGGCAGAGAGCGCGGCTCGGCGGTGTGGAGGGGGGCGGCGGCTCCATGCGGGCGGCGCGCAGCTGGGGGGCGGTGGGCTCGTAGCGTGCAGCGCCTCGGAGTGGGGGAGGAGGGGGGCTGTCGCTGAGGCAAACTCCGCCACGGCTCCTCGGGCAGCGCCGCTGCCCCCCCGGGGCGTGGGCAACGGAAGGTGTTACGTGATAATAATGGAGTAATTAAGCGATAAGTGGGTATAATTAAGGCCGTCTGGGGTAACCGAGACGGGTTAAGCGACATGCCCGAGTTGCACAACGTTGAGTGGCGGGGCAGAACGCCGCTCGGACCAGCCCGAGGCAAGTGGGAGAGCTCTCTCTGTTGTTCACAGACGTAAGAGAGATCCGTGGAGGTGCCCTGATGGGGCAGGAGGCAAGGGGAGATGACTAAGTCTCTCCTTGAATCATTAACAGAAACTGCTGTTGCGAACATTAAATTATCATCTAAGGTGAATGTAAAGAAAGAAAAAAAAAAGAGGTGGAGTTTTTTCATGGATCTTAGCAATTTGACTCATTTCACCCGAATGATAGAAACTCAATATGTTGCATATACTTCCAAGTACTCAAATGCTGCGATGAAGCCTTTTGAGCAGCGTAATGCCACTTTGAAAAGGTTTTAAAATATGCAATTAGGGTGTTTTTTTACTGCTTTCTCCCTGGCCCTGAAAATGCACTTGGCACATCAAGAGCTTGGCTATTGGTTTAAAATGGAAGCTGAGATGCTTCTTTAATGGAACTTCAAGAACAGGGATTTCAGGAAAACACCAGTATTGCAGGAGTCATAAGTAAAGCTGAGAGAGCTGGCAACTTCACCATGCACTTCTATTTGTGGCTGCTATTAAGTGTAGAAAGCAACGTTAGAAACCCGCTTCTATCCACAAGCAGCTGAGAGGCTTTCCTGGCCTATGAGGTGTGGCTTTTGGTGGGCTCTGGCAATGTGGCCTCATCAAACTTGAGACTGCTTTAACGACAACTTTGAGTTGAATTTTCCTACTTCCTTATCTCTCTATTCAAACTTTTTTTTTTTTTTTTTTTTAATGTGGATGATTGCAGTCACCTTACTCTGCACGGTGCAGAAATGGGTCAACAATTCTGCACCGGTGGGTGCTCAGGTTTAGGTATATGCAGAACTGAATGCTTCCAGCCTTATTCAGTCTCCAAATTGTCATGATCACTTGAGAAAATATGACTTCTCTCTGCTGTAGCAATGTCACCGTTTCCTTCTGCTACTGCACTTCTCTTCCTTCCCCTCCCCTCTGTTACAGCAGCCAGTCAGCCAGTTCACAGGCTGAAGTCCAGCTTCAACTGATCTTTAAATTGCTGTTCATCACTTTGAGGAAAATATTATAGTCAGAACTCTGTAGCTGTCTTTGGCAAACCTTTCATGTCTCCATGGCACAGTATGGACCCTTGCTCCAAGTTTATCTGCCAGTCAGCCGATTTCCCTGTAATAACCTATTAGCCAGTTTTAGCCAAACTGGGCAGAAAGGTTCAAGTCTCAGAGTATGAAGTTGGCTGGCTTGTGGACGACATTTCTTTCTAATCAGCATACAGGTAGCTCTGAACCAGGCACAAAAGCTACTGCCCTTTGCCCAGTCTGTATTTAGAAGGCATAGTAGGGAACTGTGAGAAGAACAAAAAACACACTGAAGGAGCTGCTGTCTCTTGGGGTGGATGGGAGAAGTAGATGGGGTTATTGCAGCAGGCACAAACTTCTCGCAGACCAGGCTGCACATGGCTTGTTTGTGTCATGTGTTTGTTTGTATGGAGTCCATGTAGACAATGCAGCAGTTGTTTACTGTAACTGCAATATAAACTTGTTTTATTGTGCAATAGTACACTTTATAGTAGATTTCTATAATGATGTCATCTCAAGACCTTCTGGGTCTCCCACCCCACCATAACTTTAGCTCCAACCATGGTTCATCTGCAGTAAAATATTTGTGTCAGAGAGGCAAAGCCAGGAATGTGACCTGCACTTCTCTACCTCCCAGCCTGGAGGAATATAGGTTATGGCAGCATGAAGGAGTAATCATATCTGGGTTACCACTGTGAATTGGAACGCTCTTGCCTTGCAGGAAGCTAACGCTCTGAACCAACAAAGTGGAAGAATGAGAATAAAAACCAAGCTGATGATGGCCTGCTCTAGTTGAACATAACAGCTCAAAAGAGTTAATCTCAACGCAAAAATCACTTAGGAGGACTCCCACCCAGAGTGCTATCTGTCGTACAGATGTCACTTTCCCAGAAGCAGTGTCCCACAGGCCCCACGTCTCATGGGTCTTGTGTATGGCCGAGATCATCCATAGAGATGACTCAGAACTGCAAAGTAACAATGACCCCACCAGATGTATTTAACAGGGTATCATGACAGGTGCTCCCGATATAAACTTGAGCTGAGAGAGCAGATACAAGAAGATGCAGAGGAAGACGCAGCACTGCCCTGAAACATTCACAGTCTTAAGTAGGCACAGTGAGTGAGTGAGGCTTTTAAATGGCCTCAGGGCTGGCCTAACTTTATTTCTGTTGAAGTCAGGGATAAAACTCCTGTAAACGAAGCCTTTTTTGAAAATCCCACCCTTGGGGCATTAAAGTACTTAAAGGAAGAGACTAGGAATCCTGCAGGCTTTAGATTCAATTCTGATCAGGTTTTGTATGTATTTCAGTGGGCTCAGCCACAGAAGGGTGAGAAGAAGGGTTTCCCTGTATTTTGTTTTCTTCATGCACGCTTGGTAAGGAAAATGCGTAGGAACAATTATACTGTGGTTCTGATTCCGCCTCTAAACTGCAGTATCGAGGGCACACGCGTGTGGCGTGGAGCTGTGAGGAAATGGTACCATGACTTGTGTGACAGAGGCCGTACAGTCGATACACCAGTGAATTCTGGAGCGGGCGGGTAACCTTGCAGTAGAAGCCCAGGGCTGGCACTTGGGAGATCCAGTTCTATTTCTCAGTTCTGACATGGGCTTCCTGTATGACCTTAGCACAGTCATGTAATTGCTTGGTGCCTCAGTCCATCATCTCTTTAATAGGGTTACTACTTACTTATTTCCTTTCTCCCGCCCCTGCCTGCCTTACTTAGACTGCAATTCTGCCAGGGAGTGGAGCATCTCTTAGCACGTGCAGGGCCTTCACCCCATACAATGAGACCTAATGGCAATGCCTGTAGAGTAATGCAATGCCAATTAAGTAAATGAATGAAGATTATAATATCACTTAGGACTAGATTTGCAGCTTGTGATCCAGCCCAAAGTTAATGCTCTATGCTTCCCTAGAACCTCGGGACTCTCCACAGGGAGATTTTTGAACTGGCCAGAACCAGCCCCAAGCAGTAGCAGCTTTGGGGATGGCGCTAAGCATCAGTCACAGCTTCACCACCATCCTTCTCTGGCTGACTGCTGACAGCCACAAGCAGAGGCTCCTTGGAAACGTGGTGTTGGACTAAGCATCTTCTTATTGTGCAAAGCCTTGTCCGATTTTGGTTCCTGGCTCTTTGATGCTACTGTGGTTCTCCTCCCTTACTGATGTCTAAATCATACACACGAATGCCAGCATCCCACTGCAGAGTAGCTGATGTCTTTTTGAGCTGCTTTGCATTCCCGTTAGGGGCCACATTACACCAAAAGCCGTGGCAGGGCACACAACTTTGTGACCCCAAATGGAGTTGCAGTGAAAATTATTGCCATTACTCAAACCTCCATTCATTCTGATTAATTCAGTGCCTCCTGCTATATTTAGATAACTGAGGATTAATTGTATGCATGCTGAAATGCTGCCCCTTGTAATAAAATCACGCCAAACTATGCCTAACTAGAGTGCCACTTGAATTCGAAACCTAACTAGACCCTGAGGGCCTAATCCCTTACTTAGCAGGATGCGTAAGGCACGCAGGGTCAGGGCCTTGCCGTTTTCTAATCAAACCGAATGGTTTTCAAAGCTCATCGCTTATATATAGTGCTAAATAAATCAAGAATAAATTAATTTGTCTGCTAATTCTACCTGGCGATGTTTCAGAAGCACACCTGCTTCCCAATGCGTGCCGTTGCCCATATCTGGTATCAGAGACATCACTACTCTCGTGCTCAGCCTTGTGCACAGTTCAGGTCGATACAAAACTCGGTGAGAACCGATAGATCTACGTTGCTGTGTAATGTATTTATAACTACAGCTATATTAAGAGCTTTATGTTCCTTGGCTTTGTGGGTCACCTCTTTATCCAACCCGTAATTAACTACGTCGTCAAGTGAGCTACTTTGGAATAGCAGCACGGCCTCCAAGGAGGAAGTGCAGAAGGATTACATTCACGTGTGGACATGTCTGAACGTGCCCCGCTATCACTCGGCGGCAGATTTCAAGTTTTCAAAAAATGACTTAAATTGGACGCCAAATTCAGAGTTTATCAGGGTCACTTGTGCACCAACGACTTATAACCAGTGGAAACAAGTCTGAAAAGAAAGAGCACGCCGCTCCTCCGCGGTGACCGGCTGCCAGGGCTGGTTTGAAGGTGAAGCACGGGCGCGCAGACAGCGAGCGGTGCAGCTGCGCTCCATCCTGGCCAGGAGGGCCTGACAAAGAGAAGGGGCGGGGAAAAGCGACACGGTTGCGTCCAGGTTTGCCGTTTAAACGCTAGCAAGAACTGAGAGCCAGGGCTACAGCAGTCCTTGGAAAGTTACCATACTCTGTGAGAGACCCGAGCGCTTGCCGCCGCATCCTGGCCGGCGCAGCCAGGCTCGCGAATCAACCGCACAGCCGCGGCCGCCCTGGGGTGGGGGCCGTGCCGGGTGCCGCTCCGGAGCCGCAAGGAAGGCCACCGCTCCCTCTCCCCGCCGGGTCCCCGTAGCCCCTCCGGTCCGCCCAGCCCCGGCGGCTCCCGCGGCGCGGCGCTCCCGCCCCGTCGGGGCGGCCCCTGCGCGGCGCCGCCCGCCCCTCCGCCCGTGGGCGGGCCGTGCCGTGCAGTGCGGTTAGGTTGAGGCTCCCTGCGTGTGTCTATAACTTTGTGTTGCTGCCGGTGGTTGTTAGGAGGAGGGATGTGGAAGTCGGCGGTGAGCAGGGTGACAGGCTGCTCGGGCGGGCTGCGGCGGCGGCAGGCTGGCTCGGCGCGGGCGGATCGCTCGGCTCTCGCCGGCTGCTCGCAGAGGGAGCGGGCGGTTTGCCGCGTCCCCCTCCTTCGCCTTTAAAGGGAAGGCTCCTCGTTTTTTAAGGCGCAGGAGCAGGAGGAGCAGGAACCATGCAGCAGCGCTGCTTCTTCCTCCCGTAAATTCGGATCTCGATTTCTGCCGGTGTGGAGGTGGCTGTTGATTCTCCCCACCCCCCCCACCTCTCTTGCCTCCCGATGTGGCTCTCGCTGCCTCTTCTGCCTGCGCTTTTTAAATGACTTGAGTGAAGAGTGGGGGGAAAACTGTCAAGATGGCAGCAGCAGGAGCAAGGAGGTTATGAATGTGGTGTTGATGCTGGAACAAAACCTATTCTCTTTGGCAGCCCTAGGGAGGGCTTAAAGCTTCTGGACCTGTTGGAAGACTGGCGATTTGATTTGTTCCCGTTGTGTTTGCTTTTTACCTGCGAGAAGAAGGATTTTTTTAAAATTTCATTTCATTTTATTTATTTTTTTTAAACCGACCAGCCTCCGGGGTGGCCTTCTCCCCTTCCCTGCTCCGTCGGCGGTGAGATTTTGGGGGGGGGTTGCTTGCGTGTGGCTTGGGGGGCACCGCAAAGTGACAGGCTTACGCTAGTATGCAGTTGGATGCATGCTAAGACTTCGGCTCCCTTTAGGGCGTTTTGAAGAAGGAAAAAAAAAGTCTTCGGCGTAATCTGAAGGACCACTCTCCCTGCCCTCCAGCCGAGGGAGGGGGCAAAGGACCACTTCCCCCCCCCCCCCCCCCCCCCCCCCCCCCAACCCACCCAACAGGGAAGATATCTGCGGAAGCGACGAGGAGCGAGCTCGGGGGCGGCGGGAGGGCGCGAAGGAGTCCTCTCCCGGCTGGATACAGCGCGGTTCCCGCTGGAGCTACTTCTGCATCCGCATGGAGTGAAACATAAACAAACGCACACACGCACCGCGGGAGCGGCCAGCGCTCCGCGGCCGCGGGCTCCCCCGGCTCCGCCCGGCCCCGCGCCGCCCGCCCTCCGCTGCCGCCCCGGCTCCTAATCTGATTTTATTTTTTTTTTTTGGCCTTCCCTCCCCTTCCCCCCCCCTCCCCTCCC